>VXAK01011470.1:156149-343516 GCA_013399435.1 Arenaria interpres | reverse complement strand
CCCTTCCGCCGGGCCCGACGGCTGCTGCTGCAGGCACCGCCGGAGGAGCTGCCCCCGCCGCCCTGCAGCCGCCCCCCAAGGTCTGTGCCCGCGGCAGGAGCGGGGGGTGTCCCCTGTCCCCCCCGCCCCGTCGCCTCGTCCCCGGCGGGCAGCCCCTTCTCATGCGCCTCAGGCTGCGATGGGCAGCGCTGGGCTGCAGGCTGTCGCGGGGAGGGGGACGGAGCCTCCGTCCGTCTGTCCGTCCGTCCGTCCGTCCCTGCNGGGGGGAGCCCGGCGGGCGGGAGGGCAGGGGGAGGCGGCGGTGGCGGTGTCCCGGTAGCGGTGTCCCCATGTCCCGGTGGCAGTGTGTCCCTCCGTCCGGAGGCTCCAGGCTACCGCTGCAGCTCTGGCAGGAGCTCTGGCTTCCCCCCCTTGTGTGTGTGTGCAGCTGCTGGTGATGCTTTCTCACCTTTCCAGTTTGTGTTTTTTTTTTTTCTTCATACCCTGTAATAGGTAGTAGCTTTTTCGGTTTTTCTTTTTTTTCTCTCTTTTGGTTTAGGTTATTTTTTTTCTTTTCGAAAGCGGTAGCTGCCCTGCACTGGGCGGTTTGGAGATGCTTTGGCTAAGGGTTGGTCGGCTGAATTAGTGTGAGATTGGGGTGGCACTGGTGAAAGCCCGCTTATTTTTTTTTTTTCTTTTTTTTTTTAATAGTGGTCTCTAAAGATCAATGAGAAAACCTTTAGTCCTGACACAAAGTCTGCTTGTGTCCCTCCTGAGCCAGCGAGAGAGAGGACCTTTTCCTCTGCCACTTCCAGGCTTGCCTTCACGCCCCTAAGTTTGCCAGAAGGAAAGAAAGTGTTTCTAGGTGGGCGAACGAATGGTTTGGCTGAGACATTTTACTTCATTAAAAAAAAAAAAAAAAAGCAGCAATATCAGAAATGGTAGACCTGCAGCAGAAGTGAACTAGATGCCTTTGTGAGGCGATTAATTTCGGTTGCTCTTGAGAAGGATCAAAAGATGGCACTCCAAGCCCACACGAGATTTCTGGGACAAAAGTCCATTTACGTTGAGTTTAGGCGATGCTGAAACTGGCAGCAGACGGTGGTAGATGTGCTCAGGGATGGCCGTTTCCCACGCGGAGCAGTGGTATGATTTTGGAGCTTTCAGGACAATTTGATGTTAACCTTGGTCTTTCTTGTGTTAGTGTCAGGGAGTCTTTACAGTCAGTATTACTCTTCTGTTACCCACCGGAGGTATCGCTGGGCTGAAACCATTGCTTAGTTTTTTCTTTGAGCTCCTGGTATTTTTCTGTGCAGTAAAGGCATTTGGCTAAGGCGAGTATATACAGCTGCCCGGCAGAAGCCTTTTAAAAGTTCAGTGTCAGTAACTGGGAAATTCCTGGATCTCCGCAGCGTCGAAATGTGCCTTGCTGGTTAGTTCTCTAGGTGGCAGAAGAATATTATTTTCCCCTTCAGCTGTTTCTGCGGGCTAATGATTTATGTATTTTTCTTTTGTTTTGCTCTTGGCACCTTCCTGATAAAATCTGTTGCCTAATTGCTTTTGGAATTCTCTTTCCTCCAGCCTAATTATGATATATGATGCATTTATGACTTTATTCAAACAAATTACCCCTCCCCTACTTCCTAAGCTAGAAAACCCCAGACTTCAGAAACACTTATGGGCGTATGTGATGAGGACTGTTCATATTAGCCCTTACTTAGACAAGGAAATTTGGAAGTTTTGCTGGAGGAACTTGGGGTGATTTGACGTGAGCTAGAGTATACAGTTAGGAAGGTATAGATGCTTGCAATTAGGAACCACTAACTTGGCCTAATCTCACTAGTTTTGCTAGACAACCTGCAGTGATTGTGAGACTCTTTTGCCTGCCTGCTTTTTACAGTGTATTTTAAATCTATTTTCTCTCAGGACGTGTAAATGAATTATCAGATGTTGAAACATCATGGCTAGACAGACGTGTCAAGTTTCAGTTGTGTTACACACACTTCTGTATAATCTATTTCAGACCTTCAAGAAATGAGGAATAGCACATTTGTAGGCAGAACCCCTCCAAAAAAAGTTTTATTACAGTTTCCAAGCTGCCTTGAGACCACTAAAACACAGCTAACTAAGTGCTTCAGCAGTTATGAAAAAGGAGCCGAATAAAATCCCCAGCTGAAAGAGCCATTTAGTTGATCCAAGGCAGGAATGACCTCTGAATTAGCTATCATCGCACTCGGCGATGAAGTCATGGAGCTCCCTCCTGGCTCCTGCCCCTGCGGAGGCTCGGATCTTCACCACGCTTCCTTGATCAAATTAACCCCGAGTAGGTTAAAGCCGCGGGTGCTTACCGTGATTGGAAAGGGTTCAGCAACAAAAGGCACATTATTGCGAGACGAGACTCTCCAGTTAGTCATGCAGGTCTGTCATCGTCTTGGACGGCTTTCAAGTCTAGAGGTTTCAACCTGGTCCCGGGGGGGGGGGCTGGGGATAAGGGAACAAAGTGAAATCCACGGTTCGTCTTTTTTATGTTTCATGAATACACCCACGCAATCCTCTAATCCACGCGTATCATTTCCAACTCCTCTCTCTTTTTTTTTTTTTTTTTTTCCCTCCCCATCACTGCAGATTCATTCATGTTGTTGTGATCTGAAAGGGCAGAAATGAAGACAGCGCTGTGCTCGGCAGTCGCTGCTCTGTGTGCAGCCGCCCTCCTCTCCTCCATCGAGGCTGAAGGTAACCTTCCCCTTCCTGGTCCCCTTGCCCCCCGTTGCCCCCATTGACCAGCAAACCTCCCAACCAGCCTCGAGCTACCGGCTCTCTCCCTCTCTGTTTTTTTGAGTGTAACTACCTTCGCCTTCTCTTTTTCTCTCCTTCAGAGAAACGCCTCTCCTTCCTTGCCCAGCTCCTTCTGTGCTCTGTTTCTCCCGGCTCCTCAGCCGGATCGTAACTCCCTCTTCTCTGTCTCTCGGGTGTGCTGTCCACACCATCCTGCAGACAGGACACGGGCCACTGGCCAGCGTGGCCACCTGGGCCCCCCGAGGAGCCCCCTGCCATGGCTGCCGCTGGCGGGCAGCCCGGCACGGCCGCTGCCCCGCTGCCGGACAGAGAATGGCTGGGCTCCGTGCTGTAGAGTCTCGTTTAGTTATGTTGAGAGAGGAAGCGAAAAGAACCCAGCAGCACCCAACAAACCCGCAGCTTTGAAATAAAATGCTCCCACAGAGTCTGGCTCTCTGCGCCTGTGTGTTTTGTCCGGGCCGGATCCTCCGCCATCGCCCCGCCGGCACAGCGGCCTCCCCTGCTCGACCGGGCGACCCCCAGCCGAGCCCCGGGCTGGCCTCACCCTCCCTCGGGGACACATCAGCCTCTGTGGCGGGTCTGACCTGGGGGACATCTCCAGGGAGATGCTGCCACCGCCATGACATACGTCCTGGGCACTGCCGAAGGGTGGTGGGTCTGGGCCAGGCCTTGCTATGGCGGCCGGGTCGTGCATGTGGCGCCATCACCCCCAAAGGGGCCTGTCTTCTCCTTCTCCTCCTTCTTGCAGGGCCTTGGCCCAGTCCCTGCGGAGGTTGAGGTCTCTGTCAGCCCCTGGCAGTGTCCTCCCTCCAGCTGCAGGGACGAAGACCTGGGGAGAGCCACTGGGGCCATCACGCTTGCCACGGAGTGGCTCCAAATGGCCTGGCCCTGGTGCATTTGGCGTCCACAGTGGATTGGCAGCAAGTGTTGGGACGAGCTCCCCTCTTGCCTTCTGTGTGAGCTGCGTGGCTTCGGTCGTGGTGACGATGTTTCTGCCAGGGGAGAATAGAGATGGCGAATGTCCTGCGCTGAAATGACTTGATCTGACCTCCGGGACCTGACTGAATCGTAGGGTGAACCCAGCCACTGGGTGTGAGCTCCCCTGGATTTGTTGGAAAAAAACCCCAGAAGCCAGTGTCTGCTAATGCAGGGTGGTTTTTTTTTTCCTTTCCTTGTCTTTCTGTATTGAACCGAAACAAATTCTTGGATCGTGTCCTGCTGCAAACTCCTGTGTCTGGACCTGGTCACCTTGGCTGATGGCTACTAAAAGCCTGGCGTGTCAGAGACGCATCTGCGACCCCTCCCCGGCAGCGGTGCTTGCTTGGGGCATGCAGATGTAAAAAGTACACTGGCTTTCTGGAAAAAAGATGACATTTCTGCCAGTGGTGCAGCATCTGGTCACCCTAGGAGAGGATCAGCCTTCTGCCTCCCTGTTGTGCTGCGTTGTTGTTGGCTGAGGAACCGAAAAAAGGTCATTTGAAGTCATTTCAGAGCTGCGTTTGAAATGCAGGACACCACCGGGCCAGGGAAAGCGTACGGTGTTGATGGAGGAAGGGAGTGGATGTGTTTGTGTGTCATTCCCCATCTTAGGAAGGAGCTCTCTCTCGGAGCTGGAGTAACGTTGCTGTTGTCCCACACCACTCGTTTCATGTAAGGAGTAGATTATTTCAAAATGTAAGCGAAGGTGTTTTATACAGCTGTAGTGTGGACTAAACCAGTCGTAGCTTGAGTTCTGTTAATGAAGGCGACACAAGTGTATTTGGAGAAGCACACAGTTATTTTATAACAACGAAACTAGACGCGTGGCCAGACACGCTGACCAGGTTTGTTTAGATGTGATGTTGAAGGAGGCGCCATTGCTAAGGGAAAGAGTGGACAAAGCCTGATCTTGTGAGTTGCAGGGTGCTCCTGGGCAGGACTTAACATTACTCTGCATTTGGAAATGTGTATTAAACAAAATACTTAGTTTGCAGCGGTCGGGTTTCTACGAGAAACTTCTCCTAGCTCCAAGGTTTTGAAAAAAGAGTAGAAAAGTGTCTTGAGTAGGAGGTACAGTGAGAAATGGTGGTGCTGAAAAAGGAAGGTCGCAGCTAGGAGTACCTTTGGACTTGCACCGGTGGGAATTGCTTTCGTAGAGCTTTTTTGCAGTGTGTTTTTTATTTGCACTATACTCTCCATCCTGCACTGTTTTAATTTTGTGCTTCAATTTGGCATCGTACTGTAAATTGCACGTTGGATCTTACTTAAATTAGTTCTGGTAGTATTACAACTTAAATCCTATCTATGGAACTGACTTTCTCCTGTCGACAGTTGTCCTTTAGTCTATTTCTCAAGCTTTCAGGTCGCATTGTGGCAAAGCTGTCCCCCCACCAGTCAGTCTTGTATCTCTCTTTTTCTTTTTTTGCCGTCCTTTGCTTTGTTTTTGTTCCTTTGGCTCTCTCTGGGTTTTTCCCAAGAGGCGCAGTTTGAATTTTCTTTCCCTGAGGTGTGGGTAGACACTTGGTGGGATGAAAAAGTGAGAGGAGGATGAGGGAGAGGGTCATTTGATGTGGTAAAAGATTGTTGATGTGGAGTGGGAAGACGGAGTGAAAGCAGAGGGAAGGAAAAACTTAGTTCTATTTTTCTGCCTGCCTTCAGCTTTCATTTTTCAGCCTCCCCTGGGAGTAGATCTGCTGTTTGTCTGATGCTGCTGCTCAGAGATTCCTAAATCTTCCAGGATGAAGCTGGTTCTTGGTCAGCATCATGGCTGCTCTGCGAGTCCTTCACCAGAGCCCTGCCCGGTTGCTGCTGGCGAGGGAGGGAGCTGCAGTAAGGATGTTAGAGCTTTTCTGTGGAGACACAGCAGCACAGGGGTTTCTGGGACGATCGCTGCAGCAGTAGAGGGGGTAAAACCAACATATAGTCTAAATGCATTCATGGCATTTCGCTGGGGAAGTTGTTTGTTTACCCTGGACAAGGAAGAGAATCCGTTTTCGTGCTCAGCATTTTTTCTCTTTTCTTTTAGGGTGAAATTCTTGTTTTATTTTGCAATCCTTCTGACGTCTCCCTCTCAGCTTAAACTTCTTTGCGCATGATGCTACAGTTGATGCTCTGCATCGTTTTTTGCCTTTTTTAGTCCAGCACTGCAACACTCCAGTGCCTTCCATGTGTGTCCTCCTGTCAAGATTTACTTTCTCTCACACTATTTTTTCCATCTGTGGTCACAAAGGCCCAGGGGGAAATCTGTGTCCTTTTGCTAGATAAGATTTTTTTTCCATTATTTTATTCACAGTTAAGCTAAGTAGATTAGCATGGAAATAAACTGTTATAATCTCGAGGTGACGCGGGGATGATGTCATGGCTTGCGCAGTGTGTTGGTTTCCTCATACAGAGGAATTTTCAAAGGCACAGGAGGGAATGAGGGAATCATTGGTTCTGTGTGACCTCATGGAGCGTATGAAGGTGCTGGCTTTTCAGTGTTTCAGGAACTGGTTCAGACCTGGAGAAGTCTTTTCTAGCTTTCCAGGCTGGAGGTAGGGAGGGAGGGTGTGACTGAGCCAAACGTTGTGCGAAAAAGGTTTGTCAGGTGAAAAATCTGACTCCAGGATGTGC
Source organism: Arenaria interpres (assembly GCA_013399435.1). Lineage (NCBI taxonomy): Eukaryota > Metazoa > Chordata > Aves > Charadriiformes > Scolopacidae > Arenaria > Arenaria interpres. The sequence continues at coordinate 337,150 of VXAK01011470.1, read as the reverse complement.
AGTACAATGAGTGACAAATAATGGCAGTCACAGAGGATTAGGAAGTTTCTCATGTAATAAAGCATGTGTTGAATACGTTACTTTTCGTTGACTGAATGGTTTAGAAATGGTCCAGAATAGCTGAAACTTTGAAAACTAGCCACCTATTCAGCTTTGGAACTGGTTGGTAGGACCATTCTTTTATTGCATTTTTGGTGTCCAGTTTCTGTCTTTCAAGAAACTAGCTCTTGATTTCCAAGTTCCTAGAGGGAGATCCGTGTAGACTGATGCATGAAATTGAAATGTGTATATGCATAAATAACTCTCCATTTTTCCTGCTGTTGTTTGAAGCAAAGGAGTTTTGGCCTCTTCCAGCCTCAGCAGGGCTTATCTCAGGAAGAGCAAGGCTGGACTTACTCTTCAGCTTCTGTGGTCTGTATGTTATTTTAACATGGGCTAACATCTTATTTCACATGCTAATTAGAGCGAGTCTTTTCCAGTGATGGATTTACAGGTTTTATTTCACATAGGGATTGTGGATGGCAGCTGCTTCCAAGTGATACCACTTTTGAGCCTGGTTCTAGATTTAAATTGCGTGATCTTCTGATTGTATTTGAATTCTCTCCTGTTAAGATATTCATTGGGATCTTCTAGCAGCCACATTGTGTTATCTGTAAAAACCTGTAGACTTTGGTATATTAGGTTTGTATTACCTGTTAATACAAGCTGGTATAAGACATACTTAGCATGAGAAAGATACCTTGCTCTATATTTTTTTTGCTTCCGAAAATACACTGTTATACATGTATAGAACACAAGGAGTGGCAATGGATTGAGTATATTATGGCTGATTTTTGTCTTTCTTTTGTGCACATTTGATGGGGGAAGTTACCATGTAGTTCTAAGAGCGGTGGAAATTAACACTGTGCAAACATTATTGTCATACAGAAGATTTTCTTTTTTTTCCTATGCTGGAAAGCTGTAGGGGAGCCATACATTTCCGTGGCATTAAGGCAATACTATGACACCACGAAGCGTTACCTTCATGATCCCGTACCTTGACAGGCCAGCGAGAGGTTTGGGGTGGGTTTTGGTGGGCACAGGGTCCGACTGATCACCACAGGGGCAACTTCACTTAGGCAAGTAGCCCAACATCGAGACCGCTTGCCTGAGTAAAGTGGCTCTCGCACATCAGCCTTGGTAGAGTGGGGTTTTAAGGTTTGTCCCTGCAATGGGACTAACTCCCACCCCAACCAGGCGGCATTTTTTTCCTAGGAGTCTGGCCTGATTCCATTTTGCAGATGTGTTATCCTCCTGCTGGTGAATTCCCTTCTGGAAGAAAAAATTTCAATCAGTCAGAGTAACAGTTGCCCTGGGATTGTCACAAACGTTTTGCTGTGCTTCAGGTGGACTTACTGCTCTGAGTCCTGTATCCGTGGTTCATCCCTACCCCGCAGCCAGGGTCACAGGGATGAAATCTTCCCCACGAGGTGGCCCGGGAATGTTTCATAGGCTCTGTTGAGTATCCAAAGATCATCTGGAAGATGTTTGGACGACACTGGATCCAAACTGGATTATTTTTTTTTTTTGGTCTCAGGCGAGGTTCCTTGTTGGTTTCAATGGGAAAAGTATCCAGTGCTGGAGTTTGCTAAGCCAACCGCTGGCTGAGCGCGAATGGATTTAAAGAGCAGCCACCAAGAGTGGGGTTAGGTGTGGGGGATAACGTGACGATGGTAAAGGGAGTGGAGTAATGTCTGTGGGAACCTGGAGGTCTTGCCAACAGTGGAGGGCTTTAGGGATGATCTAAGTAAACGTGTCAGGAATGACATGGGGTGGCTGATCGTGTCTCAGCCGTGGGACAGAGAGGGGGGACTTTCTGAGGTCCCCTGCAGCACTCTTCTAAAAGGCTGTGAGCACCTGGATGAACGGATATGCCACTTATCTCTCCATGGGCTGTTCTCGTTACCTGCCAAGATCCACATCTGAATTTTCACGAAATGGATTAAAAAAAAGCCTTTACAATGTTAAAGCCTTTTCCTCACAGTCAGTTTTTTCAGTTTATCTGGAATCCGGTCATTTGGATATCAACAAGTTGGGCTGCTGCTGTCCTTCAGCAGCTAAAGCCCAAAGTCTCTGCTGCAACATGCCAATTTACTTGCAAGGTTGGTGGTGCTATTTTTTCCATGTACTGAATTTTTTTTTTTAAAAAGCATGCTCAGGTCAGTTGTCTCTGCCTTTGCATTAAATTTGTCCTGAGCCATTGCTACTGAAACAATATTTTATAATGATATTCTTATCACCTGGATGTATTTTACTATTAACACACATTGCATGATTTTGACACTAAGTGACTACCCTGCTGTCTCTAGCGTTGTGATACTTATTGACTGTCTGAGGAATAAACCGTGCATGCAGGTTAATGCTCTAATCTCACTGCCTGTGTATGGACCATAGGAAAAATAACATTTACTTCAGTACTAGCGTATCTATTGTATCAGTATTACAAAGCCATATTATCCTATGGTTGGAAATTAGAGTAAATTAGAAGAAAAAAAACCCCAACAAACTGCCTACACAATTGGTTGCCAGGGTTTTTTTTAACTCAGTGTTACTTATTGCAATTGGACAATGTCTTTTCATAAGTGTACATTCTAGCGTTTATTCCTTTATCTGCTCTTTAAATTACGTTTAAAACTGAACCAAAATCAGACATGTGCTGGAGATCTTCCAGGAAACGGAGAAGATCTGTCTGTTAAAAATGCCTGCAAAGTGGTCTCGCAAGTAGTTAAGGAAAGTATGGCTGAATCTAATCTTACTTTGTAGACCTATTTAAACAATAATATATAATACACCTACCATGCACTGACAGTGAGTCAGTAAAATACTGCATGAATGAGCATGACGATTTTACAAGGAGAATATCATTATAAAATATTTATGAAACGTCTTTGTGTAATGAACCTTGTACATGGAGGCTTTTGTCCATCATGGGAAGCTAAAAAAATAATAATCAACATTTCATTTACATATGCATGATGCTGCAAAATAGTGTATGTAAACTATTTCTCTCTGTACTGTTCAATTACTTCTGTCATCAGCTCCTACAAGTTTTATTTGCAGTCATTTGTTCAGGTCACTGGTGCCCTCTTTGCTGTTTTCTATAAGTTCTGTAAAATAAATGTCCATAAATATACTTCGATGTTGTCTTTTCATAATTAACCATTGTGTTGTTTGGAACCATACTGGCATTTTATGTTAAAATGCCACTACTAGTATGGGTACACCTGCTGCAAAGGGAACATGAAACCAACAGTTTACACCTCTGAAATTGTACAGAAATCTGGTGTAAACGGGGAGAATCTTTTTTTTTTTTTTTTGTGAACTTTTGCATCAGCTCAAATATTTCAGCAAATTGCAATCATTACTAACCCCATTTATTGTCCTTCGTTCCTGAGTTCTTTGCAGCCATATGCAAAGTATGTCACTTTAGTGGCTTCCAGGAACAGAGGGGTGGAGCTGTCCCTATTTTGAAATAAAACGATACATCAGTATATCGTTATTACTGATATACATTTTACATGTATATTCATATCCAGACCCTAACAGAAATTGTTTTACGGATCATTAAATGCCCAATCTTTTCCTGTATTCTTTAAAATACCTTTTTTTCTCTGCCAAGTTTCCGCATTCAGTGAAATTGATAGGAAATGTGACTATGCAGAGACTATATTAAAAAGCCGATCAATTCTTTGATGTCTAATTAAGAAGAGTACTGTGTTCTCGATGTCCTAAATGATCTCATGGTATTGTGAGCAGGTTGTGATTTGGCATGCTTCTACCGATTGCACCCAGCATGTAAAAAATTTCCTTTAATTGTTATGTGAAATGTTTGCATATCTGGTGATTATCTGTGAACTCATTGTACATGTACCCAAATGTGTTTTCTATTGTGCTTGATTTTGCTGGCCATTCTTGAATGTCTTGGCAACTCAAGAAACATATGTTCTGTGCTGTCCTCTGTAATGCGTATACTCTTTGATGTTTTGTCATATTTTGTCAGCTTTTATTTTACTCTTTTTTTCCAACAACATATCTTCATATTTGTTGGAAACAAATTTATGCAAAGACAATTTTAGTAAGCTTTGCTCAACATTATTTTATTTATTCATTTGCCAAAGCTTGTTCAAATTTATAAACATCCACCTGCTATAAATCTTTTGCAGTTAATCCACCGTCAGACTTGAATTTTACAATTATAGATGAACGTAATGTTCAAATGTCATGGAAAAGGCCACCAGATGCAATAGTGGGTTACAGGATAACAGTGGTCCCAACAAATGGTGAGTGCTGTGAAATTCTGTTATGTCATTAAATTTTTGGAAAACTGGGGTTTATTTTCACTTATATCTAACTTAAGTATGAGAGTAGCCATTAACATCTTCCTGGAGTTTGTGCTGGAGACTGGGCAGCAGCAAAGAGCACACAGGGAGGAGCAGTGATTGTTCAAAGCTGGAGTTTTTCTTACCCTGGCGTTTATCCTTTGGGGGCTGCAAGTAATAAGTTCTGGGTGCCTTTCCTTTGCAAGGAGCAAAAAGGAGGCAGATTCATCACTCTGCTCCTTTTCTTTACCTTAAAGTTAGAAGAAGAGTTGTATTGTACTTCATCCAGGTGCTTCTCCCAGGGGAATTATTGCATGTGTCAGGCAATGATGCAGACACCTGTTATTCTATTTCCCTTTAAGAGATAATCAGCATAAAAGAGAGGTTGGATCAGAGCTGGACTGTGATTTGTTAGATGATAGTACATGTTGTGTGTGCGTTTTAAGTTTCAAATTTCCTGGAATCTATAAAACACAGCAGATTTTTTTTTCACTATTGAAAACAGGTTAGTTTGAAGTTTCACATTTCAAAATGGGTACTTCAGGAAAAAAGGAAGTGTATTGTTCTAAAGTCCTCATTGGAATTTAGATAGATTATTCTCTGTTCTTGTCATTGATATTACTGGATTTAAAGGCTGCATTAACTGTTTTATGTATTTATTGCAGATGGGCCTACTAAAGAGTTTACTCTTTCACCTAGCACTACCCAAACTGTCATATCAGATCTTACACCTGACATAGAGTATGTTGTATCAATAGCTTCATATGATGAAAGAGAGGAGAGTCTACCTGTTTTTGGCCAATTGACAAGTAAGTACCCGTAATAACAATTAGAGAACTGCATAAGATAACAAAGTGGTCATCTACAAAACTTGGCTTAGTTCCAGTTCCTCAACCAAAACTGCCCTATACCTAAACTCCGATCAAATGTAGTATCTGAGTAGCCCTTTTCCATTAAGCATAATTCCTAGTACAAGCAGAGAGAATTTGCAGCAGACAAGAGGAGAGTAACATAACATGGATATATCGTGTCTTTGCAAGAGGCTCTTTTGAACTAAACCTACTTTCTGTAAACTGCATCTGCTGAAGTCAAGGGGGAGACTGTCATTGACCTCAGTAACAAATTAATCTGACTGGCTTACTGNAAAAACGTTAAGCACAGCAGACTATCTTCTATGACACATTTTGTCGCATGTGTCGGGCTTCCCAAGCAACGACAAGAAAATGACGATGAGTTCCCCTGTGTGTTGGAGAGGGGTAGTACTGGTATTTCATCCAGGGATGTTGCAGTTAATTTTCAGGGAATTACTGTGCAAAATGTACAAATATAGAGGATTGTTAATTATTTGCATTGTCTGTATGTTGTGTTGCCCTGAGCGCTACGTTGTCAAATCTGTAGCTACAGTGATGTGTACATAACTTGCATTTATGTTTTCATGTCCTGAGACATGTCAGACTTGTGTCCCTAATTCCCTACATGCTTTTCTTTGATGTTTACAAATTTGACCTGTTTTCCTCCATTAATTGTCTCTATGTTGTGCTTTGTGCAGTTCAGACAGGTGGTCCAGGGGTACCAGAGGAGAAGAAGGTTGAGGCTCAATTACAAAGTAAGATGTTTTGTCTTTCAGCTTACCTGACATTTCAGAGATGCGAGGTCTAGCTCTAGGGCCCCGTACAGTTAAACCATATTCCTGTGTCACCTAACAAAGATACTCACTTGTAAAATCGTCCAGAGTTAAGGAAACTTGGGAAGGGACTGGGATGGAAGGAATTCATAGCCCCATTGAAAGAATAAAGTGCAAAGTTGGTACCGAAACTAGGAATTTAATGTAACTAAACTGAGCAAGTCCTCAAGTGTCTTAGTCCTATTAACAAAAGACATCGTGCTGTGGATAAAAGGTGTTTCAGAAGAACTTGTTCTGCTGTTATGGGGAGATAGAGATGCAAAGCAGAAGTGATAACACAACATAATGTTCCTATAATCTCAAACTGTGCAAAAAGTTTTGTATGTGAGTTTTTGCTAACAGATTTTTTTTTTTTTTCCTGCGTTTCAGGATGCTCCATAAGTGCAATGACAGATTTAGTTTTCCTGGTAGATGGTTCATGGAGTGTTGGAAGAAATAACTTCAGATATATTCTGGACTTCATGGTTGCTCTTGTATCAGCTTTTGACATTGGGGAAGAAAAGACGAGAGTTGGAGTTGTTCAGTACAGTTCAGATACAAGAACAGAGTTCAATTTAAATCAGTATTTCAGAAGAGGTGATCTTATTGATGCAATTAAAAGGATACCTTACAAAGGAGGCAACACAATGACAGGTACAGATTTCCCACAAACCTGTTTATTCAGCATTTCATTTTCCAATTCAGATTTGCTTCAAATCTGAAGCCTAATTCATTCAAGCCTAATAAAACACAACTTGTGGTGTGGTTTTTAGGTGAGGCTATTGATTACCTGGTTCAAAACACCTTCACTGAGTCTGCTGGAGCAAGAAAAGGCTTTCCCAAAGTAGCAATTGTCATTACGGATGGAAAAGCTCAAGATGAAGTTGAAATTCCTGCAAGAGAGCTTCGTAACATAGGAGTGGAAGTTTTTTCATTGGGTACGTTGAGTTTTTTTTGACGATTGAAAGATAAGCATTCCTAAAGAAGGAGCCTATGCGTTTTACAGATAGTGTGTTTCAAGAATTTCACTATGCCACTCTTTCCATGGGTAGGCCTTGAAACGGGTCATTTATGCCCTCCAGAGTGGAACATAGTAGTTGTCCTAATTTGACAGTAATTCTGTAGCTCCTACATGAGGATTAAGATGACTGACAAGCATAATTGGCCTTGTTGAAGATACCACATTATTTTCTCAGGTTGAAAATGGAGTATGTCACTTCGTTGCATTAATCGTTATTTTGTAGCTTGATTATTGATGATGACAGAAGACAGAAGTGAATTAAGCTCAGCTTTACCCCAGAGCATTCTGATACTTTAAGAACATATTTACAGGAGTGTGTATTTTGTGGCCACTTAACACAGTCCTGTCTATTGCAACTTCTAGGAATCAAAGCAGCAGATGCAAAGGAACTCAAGCTAATTGCATCTCAGCCTTCACTGAAGCATGTGTTCAACGTGGCTAATTTTGATGGAATTGTGGATATACAGAATGAAATTATCTTGCAAGTGTGCTCCGGTGTTGATGAACAACTTGGTGAACTGGTTAGTGGAGAAGAAGGTGAGATACTTTATATAAATGGATGTATTGCCTTCATTTTATTCTTATGCATGTTTAAGGGGCCATCCCTACTTCCTTTGCTTTATTTCTGGAGTTTGATCCGTTGTCTCATGAGCAAGCGTGGAAAACAGGTCTCAGCTTTGCGCATTTAAATGTGGGACAACAGAACGTGTGACGTCCTAGATTTGGAATAACTCCATTATTCCATCTTTTCAAGGGCAACACAATGACGTGCAGTTATCAGAGTCTCATAGAGTCGGTTTGAACACAGGCATCACTTTTGTGGAAAAATGTACTAATGGGAAAAAAAAACTGCTTAGTGAAGGGGCAGAATATGTAATAGGTTAAGAATCAAGGAATGAAAACTGGAGAATGCTGAGAAAACACAGATGTTGACCTGTATTTGTAATTCACTTGTGTTTATTTATGCTGAAAAAAAGAAGTGATTTTTAGTAAAGATTAAACAAAGATGACTCAATTTATTCCAGAAATAAAAACCTGGAAGAAAATCTGTTTATAACTGTAATCAATATTTTGGGTTTGCTTTTGATTTCTTTTAGTGGTGGAGCCTCCTTCAAACCTGGTGGCCACTCAGATCTCCTCAAAATCAGTTAGGATCACTTGGGATCCATCCACAAGCCAAATAACTGGCTACCGGCTGCAGTTCATTCCCATGATAGCTGGTGCAAAACAACACATGCTGAGTGTGGGTCCTCAGACCACGGCTCTGAATGTGAAAGATCTCTCTCCAGACACAGAGTATCAGATAAACGTTTACGCAATGAAAGGACTGACCCCCAGTGAGCCAATAACCATAATGGAAAAAACACAACAAGTAAAAGTTCAAGTGGGTGAGTTAGGAGCTACTGTGTTATTTTCACACAGTAGCTTTTTGTTGTTTAAACCTCTGACACTTGTTTTAATATCATACCTTTGTTATTTATGAGAAACAGCTTTACTTAGAATGATTTGTTTCCTTTATAAGCAACCGGGTATGATATTCGAACTGCAGATGCAATTGTAATGCTCTGGCTGTTGAATATCTGTTTATAGTGGTGATTCTTTCTCTTTACAGAATGCTCACGTGGTGTGGATGTAAAAGCTGATGTTGTGTTTTTAGTGGATGGTTCCTACAGCATCGGTATCGCCAATTTTGTTAAAGTAAGAGCCTTTTTGGAAGTGTTAGTTAAAAGCTTTGAGATATCGCCTCGAAAAGTACAGATAAGTCTTGTCCAGTACAGCAGAGATCCCTATATGGAGTTTTCTTTGAACAGATACAACAGAGTGGAAGACATAATTCAGGCTATTAACACCTTCCCCTACAGAGGTGGATCTACCAACACAGGCAAAGCCATGACATATGTGAGGGAGAAAGTATTTGTTACCAGCAAAGGATCAAGACCAAACGTGCCGAGAGTCATGATTCTTATCACTGATGGGAAATCATCCGATGCTTTTAAAGAACCTGCAGTAAAGCTGAGGGATGCAGATGTAGAAATATTCGCAGTTGGTGTGAAGGACGCAGTGCGTACAGAGTTAGAAGCCATCGCCTCACCTCCTGCCGAAACCCACGTTTACACAGTGGAAGATTTTGATGCTTTTCAAAGGATATCCTTCGAACTTACACAGTCTGTCTGCCTACGGATTGAGCAGGAACTGGCTGCTATAAGGAAAAAATGTAAGTAACTACTATTACTTAAAGAAATGTAGAAAATGCGATGAAAAAAAGACTGGAACCAATGTTTTGTGCCTAAAGAATTGATATTGATGGAATTGTCCATCTACAAATGATAATTTTAATAGCTGGGGATTTGGCTCTCATTTTCAAACATATTAAAAAGCAACGGGGGAAATTAATGGAAAAAAGGACATGAAAAAATTGTTGGAGAATATTTTTTTCCCTTTCCCTCCTAGGTACCTAGAGAGCTATTAAAGTGTGTGTCTATCTGGAATGACCTTAGTGGACGTGCTCTGCTTTTACACTCACTGTCTTGAATAAAACAGTTGCTTACTAGGGCCATTCTTCTTAAGCTGCCCAAAATGAGGTAGCCAGTCTAAGCGTGTCTTTTAGAATTTCAAAGGCTGTGGGGCAAAGCCAACACCTCCAAAGGGTGATTTGAATAATTTTTAGGGTAAAATGAATGGCCCTCTGAAATGGGCTCAGACAAGACAATTTGAGCCAGCAGATTCTCGATGATATTAATCTTGATCTAACTGTAAAAACTGAAATGAAATAGCACATGAAAGTCTTCACATGCATCCAAATTTGGTGAGCTTGGATAATGTTTAATATTTGAAAGATTTCTAAATGACCAGCATTTGGTCAGCTAAAGTTACTCAGGATGAGTTGCACCCTCAGCGTCCATACCTATATTGAGTAGAGCACTAACACTGAATAGTCCCCAGTATTGAAAGCCCCACTGTCTTTAAAAATAAGCCTTTTGTTTCAGGATAGCTTTGAGGAACAAACCAGCAATGCAGCCTTTGTTTTAGAGGGCTCAAGCAGTCTTAACCTCCCCACTGTTAGGCTGACTAGGCCAAGCAAAACAAGCCCAGGATGTCAGGTTTGTGTTTGTGCCTCATGTCAAGTTCCTTGTTTCCCCTTTGACTCCATTCCTGCAAAAATACTGGGATTTATTTTGTCCTATTTCTAATCTAGATCTGAAAAAACCCCAAGGATTCTTAGTTCCCATTGAGGGCATAATGTTACTGCTGTTCATGGGAAATGTGAAAGAGGGAACCCAATAATCAGATTTTAACTTAAGTTTTCATAAATACATTTTTTTTAGATGGAATTTTCTAAAAATCATTGTGTTGGTGCTTCTACTTGTTGTATGCTTTGAGGCAACCTAGATATGGGCTTCATGAAATTTGGTAGCTATAAGCAAGTAGAAAAAACAAATGCTGTTGCATGTGCAGCAAAATACCTGTTCAATTACAATAAATCAAATTATTGAGGGACATTTTTCATTTCATTTAGAGATTTTTGTCTTAAAAAATATTCAAGCAAGTGTACCTCATCTGTGATTTTTATTTCCATACAGCTTACGTGCCCGTGAAGAATATGGTCTTCTCTGATGTAACATCTGACAGTTTCAAAGTTAGCTGGTCTCCAGCTGGATCTGAAGTTCTGTCCTACCTCATTAAATATAAAGTAGCAGTTGGTGGAGAAGAGTTCATTGTTTCAGTTCCAGCTTCAAGTACCAGCTCAGTTCTCACCAACTTGCTCCCTGAAACTACTTACGCCGTCAGTGTGATTTCTGAATATGAAGATGGTGATGGCCCTCCCTTGGATGGAGAGGAAACCACCTTAGAAAGTAAGGCTTCCTGTTATTCCCAGGCACAAAAGAGTGAGACATTGAAATAAGAACTTGCTTTGAGAGAAGGGGTTATGTGGAACAGCCAGCCAAGGCTGAGAAGCTGTACTGATGTGCAGGATAAGAATAAACATTGTTGTCTCTCAATGCATTGGTAAAGATATAAAATTCCAATGTTAAATTATTAATATTGGATTTTATTTTCCCTGAGAGTTGGATGGATGCTGTGTTTCTTTGCAGTGGCCTATTTTTGAATGAAGTCAATAATAAATTCATTAGCTCGTATTAATCTTACTATACACTGGAGCTGGACTAGGTGACCATTGTATGTCCTTTCCAACTGAACTATTCTGTTCTGTTTAATAGTTATGACTCTGATGCAGGAATGCACGTTGACTTCAATACATCTAAAGTCAAGCATTTTACATAGGCAGTTACATAGGTAATTGTATGTAATTCGCCAAGTCTACATTTATCTTGCATTAAAAGAAATTCTGTTTTATGTACCATATGTACATGTATGTACATGTGTAATTTGCTGTGTCTACACATGTAGATGTGTAGACATCTACCTATGTAATTCGCTGTGTCTACATCTTTCTTGCATCAAAAGAAATTCTGTTTTATGCACCACAGTCTTAAAGGGGGCTGAGTTTTTGGTCGGCTGTCTCCCATCAGAACTTCATGGGTCTGATCCAATAACTCTTACTGATTCAAAACTTCCACTGATGTCAGTGTGAGTTTCTGTGATCAGTGGCTCTAAATTTAAGTGTGGCAGCTGTACTTCTTCTTGGTAGAGTTACCACCATGCATTACCACTGATTTAAAGGAGAAGGGTGACAGTAAATTTGATTTTCTATTCCAGTACTCAGTGTAGCCTAAATCATGCATTTTAAAATATTGATCCACTCTTTTTCATTATTCCATGCTGTCATTTGTGACCTTTGGTGACGTAAATGGTTCCAAGGAAGCAAAAGAAACAGCATGGAAATTTGTTAATTGCTCTTTCCTCTTAGGACTGATAGAAATAAACGCTTATAAAATAGCTTAGTTTGGATGTTAAGGTTGGAAGATACAATTTTCACTGCTGGTGTGCATATTTCCATGACTGTACCAGTCAGAATGTTTTGGCCACACAGAACTTTCCCTTAAGAAAACAGACAAACTCTTGGCTGATTGAACACATAGCTTGTGAGCGTCAGGGACAGGAGAAGGAATAGCTTAAACAAAAATAACCAGTGTTCCCATGTTGCAGCCAGTACTGCCTTAAATAATTGTTAGCATCTTGATCTGGTGAAATCCCAATGTGTCTGAGAAGACAGAGTTCTTCTGCAATCATGTAAACCTCAGCAGCTCTCCATGCAGATCCAGCTGACAATCTGGGCCAGGCAGCTTTCTTGGCAACTAACTTCAGGTTCAGGCTTTTAAAGAATTTGAAAGTTTTGTGTTTCCTATTAGTAGAAAACAAGTTGGTTTCTTCAAAACTAGAATTATTAATTGTACCACTCTTAATTGCTCTACAAACCTCTAACATGTCTGTAATTTAACACTGAAGAACAATACTTTTTGGCATTTAGAGTTCCATCTGAATTATACTTTGAACAGTGAACAAAAACCACAACTTTTTTTTTGCCTAAATGACGATGCTACATACTGCTAGGCAACTTGCAGGGCAGTAGGTAGACCTTAACACATCATGTGAGAGTTGAGTTCTTCTTTGGTGACCCCATTGGGTTCATAGGAAATGACCTGAGCTGCTGTATCTCTTCTCAAGGAGCAGACTAGCTTACGTCATTGACCACAGTTTTTCCTTAATTTCTGCCATGACAAGCTAGTGCTCAGCTTTGAGTTGTGAGACTTCATTCAGAAGCCTTTTTTTAAACATCAGATGCAACTCGTACTACAATGAATGTATTTTTTTGTTGTGAGAATTTAAGTTATAGCAATAGAATTGGTGATTTTTTGTGTTTGGTTTTTTTTCCCCCGTTGCATTTACCTTGGTCATTCCTTTAAAATAGGAGAGCTGCCTGTTGTAGTCGGGTGTCTCTGACAACTCTGTACATGGAGGTGGTGCAGAAACAAATGGCCACAGCAAAGAAACCTCTACGATTTGTTGTGTTAAGAAATGTCCCCACTGTGCTCAACTGTCCCTGACGTAGTTCGGTTCTGCTGTCACTGCCAAACACACTCATGCCATGTTGAGGTTGAGAAGTGGTTGCATATACTGTAATTAATGCATTTTTGGGGACAACTTTGTTATGCTGCTGGTTGTAACTGGCCCTAAATTTTCAGAAATGACTCATGGTTTGTGTTCCTTAGAACAGTGGGAGGGCAATGTAAGCTGTTGTTTTGGTGAGCTAACAGAATGGTTGGGATGCTTGCACTTCAGATACTGCTTGATTAAAACCAAATATTTACAAATTATATGCTTGTGTTTTTGGCAGTTAAAGGTGCTCCTCGAAACTTGAGGATAACAGATGAGACTACTGACAGCTTTGTAGTTGGCTGGACTCCAGCTCCAGGAAACGTCCTGCGGTACAGGCTGGTATATCGGCCGCTTACTGGAGGAGAAAGGCGACAAGTGACCGTCTCGGCAAATGAAAGATCCACTACTCTGCAGAACCTGATCCAAGATACAAGATATGAAGTATCTGTCATTCCTGAGTACCAGTCTGGATCTGGGAATTCCCTGAATGGATATGCAAAAACCGATGAAGGTACAATGCTGTGAATGTAGTAAGCTTGAGAAGAGCTCCCTGCATGCTGATATATTCATACTGAAAAGAGAATAACCCGTATTGGCTGTATGAACAGGGGATTATAAAATTACTCAAGCCTAGTTGAGAGGTAATTTAAGACAATAAAATCTATCAAAACTGTAATATTTCATTTTAAAATACAGTCTGGACCTGCAACACCTCCTGTGGCAGAATAACTTGGATGAAAAATCTACCTGTATGTTTAATTAATTGTCCTCATGATTCTTCATATTCTCAGTGATATAAATTATAATACTTTTCAGCATATTCAGACCCTGTTTGAACTTTGTTCTGAATGGCTAGCAAGGAATGAGTGAAGCATTTAATTTACTAAAGTTATCCCTGTAGCCTTAAATTGTATGAAAATGTATGAGCCTTTAACAGGTATCATGCCTAATTAAACAAAATCTGAAGATTAGAGAGAGACTACAAATGTCCTGGTCACTGGTGAAACTTCACTGAGATTCTAAATACAAGAAACCAGAAAAGCTACCATCAAAAAGAACTCTGTAGGAAAACATAATGTGTTAATTTCACAATTCATTGGTGATCTGTGACTTGATTGCGCAGACATTGACTTCATCACATATCTTGGCGTGTTGAAGTTGAGCATATATTCAGGTGCTAGTATGTCTAAGTGTTCCAGGATTTGTGTTTTAACAGAAAAAAATAGGAGCACAAAAACTTTATTGGGCATTTTTGCATAAGGAGGGTGGGGATGGAATTGTACAATCCCAATTACAGTAAACTTGTGCTGCAGCAGTGTTAGTGCAGGCCATTCAGGAATTATTTCTTTCAGCATTAAGCCGGATGTTGTGGTAACCTAAAAAATAAACCAAGAAGTGAACAAAACTTGTTTTCAACATCTTTTGACACGCGCAGTCCGAGGACATCCGAGAAATTTGAGAGTTTCTGATGCTACGACGTCAACCATGAGGTTGTCTTGGAGCGCTGCTCCTGGGAAAGTGCAGCAGTACTTCATCACCTACACTCCGGTGGCGGGAGGCGAAACGAAGGAAGTGACGGTGAAAGGTGACACTAACTCGAAAGTGCTGAAGGGGTTGGACCAAGCCACGAGGTACACACTGACTGTGTCTGCCTTGTACGCCTCCGGAGCTGGAGAGGCCCTTTCTGGAGAGGGAGAAACGCTTGAAGGTAACTGTTTATTTTTTCTATACAGCCGTTCATTTATTTGATTGATGTTTACGGTGTCTTAGAATCATAGAATTGCCCAGGTTGGAAGGGACCTTTAAGATCATCTAGTCCAACCATCAACCTCACTCTGATAAAAACCACCACTAAACCATGTCTCTAAGCACTATGTCAACCCGTCTTTTAAATTCCTGCAGGGATGGTGCCTCTACCACTTCCCCAGGCAGCCCATTCCAAGGCTTAATAACCCTTTCAGTGTCAAAATTTTTCCTAATATCCAATCTGAACCTCCCCTGGTGCAACGTGAGGCCATAAAATTAAATTGTAATTTGTACTGAAATTGTACTGTCTTCCTGAGTTTTCTGTGCAAGTGAATGTGTGAATGAAAAATAGGCAAAAAAGACATTCTCCTGCTGTACAGGGGTTTTCCAAACCTACTGTCTGTCAGAGAAAACAGTGGGGTCAAATCAACTGGTTGCGGAGACGAGGATCTGGGTCTCTTGAAAAAGATACTGCCAGAAGCATCAACCAAAACTGACTGTGCTTCCACACCAGCCTCAGTGAAATATTTTGTCTTATATCTCTCAACTTCTGAGCGGTTTTAGTGGCGGATTGTTCTTAGTGTAACAGGTTTAATTGACGGGGTTAATGTATCTCATCCATTTGAAAATTTGCAGGGTCTCCACTGTACTGAGACTGAAAGATCTTCAGGGACCATTTTTTGAAATAGAGAAGCAACATCTAGTCTAGGCGTAGGAATAATGAATCATATCCTGCTTTTAACTAATAGGAGTAAGAACTTGGAGCAGAGCATTAAGAGAATGCTGGCAAAAGCGTTAAGTCGGGGCCAAAGACTTTCTTATAAGGAGGGGAGGCAGCTCTCCCTCTGCCTTTGAGCGGAGAATTTCTCAAACTTGCTCTCTGGGAGCATTCTCGGTGTCATCTGTTAATTGTCAGAGGGCAGGGAAAGCTGCCTCCTAGGCCATGAAAGGAAGTGTGACCGGGCTCTGTGCTGGCCAGGTATGTATCGCTAAACTCTGGCACTGCAGCTGTGAAGCCATGGCACTTGAAAACATCTTGCAGATGAATTATGTGGAATTAAAAGCCGTCCATTGACGCTAATGGGGTTATAGTAGGGGTATACTTGGCTCTCGGTTTCTCCATCAGTTTAACTTTTTATTTATGACACAGGTTAGGAAACAAACCAGAAAACCTATTTTAAATAGGAAACTGTAATTAAAATAAATAAATAAATAAATCAGTTGCAATGATTCACCAATGCGCTGGATTCGTCCCACTAAAATTTAGGCACTTATTTGAACACTGCAGTTTGCAGCATGGACTCTCAAGGATTCTTCTGTGATTAATGAAGAAAGGCAGATACTTCCAGGAGGCAGGTAGTCCATCCGAGATCTCATTTTTCCATCAAAGGAACATTTCTCTGCCCAGTGACTATAGAAGGAGAAACCGAGAGCTCGTCCCCAAGCCCCTGCCCATCCCACTGCTTAAATCTCAGGCACTGAGCCAATCCACCTACTTTCTCTGATGACTGCACCCCCTCTCAGTGTATCAGGCACCACCTCCCCTGCTTTTAGTACCCATTCAAGACCCAAAATGCTTCTCTTGTGGGAGAAAAGGATCCGTCACCCGCCCACAACACTGCTGAGATCTGGGTAAAAGAGAAGAGGTAGCTGGATTCTGCATATATCCTCCAGAAAAGCCAGAGATGATCAGGACTTAGTGAAATTACCTGGTGGTGGTGCTGCTGCTTCTTCCTTTTGTATGGTATTTACTAGGTCTAATGCTTTTTTAGGGGGAAGAGGGAGCATGGAGGTGTGGGCCTCACTCAGTCCTGGGGGTGTCTGAGCTCATATCTCCACATCCCAGCAGATTCACAATACTGTAGTGTATCATAGAATCATGGAATGGTTTGGGTTGGAAGGGACCTTAAAGATCATCCAGTTCCAAGCCCATGCCCTGGGCAGGGACATCTCCCACCAGACCAGGTTGCTCCAAACGCCCTCCAACCTGGCCTTGAACTCCTCCAGGGATGGGGCAGCCACAGCTTCTCTGGGCAACCTGGGCCAGGCTCTCACCACCCTCACAGCAAAGAAGTTCTTCCTGAATCTCATCCAAATCCCCCCTCTTTCAGTTTAAAACTGTTCCCCCTGGTCCTATGGCTCCCCTCCCTGATCAGAGTCACTCCCCATCTCTCCTGGAGCCCCCTGTAGGTACTGGAAGGCTGCTATAGCAGCACAAATATATATATATGTATATGAAAAAAAAGAAAATATAAATATATGTTGAGCAAGAGTCTCCGTTACTCTTTCTGTTGTCCCTGAGCCACTGTACACCCAGGAATGCAAACTTCACTCTCGGAAGGAGAGCAGGTTGGATCCCAAGTGGGCAGAGCTGACATCCCTGCTTTTTTCTCTGTGCTGACAGTGGAAAGAGGAATGCCTCAGTCTTCCCTTGCAAATCTTGAGAGGCCTCAGTCTCTCTGTTAAACAGGCTGAATTGTCCACCTCCTTATGGCTGTGCCTCAAGTTTTAGTGAAGGTTGGCCAATTGAACTGCTTACATTTGGTGGAAAAGTTTTCATGGAGTATCTTTGTAGTAAACCTGTCAGAGACGCTCTATTAGCATGGAGCTCTGGAGACATCAAGTGAGTTTCAAATTCATAAAATAAGCTTAACTTTTTACCCTAACATAAAGCTTGAGCAATAGAAAAGTCTTTTAAGACATTGCCTAGAGCTTAAGTTAAAACACATTCAAAATAGAGAGAGCAGTGAATGAAACACAGCAGAATCAAAGAGACAGAGTCCTCAGAAACCCAGAATTCAGTCTTGAATAGAGACTCTCTTGTCCTTCCAGTGCCCCCCCTGCCAGGAGGGCTCTGATTCTGATTTAGAGTTTCTGCAGTGATAAATTGTCAATAAGAAAAGTCAAAGAATTTAAAAGGATAGCTTACTATATATCAGGAATGGATTTATAAGTAACTGGATGGAATTTAAAATGGATGTTGCATTTAAAAGGACACAGAAGCTTTCCTGTAAGAGGTTTTACTCTGAGCAACTGAATTCAAACCTTATGTCAGAAATTCTGTGACAGATTTTGTCTTGTGGTAAATATGAATAAATGAGCATCCTGTCACTTAACTGAATTACTTTTTATTCAGTTCCTCAGCTGGGAGAAAACTAGATGAAAAGTTACTTTTATCCTTTTGACAGATATAGCCTTGTGACTCAAACACATATTCTTTGAAGATTTGGCTGGATTTGAAAATCCTGGGTGCACTCCAGAAAACATTACTTTTAGCATTAAACCTGTCCCTTAAATTTTTCTTGGTTAGATAAAATGTTAGTAAGAGCATATACAGATGTCAGTCATTACTGGGTGATCAAAGGTAAGGAATAGAATACAAATTTCTGTTTGCGTGACAACAGAGGCCTAAATCATGGAACATCCACCGTGCGTTGCAGTAATCAGCAGATCTGCAGTTTCATGAGGTAATAAAAATACTTGAATTGGGACAAAACTCTTTGGCCATGGTCCGTAGATACTTTAAAAGACTCTCCGACTAATGTTGTGAAGGGTTCTCAGAATTTCTGTTGAAGTACGTATAATATTTCACTGTATGATACTTCCTTACCTTATTGAAGGATAAAAAGACAAAACCTGTGAAGAAAAAACCAGGAAATTAAGACTAAAAGGATTGCAATTTTGGAACTGGAAGGTAACATTCAAGCTTCAAAGCTTGGTATAGAAGCTTACTTGAAAAAAAGAGAAGTTATGCTGCCTGTGAAGCTAAAATAAATATGGTTGGACTTGGCTGAAGTTACACAGGACAGTGAAGCGAATACTTGACTAACTATTAGCAGAAATAACTTGTCTGACTGAGGCTGGGAACAGGAGAGATCTTAACTCCTGGAGAAATAAACTTATCAACAGTCCTGACAAAAAAGCTGTGAAAGGAAGCATGAAAAAGTAGTTAAGTGTTTCAGTTAGTTTTTCCGTGAGCCATAGCGTCTGAGCAGCAAAATAGCACAGTGTGGGTTTTTCATTGCCAACAGCACCGAAGTACTGAGCACCTAAGGATTTTCCTGCATTGGGAATCCCAGTGGGGCTTACTTGATGTCTTCATCATATGAATTCTCACCAAGTCCATTCAGTCAGCCATGCCATAGTTTCTGGCCACGTCAGTTTGTCCTTCTATCAAGAGCTAGGCTAGGGATTGCCTTTCGAACTGGGACAGATGTTAGTTTATGGTACTGGTACGTAGTCTAGGAGAAATCAGTTTGGGTGTAGGGAAAATGAGAAAAGAGGAGCTGGATGCAGAAGCGTCCCCAGCTATTGTATAGTCAAGTGGCAGGGAATGAAAAATCCAAGCTCTCAGATGTTGCTGGAATTTTACTGAGTCACTAAATGGTCCCCTGTGACTAAGTGTGTAGACAAACATTCTTACTGCCTTCAGTAGTGATTTATTTTGCTCTGCATGTAGTAGGAGAATTCACATGGGCAGTTTCTGTATCTCAGCTGCAAGGGTAGCCTTCAACAGAGAGGGAAAAACTGGTAATTTTTTAGACAGCTCTAACATGATTTGCAAGAACGTGTCTGCCCAGGCATTCATTGAAGGTCCTTCAGTTGTGTGTGTTATATCCAAAGTATTTTGGAGCAGTTACAAATTGCTTTTGGATGTTCCTCCTCTTCCTCCGCTTTGCTCTGCGGGACAGTTTTTCAGTGTTTTGAAGTGGCCTTGTTTGTTTTGGGGTACTCGGGAAAATCAGTCCATGCAAACCCAGTAACCATTCTGTGTACTTGGAATCATTTACCATCTAGGCAATCTCTGCTTCTCATTTTGTTTTTCTTTTTGCTAAATGTGTGCTGTTTCTCCACACAGAACAGAGAGGGCAATTATTTCCCCAAGTAACTGTAGATAATCTCTTCTGTAAACTGTTTGCATAGCTCTCTGGTCCAGCCCAACGATAAGCACATGCCAGAGGATCAGAATTTTATGAACTGTTCACAGACAACACGGGAGAGGGAATTTAGCAAATGAGTAATCAGAAAATTACTCCTTTCTGAGAGTGCTGTTCCATACCATACAGGTAACTGGTATTCAGAGATGATGGGTTTATTTCTTTTTTTGTGTGTTTGAGAAGCGGGAAGAGGGAAACAATGGTTTTGCCCCTCTGTTGAAGGAGTGTGTTTTCCTTCTTCAGTAGTCCAGATTTTAGAAAAATTACAGTTCTCTCATCTTTTATACAGCCCCTTTCAGCCACTGGCTGCTTTTGTCTGCAGTTATGAAGCACCATCCAGAGGTGAAAGTTCTGGAGCTTTATATTTCATACTGCATTAAACATAACTGCACGTGCAAAATGCGTGCTGTAGAAAACGCTCACTTTTATCCTCTCACTTTCAAAAGCGCGTGGCGATCCATCACTAGGCAGCTTTGGTTGGAGCCCTTCAGTAAAGATGCCATGGAAAAATTTTCCTCAGGCACATTTTGTTGGCTGTGATTCCTCTCCGCTCACAAAAAGTTGTTGAAACTGCTGAAGTGAATTAAATCAGTGCAGGCTGTGTGTGCCCTGGGGTGGAACAAGGCTTGTGGCAGCCAGAGGAACTAAAGAAATTAGCACTGATGGTTATATTTGATGATGTTATATGTAATACAGATTGATGAACAAGCAGGAAACACCCACGGGAATGCCTTGGGGAAAAGTCTCCCTCTTATCCCCAAAGATCCCAAACTAACCATTTGGCTTTCAATTTTTTTTTTTTTTGATAATATGATCTTACCCAAGATATCCTACACCAGAAATAAAACACAACAATAAGCGTGGCGAGGGCGGCGGGTGTAAACGCAACAGGCAGAGAGCCCTTTGCGAGAGCTACTGTTTTTCTAATCTGTTTTTTAATAAGAGAGGTGGTTGCAAGTCTGGCAGGAATGTGGTTTTCTGCCCAAAGGCATATGTCAGATGAAAAGAACACACAGCACATTAGCCGCTAAATAGATTAACTTCCATAATTCGCAGTTGTTTTAAAGAGAAACAAATTCGTTGATAGATTAACCAATCTACACAGAAACATTAAATCCTAGTGAATGTCTGAAAAGTTTGAAAGCTGCAGATCTCTTTTATGAGTGTCTTTTTGCTGGCAGTTATATATTTTTTCAGAATAGCTTTAAGAATATTTCAGTTACCGACTCTAAGCAGTCACTACACTTTTAAGTATGAATTTCAGAGAAATTTAGAAAAAAAAGGTTTGGGTTTTTTTCTGTGTAGAAAAAGATTCAGTGGTCAGATTCCTATCTTGCTTGCATGGATAGATTTCAAAGTATTTCCACTTATGTTAGGGAAGTTCCTGGGATAAAAACACTGTTGGTGTAAATGGATGAAGTTCTTTAGAAGTAAATGAGACGGCTAGTCTACATTTTTTTGGTCACAGAATGGATAGTAGTTCTTTGGTAAATAAATTATTTATTTTTGCTGTTTCTATAGTAACATAAGAATGCTTCCTACAGGCAGAACAGTACAAATTCAAGTGACATTTTCTTACAATGAGGTTTTTAGCATATAACAGTGACTTTCCGTAATGTTCGGGCTGTTTCTGTCCTGACAGAAACAAGGACTCAGTGTCCTCAGGAGATTTAATGCTGTTTCATGCATTTTTAAAATTATACATTCCAAGATTTTTGAGTCTGACATTTGAAATTGACTTCTGATAATCCGTGGAACACTGTCTTAGTTTTATATAGGAAATGAAATATATATCAGGAAAAGAAAATGAACACAGGGGAAGGCTGAATGAGTAATAAAGGATATTTCTAGACAGTTGAGAGTAGTGTTAACTGATGAACTCTTGGGAAAGGCAGATGAAATATTAAAGGGACTGAGTGCGAATTCCTGTTGGCTTTATCCTAGAGCAGGGACTCGGGAGTGCTCTGGCCAAAGTCCCTCTGTTTTGGCTCAGAACTCTCCTGGTTTGCATCTTCTCACCTTTCTGCATTCCCAGGAGGAGAAGAGTGAGAAACCCGCTCTAACAGGGTCAAGTGAGCATCCCCTTTGTGTAGCAAGTCCTTGACTCTCCCCATCTCCACATCCCTACTCTCCGTGCCTGAAGGGCTGGTACTCCAGGAATAACCAACTGCTTTGGGGCTTGGAGGAAAGGATGTCAGCCAACCAAAGTGACTGCTTCCTACAGTGCAGGGGAGTGTTTGGCCATTAGAGTAAAATCTTAAAGTGATTCTGCTGCCATCTCACCTGACGGGTGCACTTGCATCCAGCACAGGAAGGACTTGGACCTGTTAGAGAGAGTCCAGAGGAGGCCACGGAGATGCTGCGAGGGCTGAAGCCCCTCTGCTGTGAGGACAGGCTGAGAGAGTTGGGGGGGTTCAGCCTGGAGAAGGCTCTGGGGAGACTTTAGAGCCCCTTCCAGTTCCTCAAGGGGCTCCAGGAGAGATGGGGAGGGACTCTCGGTCAGGGAGGGGAGCCATAGGAGGAGGGGGAACTGTTTTAAACTGAAAGAGGGGAGATTGAGATGAGATATTAGGAAGAAATTATTCACTCTGAGGGTGATGAGACCCTGGCCCAGGTTGCCCAGAGAAGCTCTGGCTGCCCCATCCCTGGAGGGGTTCAAGGCCGGGTTGGAAAGGGCTTTGAGCAACCTGGTCTGGTGGGAGGTGTCCCTGCCAAGGGCAGTGGTGTTGGAACTGGATTGCCTTTAAGGTCCTTTCCAACTATAAACATTCCATGATTCTATGATCTTGTAGTAAAGAGGCACCATATAGGCAGGCTGCAGCTCTGAGCTAAAGGCAACCAAAGAGAATCAGATGGCCTGAAAGTGGTGCCTGCCTTCCTTGCCCAGGCAGGCGTTCGACCTGTTCCTGCAAGCGCTTGGTTTTACTGTGCAGGTACTCACCATGGCTCACAGCTCTGCTCACACCGCCTGGTTTGGTGCTCCGGAGCATCATAGGACTAATGCCTGCTCAGGGATAACTTTCAAAGCCTGGTTGCTTCCTCACTTGCCTGTGACTCAGGGGCTGCATGAAGTGATGGGTTTACATCAGCTTCCAACTGGAGTCAGGAGAAGCAGGACCCTTCCCACCATTAACCACTTGCCAGCCAGCACTTTTCCTTCTTACAGTGTACGTTGTCTGTCTTTCTATCTCCTCCTCCATCCTGTTTAATCAAGCAGGCAAGAGGCAGGTGTTCAACAAGCATTTCTGAACGCGTGGACCAAAGAACAGAATGGCTGATTAGCTGTTACACTTGCAGATCTGTTTCCTTTTTTGTGACTAGTTATTTTGTTTTAATCCAATTGAAAAATATCTCATAGGTCTAATTGTATGCTTGCTGGTCACAGCATTACACCAGCGTTATTGTGGAGCATAAATATGTTTCTTGACTCTGAGTATAGCAGCTTAGATAATACTTGATGGAATCCTAATAATTTAAGACTTAGGGTTGGACTGCGTCTTGAACACAGCTGCTCCCCTAATACAAAACCGCTTGCGGGAGATCCAGTGAAGCAGAAAAAAGCTGTCAGTTGACTTCCCCCTCACACATGAGGTGCAAATCAAGTCGGTGTGTTATGTTAAAGAAATGTTCTCGGTTGCAGTGTAACATATAAAAAGTCCAATTTCCTTTAGTAGGTAAGTTGTCTTGTCAGCAGTTTCCAACTATTTGAAGTAAAAATTTTCCATTTGGTTCTAGCGGTTTGGTAGGAATCCCAGTCCCTTTTCCCTCTCGTACCTTGCCTTATAAAAAAGACATTTAGTTCCAAAGAATATTTCTTTCAGAACCAACATATTACAGTAACTGGTGTTCATTAAAGTCCATTCCAAACAAATTATTTTTCTCTGTTATTTAATGACCTCAATAATGACTTAATCAATAATGGTTTTAAATATGCAGTTATTTTTGCAGTGTTTCCAACATATATCATTAGCTGTAGCGTCCAAGAGTAGACTTGCAAAAAATTGTGCTGTGGTAGCAGATACTTTAATACTGAAATCATGTTGTGGCAGAGCCATGGTTTAAAGTAGCCAAAATAAAGTGACTTGTATATTTATATTACATTAAAATATGGAAAGAAAGGGTTTTATTGTGAGACATCTGTGCATTCTATCAAGTTAGGTTTTCCATATTTTTTCCATTTGGATTGCCTTAATATTTTTTTTTTTATTGTATGAAAAAGCCAAGATTTGGGAGTAGAAGCTTAAGAGCAGACAGAAAAATTGGTGTAATTTACTTTTGAAGGCAAATCTTTTTTTCAGGCTTCCAGGAAAATTAGTCTTTGGAGTTTAGATTCTTCCCTGGCTTTTATTTAATGCGGTCGCTGAATTCAGTGAGATTGCATGAAGCATAAGCTGAATCAGGCCTTTGCACTATAAATTTTTCACTATGTGCAATTGCTATTGTTGTGAAATGATAAACAAGTGAACTTTACCAAAACCTCTGTATCTTAACATGTTTTTTTTTTTTTTTTTTTTTTAAGAGAAGATGGCATAAATTGTAATGGTTTATATTGTGAGGCTAAAAATTGGTTGGAACAGTAAAACTGTAAGAAATGATGCAGAGTTAGGACAGAAAAAGAATTGGCTCCAGAAGAACATGGTGGGATGTTCCAAGAGTGGGGATTAGAAGGAGGAAAACCTCACAAGGGGAAGGGATTCTGCTCCATGCCCTACCAGCTCTATCTGAGAGTCACCTTTGTGACTGGAGTGGTACCCTCTGATTCTGTAATCTCTGCAGCTGATGTATTTTTATTATACTAGAAGTGTTGTTTTCAGAGAGTCGGTATTAATTTCCATTTATCATTAAGCCAAGTGGGACTCATTGGCTTGCTTTTAATGAGGTTGTGCCGGCAATGAGATATTTCCAAAATGAAGCATTTCTACAGGTAGTTCTGTTTGCTCCTGTGGGATTATGTTTGGAAATGTTGCAGGTTTGTGGGGGGAGTGAAAGACAAATGAATATAAGAAGAGAAAACACAGTATATTGCTTCGAGCAACTTGTTGCTCCATCTTGAACTGAAACTGCTTCAGTAAGGTCTGTTCTTGCAATGAGCCTAAGTGGTGGAAATTGGATAGGTACTGAATTTCTCTGTGTTCCAAGAATTTTGACTCTGGTCCTGTGGTTGCTGTGGTATAATAGAGGGATATGTTTTTATCAGTGCAAGGAAAACTTAACTGTGATGCCGTGAGGCCACCTCGAGTGTTTAAGTCCTCTTGCTGAGCAGTCTCTCAAGTACGTCCACAGAGAGGCCACGGAGAATAGACACGGAAGAACCGAGCTGTTCTCTGTGTGTGTGCGTGTGGGTCTGGGTTTGGAGATCCCTTCTGCAGATTTAGCTACAGTGAGGCCCTTGCATTAAACCCACCCATCAGCGCTCCTTTCCGGCCACCGAAAGCCAGCCCCCGCAATAGGAAAGTTGAACATATGTTATAAATGTATGTTAAACATTAAACAGAGGCGCTCCTTTCACTTCACCACTTCAGACCAGTGAGCTCCATCTTTAAGCAGTGGAATTACTCTGGTGTGTTGGGGGAAACTCACGCATCCAGCTGACAACTGGATTTCACAGGCTAACGAGCTGTTTCTTTCGTTCCAAGCTGGCTGGAACAAGCTACAGGGAGGAAAGAGGTACAAGTCTTACGAGTGGAAAGATGGAAACTGCTTTCTACTGAAAGCAGACATACTACAAATCAGTTGTAAACATAAAGTAAAATAGCTGCTAGATCTGGTAAGTGGTACTCTGGGGGATAAGAATAGTGCTCTTAAATAAGAAGATAAGGTTGTCAGAGAAATGACTGTTTCACTCAGATAAAAATCTCCTTTAATTACCCTCCAGGAAAAATGTTACACACACGAAGATGAATGAAAGAACTAAAATTATTTACTTGAGAGTTAAATCCTACCTAAATGAGCTGCAGCACATTTAAGCACTGACCTCATGCCAAGTCTTTGATTAATGCCATTTTTATTTTGCGTATTCTAAAGTACAACCACTAAGTATCTTGCATGGTAAGGGATAGGATCATTCATGATCTAAAGTTAGCTTTAAGCACTTTGTTGAAAAATCCATTAAATTTCTCTTGGAACTGCAGCTGTATGTTATTGAAACTAACATTGATGGGAAAAGTTTGATTTTGCTCTTATGATTATTTTACTTTTCCATTTGTACTTTGCTAACTTTTTCTATTTGTATTTTAGAGGCAATTTGTTGTTTTCTTTCTTGCAGAACGTGGTTCACCCCGTAATTTGGTTACCACAGATATAACCGACACTACAGTTGGGTTATCATGGACACCAGCTCCAGGAACAGTTAATAATTACAGGATAGTATGGAAATCCCTTTATGATGATACGATGGGGGAGAAGAGAGTCCCTGGAAATATAGTGGATGCTGTGCTGGAAGGCTTGGAGCCAGAGACTAAATACAGGATTTCAGTGTATGCGACCTACGGCAGCGGAGAAGGAGACCCAGTAGAAGGAGAGGCTTTTACTGATGGTGAGTGTGGTACAGCACTGCCACCATTTGTAACATTCTGTTCTTGATGAAATTATCATATTTTAAAGAAAATGGATCTTATTTTTCTTCACCTCCTTTTTTTTTTTTTTAAAATCCCCCCAAACCAACATTCCACCTCAGATCAGTAAATCCTAGCTTTTTGCTTGACCATTAAAAAAAAAATAAAAATCTATCCTAAATGTAGGTTTCATGTAGGTTTGGATTCAGCAAGAATTACTTCAAACTTAAGACGTAATTTTACCTACAAATTACTTCGAAGCCATAGGTTTGGTGTGGCTGCTAGAAATCAGGTGGAAGAAATGTTATGGATAGAGCAAGGAGGAAAGGCAGGGGAAATTCCCACAGAATCAATGAATTCCTTTTCCAAGCTGTTGCCCTTTCCATTCTTCACAGTCACAGAATGACAGAATCACACGGGGTTGGATGGGACCTCTGGAGATCATCTAGTCCAACTCTCTGCCAAAGCAGGTCCACCCAGAGCAGGTTGCACAGGAACATGTCCAGGCGGGTTTGGAATGTCTCCAGAGAAGGAGACCTCTGAGGCTTACTGCGTCATTTTGATGTTTGTTATTTACTTTTCCTGAGGCTCTTCTTTTTTTTCTTATTTGATAAACATCACGTGCTATTAGTCAAAGCAGGCTCAGGCCACTCCTGCAGTGCAGGCAAAGTGAAAAGCCCCGAGAGGCTGGGGAAAGTTTGTTGCTGTAGAGCGAGAGCTGGCAAGTAGAGGACATAGAATGAATGAAGGGATGTCCTGGATCAGCCTTGACGATTCTGTTGTTTGCCTGAAGGGGCCATGTGAAGACAGAGCCTGAGGGAGAGCTCAGGGAGTGCATCATGTGTGTTTACATGTTCTTGACCTCCTTCCTAAGCGTCTGTTTTGGCTGCTGTTGGAGACAGGCTGCTGACCTGCCTTAGCCTTTGTCCTTGACCTGGTGTAGTTGCTCTTAAGGTCTCCCAAGAGCAGGGATTGCTGCCGTTGGGAAGAGCTGACTCCTCAGACTGCTGTACCACGTCTTCCTTCCTTCTTCAAGAAGAGCAGAATTATCTGGCCAGCCTTTCCTAGGTTACCTCGGCAGCTTGGCCATGTCATTTATTGCTTCTCCCAGTGTGCTGTCTGAGGGAATGTGCTGTCATGTCTATCAATAGACCCAGGCCCGAGACTAACTAATGTTGCATCTTTCTGTTGCAAACACAATTAGAAATTTTCGGTTCCTAGGGCTGGGAGAGGATACTGGAGCCTGCAAAGCCCACCTTACCGTGGGATGGAACTCTGACCCATTCTGGCATGCCAAGGAGGTTCTCTTTTGCCAGAACCTAGATGGCTCATTGCGGCTGACAGCCAGCATCACATACCTCTCGGTTCACTTCAGATCGTTTGTAACGTTTGTACAGTCTGGAAAATATCTCTTAGAAGCCGAGTGCTGCAATTTGTAGAGAAAACGCATTATTAGTCCATGTGCTTATTTCAGCACGTATAATATCCTGCATACAGCGGTGAGTGATTTTCCAAGCATTTGGAAAGTCATTCACCATTATTCACAGGACAGTTTGCATGGAGCCCAGCACCCAGCAGTTTAGGTATTGATCTGTACCTTCTCAGCTCTGTAAACTCGAAACTTAGAAAATCTTAACTCTATAGGATTTTGTGTTCATAAAAAAAAAAGGCTTTATAATTTATCAGTTTCACTTGAGAGTGCTGAATCCATTACTTAACAACCTACTGAAAAGTGTGACTAAATAAAGCTCCTGATGATGCTGCGTCATCATGTAATTTATATTTCCCTCTTTTTTTCTCCATAGTGGAAAGCACACTTACACTTTTTTAGTCCATTACACTTAAAAAAGTAATTTAACAATAGTCTGTAAGATTCCCCTGTGTCTTCTCCACCATCAAACACTGTAATTTTAAAGAGGGCAAATTTTTATTTTTTAATACAGCAGAATGAATTTTATAGACATGCATATAAATCGTATCTTTATGTAACAAAGTAAACGTTTGTCCGTATTTTTGCACTGAAAAGTGTCACAAAATGCCAGGACTGTGACGGTAGACAACGAGACAGAAAATACAATGAGAGTTACGTGGCAGCCTTCACCCGGGAAAGTCTTGTCGTACCGCGTGTACTACCGGCCACGCAGCGGGGGAAGGCAGATGTTTGGAAGAGTCAATGCTCCCGCTACGAGCATCGTGTTGAAGAGACTTAAGCCGCGAACTACGTACGACCTCAGTGTTGTTCCAATTTATGATTTTGGACAAGGGAAATCAAGAAAAGCAGTAGGAACAACAGGTATGTATCACCAGCTTGCACAGGATTTGATAATTAAAGTTTTGGGCTTAAAATTAATAATTATGACATGTAGAAAAAATATGGTGGAGTCTGCCAAGATCATGACTTTACAGGCAAATGGAAGAAAATGTTAGAGGTTGAGAAAAGTGTTGGATTTGTTGGAAAATTCACTATGGCTCAGCCTGAGCACAGGTTTTTGCTGCTGGTATTGAGGGTGTAAACATGGTATACAATCTGCTTGAAAATACCGGATGTGTTCTGAAACATGGCCATCAGGAGTTAAAACAAGGGGCTTTGTGAGGAAGACAGTGTGTCAACAGACCACTTCATCAGGTGTTGTCAGTTATTTCATAATTTGCCTGTTGGTCTTGGGTACTGATTAAATAGCTAACCAGCATCCCGTTACCTAGATTTATCTTCTTTGGTCACCGCATTTTCTGTGGAAAACCTGAGGTAATAAAAAGGGGGAGTAGACGATTTTGAGGAGTTGTCAGTGGAAGCCTGCCCTCAGAGACCATGGTCTTTTGGACACGCTGTCTTCTCTCTCAGAAGCTGAAAATCTAAAATATTTATTGAGTCCTGGTGAAGCGATTTTTTTACTGTAAAACCAAAACTCATTTTCTGCTCTGCCTTTAGTATGTATCTGATGCTGGTCTTTCATTTGGTAAGGAGATAGAAAGATCTATCTTGGTCAAGTCAACCAAATTGAGAGTCGATTTTTTGATTCTATGGTAGATAGATGTATCTCGTAGATAGAGGGCCATTACCAAAAGAGAGTATATTTTCAAGATGTTTCTTCCCATATGGGACTAGTGCCATTCACTGAGAGACACTATAAATACTTCATGCTTTTCCCTGTTCTCTGAGCATATGTCGTATTGAATGATGACAGGAAGCAAGAAATGTCTCCTAACAGTGGAGATGCTGGCACCTCAGTTACTGAAGGACGATTTCTTTAAAATTTAAAATGCTGCTGGTGTAGAGGAGTCAAGAAAACTTGATCAGCTGTTGGCCAACACCTAGTTTCTAAATCTTGAAAGTTATACTGAGATGAATCTCAGATCATTCAACTGCTTTTGATTTTTGACTTGTCCATCTAGATATAGATAAGCCTCTGTGCTTTTAGTGTAAAGAACTGAGGAGGTAATTACTCTTGGAAGCAAGCGGAGCCTGGGTGATCTTGTTAGTTGGAGCTGTTGTGATAATTCAGGGAGAAGTACCATGGGAGATGAGACAGAGGGGCTGTATTATTCCTTGTGAGTGAGAGTGTTTCTCAGCAGAATTCACAGTCAGAGGACATTTATGATCTTTCACCTACAGTTACACAATTGCATAGGCACAGGAATAAGATAAACTCTTTTTTCCCCCTCCATCTTTTCAACCCCAAAGCCATAGTGGTGACTTTTGGCTTACTCTAATTCCCATGTTTGCAGCTTTGAGGTTACACTGCTGCAGTGTTTTCTACCACTGCACTTTAGATACCACAAAAGCACTGCACAAGCTATCGGCAGGCTTGTTACCCCTTTGTCTATCAGTCCTGGCCTTCACTGGAAGGCCATTAGTCTTCAGAGGAAGTTGCTCGTGACCTAAAACCCTCAATCTGTTTGGCCAGCACTCCTCTGAAAAAGTATTTTTTGACCTAGTGCCCCACCTGTGGTTGGTGAAGTTGCTTGAGCTGCCAGGCTCTGAGCTCATACAGGGAGGGGACCGTTGGCCGGACCTATTCTACAAAAGGGTCCTTGTTTTCACCCTCTCTACATTCTGACCTGTGGGACCCAGAGCTCTGAGGAAGCAGCTTGAGAAGTGATATTGGTGACTGAGAATTGTCTAGGTGTGGCTTTTGCCTTTGGTAAATTCTGATTTTTCCAGTGTTGGTTTGAGAGGAAGCTGCTTCCGTTTCTCTTTTGGGCTCACCTACTTGTTGCCATTTAAGAGAGAGGGCTAGTCTAAGCTGGTCAGCTGGTCTTTCTCCGTAATTAATAAAGAGAAAGAAGTAGATTGCTCCACCTATAGTCAACATTTATTGTAAGATCAGATGGATGTTTAAGATAGGTGAGATGAACTGCTACTTATCCCTCAGTCTGTTGACTGTAGAGGGAGCCTTGATAATGAACTTAGCCCACATACCTATTGGTTAAACAGCTAAAATTAGGTGAAGTGAGTCTTGCCTTTATGTCAAATATTTGTCTTTATGTCAAAGGAAAGGCACAAAGAGTTCAGAGCTGCTACTAATCCTGGATTTGCATATAGATTTTGACATAAAACCATACTTGTTGATTTTTTTTTCCCGTAACCAGACCTGATTTAAATCTTTTTTTTCCCCATCCTTGCAGCTTCACCCTTTAAGCCACCTCGAAATTTGAGAACTTCTGATTCAACTATGTCAAGTTTCCGAGTAACCTGGGAACCGGCCCCGGGGCGAGTGAAGGGGTACAAAGTCACTTTTCACCCTACCGAAGATGATGGGAGTCTTGGAGAATTAATAGTGGGGCCGTATGACAGCACAGTGGTATTGGAGGAGCTTAGGTATGGATCATAATTCATGCTTGTTTTGTTTTTTTTTTTTTTAATAACTTTAGCTTAAGGTTTTGTTTGACTGTGGTCTGGGATGGAAATGCCTGGCAAAATCTACTATAAGTCAGGAAGTCATTTTGTCAGTGAGCTACAAGGATCTTGTTATGCAGCCTTTGAAAGGCACCTGGCAGGGCTCTTTCTGAGATTATTCTCATCACTTGTGGTGTTCTCACAGGAACGGAAGGAGGCAAAGATGTGGGCAGAGGCTGTGTTCTGCATTTTGCATATGAGAAGGTTAATGGAACACCAGAGAAAGTTGGGATTTCTAAAGTTTCCTCCCAAAAGTTCCTTACCTCATGTTAATAAAAGCCTAGTTTAGTTCTTGATTTATTTTCTCAGAGGCCTGGATTTATACAGTAGGATTTAGTCCATGCCAAAATCTATTGTGCAAATATATTAAATATAGGGTCATTCATTAATTATGATATTAGCCTTTATTAGTCTTAAATTACTTGAATGAAGTAGGCTATAAATTTAAGTATAGGACCTAGAATTAACTTTTAACTTCTCAAAACTTCAGTGTTTTGTGGAAGAGCTGGTCTTTGGGCTACACGTTTTAGCACCTTTTCCGGGGGGGATGTTTTCCTGTGAGGGTTTCATGAGTGCAGTGTCAGCATTTAGCAAGCCAAGTGAATTTAGTTACAGTACATTTGTTTAACTGTTGCAGGGCAGGAACCACCTATAAGGTAAATGTTTTTGGAATGTTTGAAGGAGGAGAGAGCAACCCCCTGGTTGGACAAGAGATGACCACCCTCTCAGATACTACTTCAGAGCCATTTTTGTCTAGAGGTAAACATGATTGATTGAAGAAAAGGCAGCTTTGGCTTACGGATAAAAAAAGGATGAAAAGTTTACCAGCATTTCCTTCTGGTTTTTCTAATGCCCATAAATATTTGTTTACAGGATTCGGTACACTCCCTGCACTGGTGACATAGCCTCTGGTCTGAAATGACCACTAAGCACTTCCCAGGTCACAATTCTAGTCCTCTGCCCCCTTTAGATGATCTTACAAAGATGATAACTCAGACAACCCATGTTTTGCTGATTACTCAAAGCCATCTGCCTTGCATTTTCAAGCTCGTCCACATCTGTGTTAAATCACATAAGGTCAAATTCTTGAACAGAGATCATGGCTCATCTACAGGGGTGTTCACAGGAGTAGAACAAGGAATTTTAAGCAGATCTTTAGCCCTTTGCTTGTCCTTATATGGTGACTTTTCCTTTTAAGACTAAGATAGTATAATGAACAAAGATCTGATAGTTGGGAATGTCGCAGTGTTATTGTGTATTATTTACGTTTGTATGCAACATAACCATTACTTAGGGGTTTTTTTTTGCTGTTTTTTATTACTATAGAAGGAGGAGACTTAGTTCAGAAATGCAATTGCTACGTGCTCTCCAGTATCTGTTTGGGAGTTTCTCCTTGTGAAGCTAAACCTTCCAGCCAAAGTTTCTATGAATGTTATGAGAGCAGCTCCCTTGGTGTGGTTAATGGGCCCCCACATGCTAAGAGCTGTGCCTCGTGCCCACCGTAATCTCAATTAATACTGGATGTGGAGAGTTTCAGGGCTCAGTCCTCCTCCACGGAAAGCATAAAGAAGCAAGTCTTTTCTTCTCAATAGCCAGGTCTACATATAGAAGGGAAGACTTTTCTCCTCTGCCATTTCAAGGTTTGCATAATCATCAGAGAGAGGAGTTTGGTGAGGAGGAGGAACCTGGCTGCAAAGGCCTTTCACAGTTACATAAAGAAAAAAAGGGTTTCTGACAATTGACTTGATATCCTTTTCGCTTAACCTCTTTGATGCCTTGTTTCCACACTGGGCTGTATAAAAAATGGTCACCTCGTGCAACTTTGTTGACATTTTTAGAAATTTCTTAATTAATTACTGTCCCACTTTGTCTAATACAAGAGCATAAAGCTGAGAAAAACTACATAATAGGCCATTAGAGTAAAGCTGTGATAAGTCTGGCAGGAAAAGCATTGCACCAAGACTGGTTCGTTATTTTTTCTTATGGCAGCTGTCATTTCTGTCTTCAGTGTTAGATTCTTTAAGCTAATTAGTTTTACTAATGCATGGATTTGAGTCACGATTAATGTGAAAAATGAATTTTATACCTGGGACTGGAAATGTAATAGTACATTATTTATTAATGGGGGAAAAAAAATATCACCCTAGGTCTGGTGCCTTTGCTAGAATTTTCCATGTGGGGAACTATGGTAGTTGGAAGAAAAATAAAAGTCAAAATAGCTTAACTTTTATATTGTACATGAAGCTAACTTTAACTTCCATATTAAAGTTATGCATGCAGTTTTTTGAACTAACCTGGTTTTACTTAAACCGTACTCCCAACTGATTGTATTGTCCTGACTAAAGACTAGATCTATATTTTCTATGCAGAAGAGGATCATGCTTTTAACCCCCAGGTACATGGAATAGTTATATTCATGAGTCTACAGTGTTGGATCAATTATGTGGAACATATATGAAATCACAATATCTTTCAACTGTGATGAGTGTGGCTGATTTTTCTCAATGGGATTTCTTCCATATAAAGACCAGAAGCTCTGATGGCAGGAAGCCAGAAAATGTGCAGCTGGTAACACAATCTACAGGAAAAGAGAGAGAGCAAGGATTCTTTTTATTTTTATTTTTTTTCCAAATGGCTGTGGATAAAATCATTGTGTCTGTCTGTTTTGTATAAATATTTGTGATTTTCCCTGTGATGAAAACAATATGATGCGTATTTTATTCTGTAATTTGTAAAATGAAGATGTCTGAAATAACTTCTTACCTTTTCAGAACATTGCAGCTTTATATAAATGTTTGTTCTTGTCCCCTCTCTACCTCTTGGCCTGTGTTTATGTTTGTGTATCTTCTTTAAATTGTGTTCTTTCTTTCCTGGATGTGCAAACTTCTATACCACCTGTATTACTGTGTCTTTTTCCCCTGAAAATTCAGAAATATGTTATTGAAATTGGTTGTAATATACGCTATTAATTCCACTGATACATGATTGAAAATGAAGTAGTAGTTTAGCTAACCGTGACAGACTAAAATACTGTAAATTTGGATAATCTGGTAATCTCATTGTCACGTCAGTAGTTAGCTTAGCAGTCTTTTAAAAAAACCCTCTGAAATCAAGTAATCAACCATCCTTAAAGACCCAACCAGACAATGTCGTGACAATAGAGCACTGGCCTTGACATTTGTGAAGGCTTATTTATAAAAGGAAACATACATGAAGAAATTTATACGGCTCTTGCCATGGAACCAGTGACTAGTGTGAATAATGTTCACAGAGAGGTCATACTTGACAGAGTGCCAGTGAATA
This sequence comes from Arenaria interpres, assembly GCA_013399435.1. Classification (NCBI taxonomy): domain Eukaryota; kingdom Metazoa; phylum Chordata; class Aves; order Charadriiformes; family Scolopacidae; genus Arenaria; species Arenaria interpres. Next base: position 302,611 of record VXAK01011470.1, on the reverse strand, counting down.
AAATTAGAGCTATTTTGGAAGCTAACTCATGACATATGTCTTATAAAAGGACGGGGGAAAGAAAGCTATCATGCTAAGGCTGTATTTTTCTGGTTGAAAGCTGTCATGGTGAGGCTATATCTTTCTGGTTGACACGGCAGGTTTAGAATGTAAGACTAGAGCAGAAGCTGATATCGTGCTGCTGGTGGATGGCTCATGGAGTATTGGGCGGCCAAATTTTAAAACTATCAGGAGCTTCATTTCCCGTATCGTTGAAGTTTTTGATATTGGACCTGACAAAGTACAGATTGGTAAGTCCCCGTATGTTGGAGGCAAAATGAGGCGTAGCGACTAGACAGCCACATAATCAGTGAGTAATGATGGGGTTTTTTCCAGGTCTTGCACAGTACAGTGGAGATCCCAGGACAGAGTGGAATCTCAATGCTTATCGAACCAAACAGGCTTTGCTGGAGGCTGTGGCCAACCTACCGTACAAAGGAGGCAATACTCTAACAGGTACGTCACGCTGCCAGGATTTTCCTTCAGCTCCAGTAAAAATAATTCTAGTATTGTTCAGTGAGCTCAAATTTGTCCATGATGAAAAGTCCTTACAGTTAATTCAGTATGTTCCGGAGAGAGCAGGCACGGCATGTAGACACATAAACTCAGTGGAAATCTGGGGCATAGCGATGGAGGAGAGCTTAGCTGATGAAGAGCTTGGGTTGCTGTTGAGCACATGAGAAGGATAAAAGGGAGTTCCGTCTCAGGGTTGGGAGGAAGGCAACGTAAGGAAGGGCCCAGAAGGGAGGCTGGAGTAGACCAGATAGGATGGTGATACACAAAAGGTAAGAGATTAGAGACTTTGAGAGGGCAGAAATAGTGTCAGTTGCTGATAAGTCTAGATGATGGGCTATAACTAGATTCTGAGAGCTTCTCGAAGGAAACATATTGTGGAATGCTGTTGTCAGAGTGAAATCACTAGGATTAAATATTGTCCTTTACCATGACTGCTATATGGAAGCAGTTTACAGTGATGGTTACCTGCTTTATTACACTAGGCATGGCCTTGGATTTCATCTTAAAGAACAACTTCAAACAAGAAGCAGGCTTAAGGCCCAGAGCTCGCAAAATTGGTGTTCTCATCACTGATGGCAAATCACAAGATGATGTAGTCACCCCTTCAAGAAGACTCAGAGATGAGGGAGTGGAACTTTATGCAATTGGTAAGTATTATATGAAGAGGTGGCCTGTGCCAACCCCCCCTGCCCATCTGCTTAGTGCACAGAGAAGTGGCCGCATACATAAATACCTAAAAGGGTATTCAAAAAACATGTTTAGGGACTCAAGTTCATGGCATGATGTTTCATGGCCATCATTTCTAAGAGGTCTTGTTTTCATGTCTTCTCTGTAAGGTATTAAAAACGCAGATGAAAACGAATTGAAGCAGATTGCAACGGATCCAGATGACATCCACGCTTACAACGTTGCAGATTTCTCCTACCTGGCTAGCATTGTTGATGATGTGACTACGAATCTCTGTAACAGCGTGAAAGGCCCAGGTACATCCCATTTTTACTCTAATTCATCCTTTTTCCGTTTATGTGCTTGCACTGCTAATTTCTTTCTGTTACGTATGGGGAGGGGAGCACTGTGTAGCCCTGTGCTGTTTTTTCAGCTGCTGGTGTGAGGACATTGTGCAGGCCCACCTGGGCTACCCTACAGTGCTTCTTCCTCTCCTTTCAACAATGGCTGTGTGATACCTAACACAGCATGACATGGCTGGATGTGCCTTCTTTTCTCCCAGGGTCGGGGATTATGTGGCTCAGTGTGTCATCTTTTTGCCCATTGTGGCAGGTTCTTTCTTATCCAATAATGAAAATTTTCACAGCCTGGCTCTTTGCCAAGCATTGATGTCTGACAGCCCAAAGGCAAAGCCAAGCACAGAAAAACAGGAATGTTAGGTGATGGTTCTCCAGTAAAACACTGGTGTTGAAGGTGGAGTAAGTACAATAGGGAACTTGTTTGGTCTTGATGGTGTGATGGTGAGCTATCTCGTCACAGAGTTGTTTTAAGAATTTCCGAGGAAACAGAACCATCAACAAGTACCTAAAGTGGTTTTTTTTTTCCCTAAGTATTTTTTTTTCTCATGTTTTTATTCCAGATGATATAAATTAATATTTCTTTTATTTGCTTCCACTTGTAGGTGATTTACCTCCTCCCTCCAACCTAGTCATTTCGGAAGTGACACCTCGTTCTTTCAGACTGAGATGGAGTCCTCCTCCTGAGAGTGTTGATAGATACAGAGTTGAATATTACCCTACCTCTGGAGGTAGCCCTCAACAGGTTAGCACTGTGTGTTTATCTCTGCCGTTGTCTGCAATAACCTTGGACTTCCACATCGCAGTAATGTAATTCTGAAGTCTGTGCTGTGTATGGTATAACGGTAAATGAAAAAAAGACTCCCAAGGTCAAGAATATCGTGCCTCGGTAAATGATACCCAAAATTACAAAAAGTAGGACCATAAAGATGACTTTGCTTTGCAAAAATCATGGTATACTGAAAGACAAAATACGTAGAAGATCAAGATCATACTAATTTTTAGTTCCATACCATTGGTTTCTGAATAGTTTCACAAGGAATGATTTTTTTGATAGAGAGAAGATTTGTTGAACAGTAGTTAACATTGCTTCTCTTTTATGTAGTTTTACGTGAGCAGGATGGAAACGACGACGGTTCTGAAAGACCTGAAACCTGAAACTGAGTATGTCGTTAATGTGTTTTCTGTGGTGGAAGATGAAAGCAGTGAACCTCTGATCGGCAGGGAAACAACTTGTAAGTTGGAAATGCAACTTGAGTAACACATCAACAGCCAGTTTGGCACATGGAGAACTGTCCAGTAGGACTTCTGGCACCATGGACTTTCCTCTTGGAGGAAATGAAATTTTTCATTTAAATGACCAAATTGCGTTGTGTTAGACTGGTTGTTCAGACCTTGGCTGAAAGACCTCAGCAGAGTGAAACTGTGTTGTGGTAAAAAATACTTGTCCCAGCTTTTTCCAGGCTCATGAAGCAGAGCTGTACAAGACTAGAGCCACAGACATGAGTTACAAGACAATTTATAAATTCCTGAAATCTGATCATACACAAACATGTTCTCCTTTATTTTTATGCTGGATAATTAATTCCTGCTACTAGCAGCTGGAATTCTATAGAAATGCATCCTAATTTTATAAAATTAACTAAAAGCTATTTCAACGCACTGGCATCACTTCTATGACACATAACTGAGCCCTTACGTTTCTGCTGTTAGCTGCCTGCAGGATTGATTTTAGGTGTATTTATGCTGAATACAACGTAAGGTGACTTTCCTCCCTCTTTAAATGTATTGAATATTAGGTGTTCATTTCACTTCTTTGATTGTTTTGTATTAGCCTTGCCATAAACCCTCAAAGTATGTACAAGATTTCTATGAAGTCTGTGGTAATTTTTTATATTTATTTAATAATTTGAGAAATACAGAAAAAAAGAAGGAAGTACAAAAATTCCTTTTATTAGTACAGATCCCAAACCAGTCATAGTCTGTTTCATATCAGAGCATTCATGTGAGTTAATGTTGCTTTTTAGAATATGCAAGTGTTCCACTGCAGGCTTGTAAGATACTTTTAACTGTGTGTAGCAAATCTGTCGCACATTCAAAATGCGACGACCATTACCTCATTCTTAAACTGAGCAGAACTTCAAATACTGCTACTTTCAGATCACCCTTCTACTACCCATAATGTATCTAAAGCCCACGTGCCATATTCTCAGTGACACTACTGTATGTGAAATATGAGAGTGGAAGAAGGTGAAGGAAATAAATTAACCTGTATGTTTCGTTTGGCAGTGCCAATTTCTTCAGTTAGAAACCTGAATGTTTATGACATCGGACCAACTTCCATGCGTGTGCGATGGGAGCCTCTCAGCGGAGCTACGGCTTATTTGTTAACGTACGAAGCTGTGAATGCCACAGTCCCAACCACAGAGAAAGAGGTGAGGGAATCTCTGTTCACTTCCCCTACTCTACCAAAAATAAACTTTGAAAAACGGATGGATTTTCTTGATGTATCCTAGTAGTCAAAAGAGATTGGCACGTCCTTCTCAAAGTGCCGTGTACTTGCTGGGATAGTGTATACAATGACATCAGTCAGGAAGCTGTAAATATACTGTGAATCTGCCAAACAAAATTCCCTTGAAGTTAAATCAGTGCTTGCTGTTCTGCCATTGCTTTCTTCAGTTTTTAAACACTTTGTGTTATTTTTCATGTGCAGATGCGTGTTGGACCGTCAGTGAATGAGGTTCAGCTGGTGGATCTCATCCCCAACACCGAGTACACATTAACAGCTTACGTATTGTTTGGTGATATGAGCAGCGATCCCCTCACCACGCAGGAAGTGACACGTATGGACATCTCAATTTTTGCTTGGTTGTTACTGCTTCAGCAACATTTAACTTCCATTTTATTTTATGCAACGATTTTCATCTATTCTCTTTTGTTTAGAAGACCATCTTTTCCATGTTTTATGCATTTTCTAACATTCATACATTTCCAAAAGATCTTAAAGGCAATTTCAATGACAAGGGACCAACTATTAAAACGAAAGTCTCTTTCCATTGAATAATGAAGGGAGTTGGCTTGACAATCTCAAGGTCATAATGTCTCGATTTTGCTTGCATTGTCTTAGAAACCTTGTTCCTGAGTTCAGACATTCTCTTAAGTACAGAAAATCCAAGGAAACATGCCATACCAAGAAAAAAAAATGATCTAAACACAGCTTCCTTTTTTTAAATCTTTCATTAAATATCTTTTCTTAAACATTTCCTACTGGCAGAAGCGTGTTTCTGGACTAGATGCATGGAGTATAATTATTCTTATGTTCTTAAAAATGTTCAACCCTTAACTGTACATGAAAAGTGATTGTTGTCACCAAAATTTATGATCTTAAGCACTGATACCTCTAAAAGCCTTGTGATCCTAATTTACAAAGGTGAAGCTGCTGTAGTTCATAGCTCTTTTGCTCATTGCTGGGACAATAAACTCGTAAGCTGTCTCATCTAATGGCCAGAGCAATGAACTTCCCAGGAAGTCATTGCCTCTATTTCAATGAAATGCGTGAAAAGAATTCAATTCCTTCTGTGAAAGATCTGTACCTCTGCCGCGAACAGCGTTTTGACTTACTACTGTCATTATTTTTACAGTACCTTTGCCTGGACCCAGAGGTTTAACAATTCGGGACGTTACTCACAGCAGCATGAACATCCTTTGGGATCCTGCCCCAGGGAAAGTTCGAAAATACATCCTAAGATACAAAATAGCTGAGGAAGATGATGTGAAGGAGGTAAATGACAGGAACATTTTTGAAAGTACTAGAAAACAGTTCTATTTTGAAGAGCTATGTTACTAAAATTACAGTAAAAGTAGTATCATAAACCACCTTTGAGAATAAAGAATTTCAGTCTTAGTGGCTGCAGTCAGGAAAAGGTACTGATTTCTTGGAAACTGAATGAACACGAGAGTGATTTCTTTGTGTGTCCCCTATTCTTCCTCTGGAGAGGAAAAATCCTCCAGCTGGCTGGAGAATTTTCCTGTGTTTTGATGAATAGCCATTTGTACTCTCTGCTAAGTGCTATCTTGCCAAGCTCTAAGAGACAATACGCTTTGCATGGGAGTTGGGAGATAGCACTCAATATTTGGGTGTAAGTTTAGGCGAAAATGGCAAAATTGAGTGCGGAATACTTCCGTGTTCTTCAGTACAGGAGTTTCTGCTATTTAATCCAATAAGGCATCAGAAATCGAGCAATTTACCGTTCTTAAGTCACTATTTTTATTCTTAGGTGGAAATCGACAGACTCAAAACGAGCACCACTCTCTCTGACCTGTCCTCCCAAACGCTGTATAACGTCAAAGTTGTTGCTGTGTATGACGAAGGGGAATCCCTACCCATAAATGCAGAAGCCGTCACCCGTAAGTTTTCATGATAACCCTTCTCGTGGGTATTTTTGCCTTATGTTCCATTTAAGTTGCACGTGCTGCAATATATTACTGAGTTGAGGGGGAACTGTAATTTAATCTATCAGAAATATTTTTCTCGCATTTGTAGCATTATTTGCACCATGGTAATCCCTGGGAATCTGAGATGAGTTCAGTGTCTTATTGCAGTAAACACCGAGCCTGCAGGCTCAGCGAGTGTGAGATTTTCTTTTTTCCCCCTTGCTTTTGTGCTAACCTTTTTTCTATAGCTGTGGTTTTGTGTGAATGTGTGTGTAAGGAAACGGAGGAAGGCTCTGCCAAAGAAATTATTTTTAGTTTAATTCTCCGCTTTTACCTATTTACTCATTTCTTCCCAGTGGCTATAATATTTTGCCTCCTTCATGTACAATTAACCTCTGTGAATGCTTTCTAAAATAAGTGGTGTGATTCAGTCATGACCTATTTGGCTTATACAAAGAATTTTAAGATCTGGGAGAAAGTCGTGCAGGAGCTTGACCTTTGTGTGGGAGTTCAGAATCACTCCTTCGAACTCCAAAATGTGAGAGTTAGGACTTCAGTTGTTGCGAGGAGACGTGTGGGTTGGGACCTCTGCTGAGGTCAGTGGAGATATCAGACAATAACCTGGTGATGTGATCTTATGAAGGATGATTTCCTTAGTGTAGGTGCGCGCTGTTGTACTCCAGCACTTTACTGTAGTCATTAGAATAATGGTAACTGAGAGGTGAATCTTCTACATAATCTTCTCAATTCTTCGTCTGAGTAATTCCGTGGTTTAACTGTATTTATTTTGTAGTTACATTTTGTGGAATACTTTTCCTTTTCTCATAACAGAGCCTGTACCAGCGCCTGTCAATCTCAGAATCACAGACGTCACCACCAATAGTTTCAGAGGAACTTGGGATCACGGAGCTCCGGACGTCTCTCTCTATAGAATAACCTGGGGACCCTATGGAAGACCAGAAAAACAGGAGGTAAGAATCAATAGTCACCATAAGATTTTGTGGGTAGTCTCTTAGAGGATATATTTTGAAAATCAGAAGTGTAATTAGTAAATGGCCTGTAACTTGCAAATTGTTGTGCTTAATGGAGATTCAGTGAGAAGGTGGAGAACACACAGTTACAGCCACTTGGAGTGGTGTCACTGTGTAAAAAGTTACTCATATCCCATTCTCTGTTTGTTTGGTTTTGTTTGTTTTGGTTTTATTTATTAATTTTTTCATTTTAAATATTTCTCCTCAAGACTATCTTAAATGGGGATGAGAATAGTGTGGTCTTTGAAAATTTGAATCCAGATACGTTATATGACATCTCTGTTACTGCCATCTATCCTGATGAATCAGAAAGCGATGACCTAGTTGGCAGTGAAAGAACATGTAAGTAAATAAAGAGTTTCTGCCTTTAAAGAGTTTCTGTTGTTGTTCGTTGTTATTAAATCAGAAAGTGTACACATACAAGAATTCTGAAAACTCTTTCTCCTTTTTTTCTAGTACCCTTGGTACCTATCACCACACAAGGTAAGCATCTGCATTTCCAGGTATGGTATTGCTAAAGAAAAGTCATAGCTACCTTTTTTCTAAACTGTGAGGAATGTTGACATTAAAAAGCTGAGATCATTTAATAAATATTATTGTGTATTTGGAAGAATACTAAACACTAGATTACCACGTTTGTTATTTTACAAACATCACAGTTTATGCTATCTTGTACTTAATGCATTCTGCTCTTGCTCAGGCATTAATGCAGCCCTAAAAGTATGAATAAAGTGTTTGTACCTGCTTTTTTTTTTTGCCCTGAATTACATATTTATTCTTCTCTTTATTATGTTTCTCAGCCCCAAAGAGTGGCCCGCGAAACCTTCAGGTGTACAATGCAACGTCCCACAGTTTGACTGTGAAGTGGGACCCGGCCAGTGGCCGCGTGCAGAGATACAGGATCATTTACCAGCCCATCAGTGGGGATGGCCCCGAACAGTCGGTAACTCAATTTGAAGTGCTGTATTTATTCAACTTTAAATGAGAGTTCTGTAAATTAATCCATTTGAATAATTTATTTTCAAAGCACAGCAGTACATATATTAATCACCTTTTAGGTAAAGATTAATATTTATAGAGAATAGGTATATATACCCACCTTTTTCTCTCTCACCTTTCAAATCCAAGATAGAATGCTCTTTATGGAGCAAAAGTAACTTTGGATACAGCCTGTTTTCTTGAAAAATCAGATAATCTATAGATATAACTAGAATAAAGTTAAAATGTATTGAGGAACAAATCGAGTAGCACATGAGACTACAAGTCACAGACAAGCAATTATCACAACGAGCAATGATATGAACTACCACGACTCCTTCCATAACCCAGAGTTTTTCATGGTTTCCATAGTGTGGTTTATGTCCTATCAGAGGGACTTTGCTGTGGAACATACTGTGGACAATTGAGACTGTCCCTTACCACACTAGGGACAGAATAACCACGCAGAAGCTGCAGCTGCAAAAACAAATCCATGCAAAACATATGCTAAGGAAGAATTTAGGGTCCTACCCTTCTGCTCTGCCCTGGTGAGGCCACACCGGAGCACTGGGTCCAGTTCCAGAAGGACAGGGAACTGCTGGAGAGGATACAGCAGAGGGCTACAAAGATGATGAAGGGCCTGGAGCATCTCTTTTATGAGGAAAGGCTGAGGGACTTGGGTCTGTTTAGTCTGGAGAAGAGAAGGCTGAGGGGGGATCTGATCAACACCTGTAAATACTGAAAGGGTGGGTGTCAGGAGGATGGGGCCAGGCTTTTTTCAGTGGTGCCCGGTGACAGGACAAGAGGGAATGAGCACAAAATGGAACATGGGAAGTTCCATCTAAACATGAAGAGGAACTTCTTTCCTGTGAGGGTGGCAGAGCCCTGGAAGAGGTGGTGGAGCCTCTGTCTCTGGAGACATTCAAACCCCACCTGGACACGTTCCTGTGGGACCTGCTCTGGGTGACCCTGCTCTGGCAGGGGGTTGGACTGGATGATCTCCAGAGGTCCCTGCCAACCCCATATCATTCTGGGATTCTGCGATTCTGTATTTTAGCGTCTTTTAATATGACTGAGCAGCTGTAATGATAGGGAGAGCCAGTACTGGGTGACCAGCCAGCTTTCCCGGCGTTGTCAGCAAGAGCTGTGTTGGCTGCTGGTGGCCTAAGCAACACCGTCTGGGAACGGGAATTCCGGCAGCCTGTTTATCAGAAATCTGTGCTACTTAAAAATGCCCTATTCTGCAGTGGGAGGCTCTTGTGGTTGCTGCCAAATGACTCAGAGGAGCACTCTCAGATGAAAACCACACTCATTAGCTTGTTCCTGTGGTTGGAGATCACACATGTTCAGAAGCGTATCGAGGAATGTTTACTCTAGAATCAGTGGGATCCTTATGCACCCATTTTTACTCTCTTCTGAACAACATGCATTTGAGTTGAGGTAGTTGAATTGAATAGTTGGATGCAAATTTAGTGAGAAATCAGGAATAGAATAAGGAACAACAGTAAGGTTAATTAATACCTGTAATTAATTGCTGGTACTGGAATGAAAAAAGATTATGGGCATTCTGTTGAAATTTGTGCAAAGAATAGACTTAGACTTAATTCTTCATAACTGGATAGAGTCCAGCAGTGGTAGTTGGAGAAGACACCTCTTTTTAAGGAAAGCACAGAGAACAGTCATGCTCTGTTCATGGCATTTTAATGTCTGTCTGCAATTAATTCTTAGTCCTGTAACAGTAATTCCTTATCTGCTGTTTTTGTTATTGTGGTATTTGGTTAAACTGCAGTTTCTGGGTAGGCAGGAACAGAGTCCCCACTGAAATACTTAAAATAGAATTTCTAGAAGTTTTTTTGTTGCTCAGTCTGACATTTTATGGCCTCAGCACGAAGAAAGAGCACAGATGATTTGAAGACAACTCTGCAAAAACTGCACATCAAATTCCAGAGACCATTGTGATCATTTAGGGTCAGGTTTTGAAAAGCGAACAGGTACTAAACATGGGGCAGCCATGATAGGATGCTAAAGGCATTTCTGCTTTGAACTGAGCTTTTTACACTTGAGTACAAATAAAATTTTCCTTGGAAATTAAAACAATCTATTTCTATGAAATGAGAAGATGTATAAATGGTTGCTTATAGGTGTTATGACAAACATGTTACCTGAATAGGCTTTGAAAAGGTGCACCTAGTCTTAAAAGTTCAAAGGATGCTCTTGAGCAAGTGTAATTTCACACAGTTAAAACCCCCAAAAGCTCATGAATCACAAATGCTGAAGATATAAGTATTATTTTCAGTGCACTGTAAATCTTTTGCTTGGTGATTATCATCACAGGATGGTCTGTAAAAGAAAAATTGAAATGAAAGATATATCCATCCATATATAACCGTCACTAATGATTTTAGACTCTTAACGAAGATGTTTTAGAAGCCGAAGTATCATGCTGTAAAATTTTTGAAATCCAGGAGAGACAATGTTGATATTCTATCAGATGTACATTGGAATATTGCCATTTATTCCGAGCTTGCATTCTACCTGAGAGCGGAGCATAAAGGGCCCAATTCAAAGTCTGTCAAAGTGAATGAAAGACTGTCATTGACTTCAGAATGACATAGGCAGGGGCAATGCAGAGAAACAGCTCAGTGCTGGCAGCTGATGTATAGTTGTGGTTATGTGCAAGTCTGAAGGTCTTAAAGAATACCGGCTTTGTGTCGCTGGATTTGTCTAAACTTGCTAAAATTAATAGCTACTAAATATTATTATTGTTCAATGTCTTCCATCAGTCATGAGAGCATTGCAGCATATGATACATCATAGCGGTTCCCACTCTGCGTCAGAGGCTTGCGTTCTCCACTGTAACAGTGAGCATAAAAGGAGCAGTGCAAAAAGTGTTTTAATCTTTTCCTTTGTTTTGCTGCAGACTATGGTCGGAGGGCGGCAGAACAGCGTGGTGATACAGAAGCTGCAGCCTGACACACCATATGCTATCACAGTGTCCTCAATGTACGCAGACGGCGAGGGGGGACGAATGACAGGACGAGGCAGAACCAGTACGTAGCTTATTGAGACCTTCTTATCAGGCGTGAAGCAACATTGATGTATTGCTTTTCAAAGGAGCCAAGAAAAATTCCTTGTGGTGAAGTTCATCCCGTATGTATTTGTCATTTGTCCTTTGATGGGTTTCAAGTCCCTAAAGTAAGGAGGCCTGTCGGTCCCTGGACCGCTGCATTCAACTGGATGCCCAGCTTTTAAGGCTGAGGAAAAACCCCAACACTACTATGGAACTTCTTCATCATTTTCATCTGTTTAATTGTCTTATGCCACAATTTGGTAAACACCTTAAAGCATCTGAAGACATAGGAATCTTATACGTGTGCCATTAAGTATAAGTTTACTGTTTTCCTGTCAGCCCCTTCAGTTCAGAGCCTGACCTTTACAGTCCGCTCCTTGAGACTTCGCCACTGTGTGTTGGTAGCATTGTTTTGGTCCTGCTATACAAAACACTGAGTGATTTGCTGCCAGGGGTACCTCAAGTATAAAAGCCAATTCACTATTTTTAATTAATTATTTAACTAGAAATTTCTTAATAAATTTGTTAATTAATTTTTACTTGGTTTACTCTTGAGCCTGCAATGGAGAGTCAGACATAGCAATGTGTTTGGTGAGGAATGAGGAAAACAATCATAGAATCATAGAATTGCTGAGGAAGGAAGGGACCTTTAAGATCATCAGGTCCAACCATCAACCCAACACGGACAAAACCATCACTAACCCATATCTCTAAGCACTATGTCTACCCAGCTTTTAAATACCTCCAGGGATGGTGCCTCAAACACTCCCCTGGGCAGCCCATTCCAATGCTTGATAACCCTTTCTGTGTAAAATTTTTTCCTAATATCCATCGTAAACCTCCCCTGGCACAACTTGAGGCCATTTCCTCTTGTCCCATCCCCTGTTCCTTGGGAGAAGAGACCAACCCCCACCTCTCTACTCATCCTATAATTCTAAAATAGTGTCCAGAAATAAATTTTTCTTACTCTAATTAGCATTCCTTATGCTGTTGGATGGGGCTGATGCATTCTGATTGATGAAGACAAATAACATTTAACATGAACTATTAAACCTGCTGTTTTTTAAATTTACTAACGATACATTGCATGGGCATGATCTGGCAGCGCAGGCGAGAGAATGTGGTTCCACGTTTCTGACAGCTCATCACTCTGTTTCAGAACCTCTCACCACTGTGAGGAACTTGCTGGTTTACGACCCAACCACCAGCACTCTGAACGTTCGATGGGATCACGCAGAAGGAAGCCCTCGCCAGTATAAAGTCTTTTATGGACCTACAGCTGGAGGTGCAGAAGAAATGGTAAATATTTTTGTGTGGATCTCACTACCTGTCTCAGATAAATTGCAACTCGTGGTGCTGGTGAGAGGAATACCAGAAATACCGCTTGTTTGCCCATGCACTGGCTTTTTTCTGTTTGTAGCTACCCTGGAGAACATGCAAAGCACCTCCATGAGAGTCAGTCACTCCCATATGTATTAGGGATTATTGAATATTGATTATTAGGGATTATTGTAGACCTCCAGTAGTTAGTTCTTAGTGCATGGATTTAGTACCACACGCAATATTTGTTTGTTTTTTAGAGCAGTGCATTTGAATGGAAAGCTGACTTCAGGGTGTACAAAATGCTAGAAAGTCAGCAGACCTCATTTCTACCCATTTTTCTTGCTAAAAAGTCATGTGACTGTAGGGAGTGAGCTGGGGTGATATTTGTGAAAGCAGAAAAATCCACACAGGTGTCTTATTCCAATCTCCTAGAATTGCTAAATTGCTGAAGAGCCAAAACAATTTTGTAAAATAGGAACCCTTGTTGGAAACTGGGAAAATATTATTCTTTCCCACTTTTGTTTCTTTTTCCACATCTGTGCATTTGATGAGCCTGTGAAATGAGGAGTACATGAATCGACACTGTTCCAATAGCACCTAGAGAGCTGCTGATGATAAACGTTCTTAAATGCTGTGGAAGTTTGCTTTCTAACGTGAGCTGCTCATTAATTATTGTCATTAGCATATTTTAGTGTTATATAATGCTTATTACTTTTTATTTAGAAATTGCCTTTTAAATGCCTCTGAGCTGCTAAATAGTAGTTGTTAAAGAGGTCACTGCAGATTCTGCTTCTGTTACTAGCAGAACAGGATTTGGATCCAAAAGTGAATGTAGCTGTAAGAAGTTGTATTGGAGAACATAGGACTTAACTACCATTTTTGTTAATTCCAAGACGGAACCTTCTTGAAAGACAATTCCAGCAGATACCACGAAACTTGTTACTTCAGGCTTCATCTTTTGTCAAATTTTTATCACATCCAGTCTGGAAATGAGATGTGGTGGAGGAGTGAGGGAGATACAAAAAAGCTTAAACTTTTTGCCTACTTATGTAAATGTCATGCCCCTACCTTTTGTTTTAACTTTGCAGACAACAGTGCCAGGAAATACAAATTATGTCATCCTGAGGACTCTGGAACCCAACACACCTTACACTGTCACTGTGGTTCCAGTTTTCCCAGAGGGGGATGGCGGACGCATCTCTGACACTGGAAGAACTTGTAAGTAAAATAGCCCTTTTGAAAAAAATGTTAGGATTTTTTGTGTGTGAGTGGCTCAGATCGTTAGAAATTGATCTTACGTCAAATATGGAAGTTTATTTTCCCCAAAGCTAAACCATAAGTGTAAGAAATTCTGTTTACCTGCTTGGTTGTGGCTGCAGCTCTGTAAGTTATTCGGCTTTGTTTGCCTATTCGGATGGAGGTTTTCAGTCCACTTACCTCTGGCAAACTCAGCTCTGATGTTGTGCAACAAATTCACTGTTTGCCTCCACACAGCAGGAAAATTTGAATTGTAGTGCCAGTAGCAATACTGTTGAGAAAATGGCAAGTATTGGGGTTAATCCATGCTTATGTACGTACCATGTACTTAAAATTTCCTGGGGAGTGTGGGTTCCTAATGTCAGTATGAGCTAAAATGTGTAGTTTGTGGCTAAACATATCTCTCTGGTCAACAGCAAGGTAACAAAGTGTTATGATCATACTTGCAATTTGCAGCATAAACAGATGTACTTTGCTGCCTGTTTATAAAGTCTAATAACTGAGATTCTTAGATTTGTAGATTTTGGGGCAAGAAAAGTAATGTGTTTATCTTGGGCCGATGCGCTTTTCAGCGTCCTTTGAGCGCTGTTATGGATTCAAGTAGAGCTAGGACTTACGTCAGCAACTTTGCAAAACTGACTTTAAATTATCCTTGCTCTAGTGGAGAGAGGAACACCCAGAAACATCCAAGTTTACAATCCCACACCAAACAGCATGAATGTCCGGTGGGAACCTGCTCCGGGTCCGGTACAGCAATACAGAATTAATTACTCTCCACTGTCTGGCCCAAGGCCATCAGAATCTGTAAGTAATTTAGTTTTTATACTATTCCTTGAAAGTGTGTGGAGGATATTGCTTCCTTCAATGAGTGTAGAACAATAATAATAAACTCAAGCCAACTGTCTGCCCAGGAGTGTCCCTGCTGAAAACAGTCTCTACAGGAATTCAGTCCATTGTAAATAAATTTTTAATTTGGTGAAATAATAGAAATAAGAAATAAGACTCCCATTTAAAACTGGGTATTGAGTACCCTTTATCATATTGCAGGTAAAGATAAGTTAAAATAAAGCTTTTTTAAATTTTTTTTTTTGCAAAACGACAGAAGGAAACAACAAATATTTATTACAAAATGTTTAATTATGAAGCCAAATGCCAATTTTACGTGATTTTACCATGAAACCATCGGTTCACCTCAAGTCATTAGTGTTTAAGTAGGTCATGGCGAGCAGTGAAGTCTGAATATGGGTAAAAATTTGCCCTCTAGGTGTGAAGTGAGAGTTCTTGGCTTGGTGTAGAAATAGGTGCAGTTTTAGAGCTCAGTCTGTGAATGTGCTCACACAAAATGTGCACCCAATACTGTACTGGTACAGATGGTATGGTTTTATGTAAGGAAGTGTATGATTTTTAATGAATCATTTGCATCCGTAAAGTGAAACTGCATATTACCCCACACATAACTGGGAACCCCTGTATTAGTATAATAGAAAATGTCCTTTATATGTCGGTAAACCATGACAATATGCCTTTTTTGGTTTCTGTTCCTGAATGTTTCTTCTTTTTCTCTCAACTATTTTTATGTAAAATGTAAAAAAAAATAACAATTCCACTTGCAGAATGATAGCTTCTTATGTATTTACGCATATTTTTTTTTTGGTACCTGCTCTGGAATGTTTATCAACATTATTAAACTTGTATTACCTTTCTTGGAAAATGTGCAGTCTGGTCATGTTCCCAATTTTTCTATATTTTATCTAAATTCTTCATTCTAAAAAGATGTAGTATCATCTGAATGATACTTTTTTTATATATATATGCACCTTTTCTGTCTGTTTTAGATTGTGGTACCGGGCAACACTCGCGATGTGATGCTGGAGCGCTTGACTCCTGACACTGCTTACTCCATAAACGTCATAGCTCTGTACGCGGATGGAGAAGGGAATCCGAGCCAAGCCCAGGGAAGAACATGTAAGAGGCAGAGGCAGTTCGGGGCTTGCTTTGTGAAATATGTCAAAATTGCTGTGTGAAGAACGTATAGAATTGGTCGCAGTCACAAACAGTGTAAGCTGTTCAGTGCAACACTGAGATCAGAACATCTGAATTATGGCTGAAGCAATTAGTCCTCCATGGGAGGGAGGTTTCGCTGTGTTGTCTGGCAGTTGTGGTACATGGAAAAAAAAGTAATTTTCACTCGTGAAACAAGCCTAATTTGATCATTTAAGAAGGGTTTAAAGCTGTTCTTTGAAATGTGACTACAGATAAACAGCAGTTTGTCTTTTGGAAAAAAAAAAAAGAAGCACATTAAGATGGATAGAATTTGCTGTCAACAGAAAAAAATGTGCTTTGTGTTTTGTGTCTCACATGAGAATTGTATGTTACCCTCCACAGACAGTTGAATTTTGCTGAAGATGCCTAAACACCAAACCCCCTTGTTACAACTTAGCTTCTAGGATCTGGGTTGGCTTACACTTGGCTGCTTTAAAATTCATTCTAGAAATAATGTGTAAAGAAACTGTCTGTGGCAATAATAGGTCACCTCTTGTTTGCTGCTTCTGTGATTTCTCTATTAAAGCCCCATATTAATCTGAAACTTGCAGATGTGCCAGGCTATGGTTATACCATTATATCAATGTATGTTGATTCTCACTTTGCGTGTCCTTCTGATGTTCACTCCATTCCGTACTGCTCAAGTTCCTCCAGTTAAGGCCCTATTTCTGTGTAAGACCTTCAGGCACTGCTGTAACATAATGGACTAAATTTACCTGCATGTGTTTATTCGGGGCTTCAGGACAGCATTTGAATCAGTGAGAGCAGCGCTGAACTGGGGGAGTCATGCCCCACACAACCTTCTGTATTTTGTTTCTGTAGTGCCTCGCAGTGGCCCGAGGAACGTGAGAGTGTTCGATGAGACCACAAACAGCCTCTCTGTACAGTGGGACCACGCCGATGGGCCAGTCCAGCAGTACAGGATCATTTATTCCCCCACCGTGGGAGACCCCATTGATGAATATGTGAGTTCCATCATTCCTTAGTAAGCACCCAGATGCTCTCAGTTGGTTCTTTATACTGCAGAAACACAAGGACACCTATTTTATGTCAGACATTTTGCATGCCCTATGGGTTCTTTGTTGTCAATGCTGAGAAGCCATGGTTTGTATGAAACAGTTTATTTATTTTTTTCTGTGCAAAATGAACCAACTTTTATGTAAAATACTGTTAAATCTGAGTCACATGTTAATCAGAAGACTCTGAGCAGAACCTGACATTTAGTTCAAACATTGTGCTACGGTGAATAGGCATCTATTGCTCCATGCTCTATTCATTGTGAAGTCAGTGTGCTGAGATACAGAATAAACATAACTCTGCGTTTTATAAATTGAAGGGAGTTGACAGAGTTTAATGAGAAAGCAGTGGGAACTTGGATTCGGCAACTCACTTGCTTTCATAAGGTTCAGTACGAATTGTAAGTGTTTGTGTTTAATTTCCTGCAGCTTAATGATAGCACAAGTTAATCCGGTGCTTATAAAATTATTTGAGTGTTCATAGCAAAGGCAAACTCTGATCTTATGGAGGTCAATGGCAGAATGCCTGCTGACTGGCACTAGCCAAAATGTAACACACATAAGAGCACTATTTAAATGATCTTAGTGCTTATATATTATTGCAAAGGGCATGATGAAAATTCACTGTTTGAAAATTCCCTACTGGACCTGTTAATCAGGACGCACATTTTTCAACACACATTATCTTCCTAGTAGAAAATATTGGACATTTCATAAAAGTAGCAAGTCTCGAAGAATTGAAAATTTTTTATCAAGTAATAATGGAAAATGTTGACTGCGACATGTTTTGAGATAGATATCTCAAGTTACTTTCCATTGATTCAGTGCTTTGTGGCCACTTTATGGAGCAGTGTCACTTTTGGGATTACACCTACCTTTTCATGGGGAGGGAGCCATAGGTAGGGCTGCCCTGGGAAGCTGAGGAGATTGAGAGATGCATAAATAGGCACGACTTTACATATCAAAATATTTAGAGCTTCCTTCTCAGACTAACTTGTTTCTGCCAAGGAAATGATATTCTAAGGTGAGGGTAACGAAAAGTTAGAAATGAAGCTGATCAGTAGCGTGAATGACTTTGATTCCAGCCCTGTTATAGGAGCTTTTTCCTCTCTTTACCCATCATCATAACTTTTTCCTTTTTATGAGGGAACAGTACTGAAATCTCTGAGGGACGGCAGCATCTCAGTCTTATGTGAGGGCAGGGACTTAAAAGTCAATTTGATTTATCTTTCTATGCTGACCACGGTGTTTTATAATTTAAAATAACAATTACTAATAATTGCTTATAGGCTATAATCTTTTAGATATCCCTAATGACTTTATCTACAGTGGACATAAAAAAAACCGCACCAAGCTTCAAGACAAATTTTTAGTTCTAGTTACCATCATTATTGATCAGCTCCAGGAGTTTATTTTCCTCTGTTTCATTTGTGTTCTAGACAACAGTTCCTGGGATAAGAAATAATGTGATCCTACAACCACTGCAGTCAGATACACCGTATAAAATTACTGTTGTGGCTGTGTACGAAGATGGAGATGGTGGACAACTGACTGGAAATGGCAGAACTGGTAATTAATTTTAATATTGCATATTCTTTTTTAAATTTAAGATGCATATTCCTTGGGCACTCCAACATTGTTAAGGTTTCATTATGTTAATTACATCTCTGATGTGATTCTTACCCGACAGAGTTATAATGTAAGTTTCTAGAGGTCGGAAAGCAGTTAGTTGTCTAATCAGAGTGCTTTTCTTTCTTTTTAGTTGGCCTGCTTCCTCCTCAAAACATGTATATAACTGATGAATGGTATACACGTTTCAGAGTCTCCTGGGATCCCTCACCATCCCCTGTTCTTGGCTATAAAATTGTATACAAACCTGTGGGTAAGAAAATCTGTTCATTTTGAATATAGCATTTGCAGAAGACCGAGTGGCTAATGGGGGATCAGAATAGAAATCATGTCTCATGAAATGTTTGTCTTAAAGGATTTATTTATTTCCTTTGTTTAGTGATTTTGATGGAAGCTTAAGACTTATTATCAGTATTTTATAAGAAGCACAAACTATCAGTTACAGAGATTGAATTGTACAGTTCAAATTGAATACAGATAAAGACCAGATAAAGATCTGGACCAACCTTTGTTTTGCTGTCTTTAATCTCTCTTGTCCTTCTGAGAATATGAACTGGTGTATGTGAGATAGGTATTGAACAGGTATTTAGGTACTAATATCCTTCAGAACCTTT
The DNA here is from genome assembly GCA_013399435.1 of Arenaria interpres. Taxonomy (NCBI): domain Eukaryota; kingdom Metazoa; phylum Chordata; class Aves; order Charadriiformes; family Scolopacidae; genus Arenaria; species Arenaria interpres. The sequence goes on along the minus strand of VXAK01011470.1, from coordinate 283,639 downwards.
GTTCTGTGTGACAGTGAAACAATTTACATACCTTTCTATAAGTTAAATTAAACACAACCATTGCACAATAGCTTGTAAAGCTACATATACGTTCTGTTTGCAACAGTATAATGTGCTAAAATTTAAGATATTAGTATGTTTTGTTTCAGAAAAAATGAGATTAACACTGAATGCCCTTTAAAAGATGGCAGATAATTTAGTCTCTCACCTAATCATGAATCTTTCTCTCTCTCTGTACCTCCTCAATGCTTCCTTTCAATTCAAGGTTCAAATGAGCCCATGGAGGTTTTTGTGGGAGAAGTGACTTCTTACACCCTGCATAATCTGTCTCCCAGTACTACTTATGATGTGAATGTTTATGCCCAGTATGATTCTGGAATGAGCATACCTTTGACAGATCAAGGCACTACATGTAAGTCAAAACAATTTTGTCGTAGTTGTGCTAGATACAGATAACTGATCTGACATAAATCTGCCTTGATTAAGGGAGGATTTTTACAGCTGGTTATTAGACAGTCTGAATATCCTCTCATGGAGATTACTAATCATCTGTCCGTCATGTAGACGTTAAAAACACTAAGCTTGGAAACAGTAATAGAAATATAGTTTCAAGGAATGAATTGATGATATAAAATTTTCTAGTCTGCTTCCTAAAATTTTATTCAGATAAAACTGGGGTCAATCTTTTACTGTCTCCAAGGTACTAAATAATCTAACCAGGCTAAGCAGGACTAGGACTCCCAGGAGTGTCCAGTGATTGAAGCTTCAGCTTGTCAGAAGGAGGTGATTTTGTTAATGCCCTCAGCTAAGAAACTTCAAAAAATTTCTACAGTTAAGATGAATCAAGCATCCTAAGTTTTGCAGACTCAGTACATTCTTTTCATGCTACCATATACGTGAGTCAGATCCGGATTTTTGGAAGTTTCTTGTCTTATAAAGAACTCACTTTATGTGAAAACTCATAAAATGGGCTGCTACCCAGTATGGGAAAGGTGCCAGACTCTAGGCTTCAGTAAATAGCTAGACTGGGGTCTCTAGAGTGTAACAGAAAATGAAGAGATTTGACTAGAACAGCCCTTTCCTTCTGTGAGCGTTTTAAAAAATCAATTTCTGAACCAGAACTGCAGCTGATACAATTTTCATTTAGATGTGCTTCATCTGTTACATACTATTTTCAAGGGAACAATTTATCTGTTTCTCTTTTCACAGTGTATTTGAATGTCTCTGACCTAACAAGTTACAAAGTGGGTTGGGACAGTTTCTGTATCCGATGGTCACCTCATCGGTCAGCAACTTCCTACAGGCTGAAGTTAAACCCAGCTGATGGTAAGTGCATTTTATTTTATTTTATTTTTTGCATTTTCCAGAAACACAATTGTCTTATTTCAGTGCCAGCACCACTTATTTGGGATGGTGTCGAGCACCCACCAGAAGCCAAGATACATCTGGTTGAGCTTTAAAGCTCTGAACATAACCTGTTTTTCTAGAGTGGTGAAAAAGCTTCAAAGAGAGAGTGCTGCGCGTAATCAGCACGTAATCTTGGTCTAGAAAAGCTTTTATGGGACAAGAATAAGACTGCTGTCCCCTCGGCTCCAAACTCCTCTCAAGAAGTCTCTAATTTCTACACTTCTTTGTACACATACTAAAAGGGGAATAGTGGGTTCTAAGTTTCCGTTGGGCTGTTTTTGACAGGTTCCAGAGGACAGGAAATCACAGTGCGTGGATCAGAAACGAGCCATTGTTTTACTGGCCTCTCACCTGACACAGAATATAACGCTACTGTCTTCGTTCAGACACCTAACCTTGAAGGGCCTCCAGTCTCCATGAGGGAACATACGGGTAGGTAATACATACTGTGAACCTTCAGTTTTGGCTGTAGAACTTGTCTTATTTCAGCTGTAGGATTTGTCTTACTCCTAAATGGCTTTCAAGACCTCTTCTAAGTGGTCTTCCTTCCTCTTTCTTGCAGTGTAATGCCAACTGGAGTTTATGGGGGAAAGATAAATTCTAATGCTTTTTTTCAAACCAAGAATTTCCTAGAATTTGGCTGAAAAAATGGCTGCATTATCAGAGTGCAGCGTTACCAGGCTCATGTGAAAGTGTTCCTGTTAGAATGAAACCATGTACCTTTGTTTTAACCAATAGCTATACTGTCATTACTCATGTAACACAATAAATTTTTCCTTGCCAATTATACGTAGTTTAGGTTAGTGAGAAAAGATTAGAATCGTTCTGTGTGGTAATATAATACATAATCTAAAGTTTGAATGAAATAATTTATATGGAGTCAAACATTTATTATTTCATTTCAGTCCTCAAACCTACAGAGGCACCAACTCCGCCACCCACACCTCCTCCACCTCCCACGATCCCCCCGGCTCGGGATGGTATGTTTATTTTTAGAATTATTCAGTATTTTTGTGTAGTTGCTGCATTGCTTCAGAGTTTAATTCTATTTTTAATAAATTGAAATAGATTTAAAACTAGCACAGCATTTTAAGGAAATGAAGTTTGAGATCAATTTCCTAATGCCATCCGTTTGCTCTTCAGCTTTACTAGACTTCAACCTTTCCTGGTTTAGAACAGCAAGGAACATACATTTGGGGGAAAAGTTCCTGCTATTCTCTAGCTCTGCAGCAAGTAGAACTTTGCTGAGTATTTTTCCTTCTTGAATTTTCAAATTTTGAAGCAATGCTCATCATTTCACAGGGGTATGATGGATGTGTTTTAAGTGTTCCTTTTCTTGGTCTTTTAGTGTGCAGAGGTGCCAAAGCAGATATAGTATTCTTGACTGATGCTTCCTGGAGTATTGGTGATGATAACTTCAACAAAGTAGTGAAATTTGTTTTTAATACAGTAGGAGCCTTTGACTTGATTAATCCTGCTGGAATCCAGGTAGGTGGTTATTTCCTTCGGGTACATTTTGGAGGGAAACTGAAGATGAAGCTGAATTACTAAAGTTACATCTGGCTTTTCCTTTATTTCAGAATGCTGTCATTTTTTGGTATTAGATTGTTGTACAAAGCATGTGTAGGTGTGTGCATGTATAATTATTTATGAAATAAAGCAGTCATTTTGTAAATACAAAGGGAATCCAGTCTATCCTGAAAGGGTACTATTCAGAAAGACAAAAGTTGTAGCGTGTGGGAATCCTCCAGGCAGAGAAACAGGAGTGATGTATGGTCAACGTATGGTTAGTTGCACATTTTTGTTCCTTTTTATAAAGCATCAACAACTGGCACACTGCCTGGCTGTGATACACTCGGTATTGTCTGTGTCATGTCAGACATCTGTTTTGGGGATGGTCTGACCGTTGAGTGGGGGTCATGTTTTAATTTCTCAGTGCGAGAAAGGAGCCTTGTGCATGTAGAGTCCAACTGGTTTGCCATTGGCCTTGTCTGGTCAGGCTGCCAAGAATCCCCCTGCAGTAAGTAGGCAGAATTCCTGTAAGAGGCACTTGCAGAAGTCTCTTCATCCCATCCTAAAGACAGATAACACGGGCCCACTCCACCAGGGGCATAGCAAAATTCTGAAAAGGTGAAAAGTTAGTCATCTTAATGAATTAGTGCATCTCTAAAGAGTAAACAGCAGTGGGTAATGAGGGATGGACTTTCAGGATTTCTGGGCTATCAGAAACATTTCCTGGCAGGCTCCTTACTGTAAGCCTTGCACCGTTCCTAGTTTTTTTCTGCTGATGGGAAGCTGGAAGAAAGATCTCTTTCGCTAGATGAGGTGAATGACATGATGTGAGAGAGTTTCTTACAAGGTATTTCGGGAGCATTGCGATGACCTGCAGTTGCATCTTCCTGGGGTAGGAGGCTGAAGGTGGTTTTGGGTGTTTTTTTTGGTGGAAGTTTGTGAAAGTGATTTTCCCCAGTAACTATAAAAATGATTTACATTACTCATGAACTGCCTTTCATCTTCTAGGTCTTTGATTCCCTGTCTTTAACTCTCTAGACGTTGTTTTGTCTCAGATATTCTTTATCCTTCTTAGCTCTAATCTATACCAGGTAGTTTTCCTCTCCATTTGTTTGTTTTACAATATATTTTTTTTTTCCTGCAAATAGATATGGGTCCCCAGCGTAGAGACAGAGAAGGCCTAATTAATACAGGTGACAGAGCCATGTAAATGCTAATGTTTAGTAAAATATTTAAGTCACCTACCTCTTGAGATAGTTGCAACAATATCAGGTTTTGAACTGGTTATTAACCATTTAAAAAGGGGAAATTACTTCAATAAATGTGTATATATACATACAGAGATGTCTATTCAGCATCGAATTAGTATACTAAAATATTGCAATTTTACAGAATATCAAAAGGAGCAAATGAAATATATACATAGCATTTAATGGTGATTTCAGAATAAAAACTGGAAGAGTTTTTGTAGATACTGCACATCTCAGAATCAGACAATAGGCAGAGAATATATACTGCATCATAGTAGTAGCAAAAATTTAATCATATATATTTAAGGTCACATCACATTTCATGCATGAAAGAGCAAGAAAGAAAAAAGTGTTGTGTGCACATTGCTGTGATGTAAATATGTGTAATTATACAAATTATACAAAGATGTATGTAATCATACATATATGAAAAAGATTTTTCAGTTATTTAATGCTTACTGATACACCGCAATCCGTGTGTCAGTGGAGAGAGTTGGTCTGGAGCGTGGGGGTCTGAGACTGAGCACTGCGGTATCTTCCGTTTCAGGTTTCATTTGTGCAGTACAGTGATGAGGCAAAATCGGAATTTAAACTGAATACGTTTGATGACAAGGCCCAGGCTCTGGGAGCTCTTCAAAATATTCAGTACAGAGGAGGAAACACAAGGACGGGTAATTCTGAGCAGTAATCATATTTCTTTAAGATAAAATATTGTCAGAAACTGCCTCATTATCCTAATATTGTATGGCTGGAAAATTAGGTTTTTGCATTCTTCTGTTTTAGCTGGGTGGCTGTTGCCCTTTCCAAGTAAAGTAAGGGATTTCGTCTCTTGGGGATGCTGTGGCTGACTCCTTGTTCACTCTGCACTTTGCAGGAAAAGCCCTAACGTTTATCAAAGAGAAGGTTTTGACCTGGGAGAGTGGCATGAGGCGAGGCGTTCCCAAGGTACTCGTCGTTGTCACTGACGGTCGGTCTCAGGATGAGGTGAGGAAGGCAGCGACAGTCATACAGCACTCAGGTAAGCAATTCACAGTCCCTGGTGTTTCATTTCCGTAGCTGTTAAGCAATGCAATTATAAGTGGTGCTTCAATTAACTGGGAATCCTTTACTCATCATTTATGGACTCGGAAATGTATTCTGAGTATTTGGGAAAAACTCAAAGCTATGTAAAGAATTTAGACTCCTTGGGCTGGACTTACTTTTTCCTTCTCCAGCTTCTCTCTGGGGAAGGATGTGGTGTCCCAAGGCTTTCAAGTATTTCCTCATGCATATTGTTTCATAGATAGATAGGACTTTTGAGCCATCTGGAGTCCTGTTCCCTGAGTAAGGAGATGTTGTACTTCCTTATGGGAATCACTGGCACGTAAACCACAAGTGGTCATCTTCTCTGGGATCTGAAGGAACCAGCACTGTCATGATGGCTTCTAAAGCTCTTCAGCTGCCCTGTTCATAAAAACCTCTACAGTCTCCCTGGATAATCTGCTTCAGTGTTTAACTACCCTCATGGTTGGAAAGCTTTTCCTCACATTTCACCCAAGTGTTCTTTCAGCCTAATGAAACTATTGTCTTCTCTTCCTTTACCTTGTTAATGAGGAAAGCAGTTGATCACTGTCCTCTGTAATGGGCCTTCATATTTGAAGCCCATTGTTATTTCCTCTTTCTGTCTTCTCTTTTCTAGACTAAACAAACTCATTGCCTTCAACCTCCTGTTGATGATGTTTTCCAAACCTCTTATCATTTTCGCTCTCCTCTCTACTTGCTTTGGTTTCTTTGCATCTTAAGTGTCATGTTCAGAGCTGGACAGAGTATTTCAGCCAAAGCTTTGCCAGAATTTTCTGTGGAGGAATAATGATCTTTGTTTTGAAAAATCAAAAATGTAAATAAGGATAGCTTTATAATTTTCAATAAATGTGAATTCTCCTTTCAGCCTCCAACCAGAATTTCCAATGTCTGTGCAGTGTCTTGTCACTGAAATTTTGTGGGAAATTTTTTTCTATATAGTGCTGAGTTGTGTGTTGGTGGTTTTTTTTTTTAATTCCTTGTTTTCGGGTGCAGCAAAGAGTGGTCAAATTATGGCATGGAGGCTTAGATGGGAGAAGGGAAAGGAAGAAATGAGTAATTGGTGAGATGAGTATCACCCAAAGATAGTGAAACTGAGAAGCATGAAATGCAGGAGGTGGTAACAGAAAGAGAACTGGGTAACTAAGAGTCTGCACAGAGATTTTGGACACAGAACAGATAAAATATACTATAGAGTTGAGAGGATTGTACATTTTGCATGGAAGAGTGAGGGGACTATGTAGCCAAGGCTGTGTGAGGTTGGATAATGCCCAACTAAAATCAGTGAAGGAGGAGAAAGTTTTGAATGAAAGATACAAAAACCAGTTTAATCCCTCCTGAGCTTCAATAGAGTGAAAGTATATCCAGTATGTATGCTTACAGTGAAGACCAGATAAAAGACTAGGTAGAACCTGAGAAATCAATGATAGAGATGGTTTGTGAAATATTGACCTGAAAATGGTAACGTGTGTTTACTGTATTTCAACTAATGTCTTACTTTTACAGGCTTCAGCGTCTTTGTGGTTGGTGTGGCTGACGTCGATTACAATGAGCTGGCCAAGATTGCCAGCAAGCCCAGTGAGCGTCATGTGTTTATTGTTGATGACTTTGATGCCTTTGAAAAGATTCAAGATAACCTCATCACCTTTGTGTGTGAGACAGCTACCTCAAGTGAGTAGAAAACATCGTTTCCCCAAATTAATACATTTGCTTATATACTAGTATGGTTGCCATTCCATTTGAGGTACATCAAAAGAAATGGTCATATATAGAAGTTAGAATCATAGAATGGTTTGGGTTGGGAGGGACATTAAAGACCACGCCCTGCCCTGAGCAGGGACACCTCCCACCAGACCAGGTTGCTCCAAGCCCCATCCAGCCTGGCCTTGAACCCCTCCAGGGATGGGGCAGCCACAGCTTCTCTGGGCAACCTGGGCCAGGGTCTCACCACCCTCACAGAAAAGAATTTCTTCCCCAGATCTCATCTCAGTCGCCCCTCTTTCAGCTTAAAACTGTTCCCCCTGGTCCTATCGCTCCCCTCTCTGATCAAGAGTCCCCCCCCATCTCTCCTGTAGCTCCTTTAGGGGGGCTCTCCGGGTCTCCCCAGAGCCTTCTCCTCTCCAGGCTGAACCCCCCCAACTCTCTCAGACTGTCCTCACAGCATTAGGTTTCATAAGAATTGGACATAGTTAAAGGGAGCAAGTTACTTTTTTAAAAATTCGAAGTAGGTATTATATTTCATATAATCTCATCTCACATTTCAAAAGCACTGGTATAACAAAAAGAGAGTAAGTCAGTGAGAACTACTGCTCTTTAAGGAGAAGTAGAATGATGCCTCGTGTGAACTGGGGGGCACAAGAGGTCTCTCATTTACCACTGCTCTAGGGGTGCTAGAGAGGTGCAGTTATAGAATGTGACGCTGTTTTAAAATTAATCTAAATAAAGTTTAGTTGTTTACTCCAGTGAAATCCTTCTATGGCAAAAATGAGAAATTCTCAAGCCTGTTATGTGCAACTGCGTGGTCCCGCACTGCCTCACCCCCCAGCTCCCGAGGAGCCACATAAATCTGCAGTTTTTCCTTGAGAATCTGACAGCTGTTATGCAGCCTGACTCATGCCTTAAATATTCATGGAAAGACTGTGTCGTTGTGCTCCTTTTTTCTTATGAATTAGACTCTTGAAATAGTTGGGGGCTTCCTTTGTTATTCCCTACAATTTGTCACGGTAGAAATACCCTACTAAAAGTAACGAGTAAAGATTTTAACAGTGCATCTACCACAGAGCGGGACACAGTATGACATCTGTAATGAAACTTGGCTGATAATTAATAATGGCACTGACTTCTTGGTAATAAAACTTTCTGAAGTTTATATATGTTCATATCCTGTTAGGTTTTATAGTTTTGAATTATATGTTGTTTCCTGTCTTTTAGCTTGTCCTCTTATTTACTTGGACGGATACACTTCACCTGGTAAGTAACTGTCTCAGATTTTGGCATAGATGCATTTGTGTCTTTTCCAGCTCTACAGCGCTTTTATTTTTTATATTCTCTCCGGATTTAAAGGTTTCAAGATGCTGGAATCATATAATCTAACAGAGAAGCACTTTGCTTCTGTACAAGGCGTGTCACTGGAATCAGGCTCTTTCCCAAGCTATGTAGCATATCGGCTCCACAAAAACGCCTTTGTCAGCCAGCCCATACGGTGAGTAAACCTGAAAGGCTCCTGTTTAGGGCAAGCAGGTGAGGAAGGTTTAGTAGAGTTTATAGATGACATCATTAATATCTCACGGAAGATGCATCATCTGATGCTTTTTTTATGAACTCCAAGAAATATATGCCAAAAAACATCTATCATTGTTATCATTAAATGTTAATCTGTTTCTTCCATTGTGATGATCTGTTCACTGTTATACCAGTTGCTTATTGTTCTTTTTTTTTTTTTTTTTTTTTTTNTTTTTTTTTTTTTTTTGAGATTATGCTTCTTAACCATTCAAGTTGCATATAATCCACAGTTTGTCCTTAGGCAGTTGAGCAACAGCCTCCTTAGGACAACAAGCTGCATGTTGACGGAGGGAAAGGGTTTCGCTACGAGGGATAAGCACCATTTTTTGCAGGAACATGGTTCATTTTGCAGTACGATGATGGCACGTTGATGCTATTGACTGAGGGTAGTGTCTTCTCTACTTGAGTTGCTGTATTTGGCAAATGGAGTGGAGTTTTCAAGGGCCTGTGGTCTTAGAGCTTGGTTATGGAGGGATAACATATGGTCATTCTTTCCAAAATTTTTTCGTACAAAACAACCTGTTAGAAGTTAGTTTTACTAAGAGGAGAACAGTTCCTCTCTTTCTTTTTGCGTTTGCTCCTCTGCTATCTATTTAAGTAAGTTTCAAAAAAGTCATTTTGAGTCAGAGGAGATGCCTGAAGATAGCCCAGTGTTCCTACTAAATTTAAGGAAATTTAATCTTCTTTTCATACAAGCCTTTGAAATCTTCTGCAGTCCTTCCAGGCTGGGTAAAGATCAGGTCACAGGCACAGGAGCTGAGGTGTATGAAGAAGTAATTTCATTTTGCCAGACTTCTCAGCTCACAACTTTAAAAGTTGACGACTTGAGGACTTTCTGAGTTCATTGACGTGCCATTATAGCTATGGGAGTGACAGATCACTGACAGCCTGGATTTTTATGATCTAGGGAAGTACAGATAATCCCAGTCACTGGGATCCTGTTTTGCAACTCCTTACATTAATCTTAAACTTGCATTTAACAGGCTAAGATGATAAACAGACCTTCTATGTATTTCATTTTTTTTAGAATGTTGTGATACTTAGTCGGTTTGCTGTAAAGGGTGGAGTAGACTTGCCAGAGTATTCTGGGCATTTATTTTTCATGAAAAGCCAGAAAATAAAACTCTGTTTAGACTGAGTCAGCAAAGCAATAAATGTATCCTGATCCCGATGGCATCGTTGTTTCAATATTTGAGATAACTTGGTATCTGAGTTAAAATAGTGTTGCCATATCTACTTCAATATTTTATTTCTTGCACTGTGCTGTGTGGTGGTGTTTACTTAGTGATTGTGCTATTATTGCAGTGTCCATAATTGTATGGATACAAATGATTGCCTAGAATAGAGCAGCTTTTCTCTTCATTTTAAGGTTTCTCTGTTTATGTTCATGAGGCCAAATCCCCTTCTCCCCAGCTCCATTAAAACGGTTAAGGAGAAGCAGAAGCTACCTCCTTTCTTACAGATCCCTTCCTGCATTCCCTCCCTTCCCCTTCAGAAAACCTTGGAGGCCGTTTAATGCACGTTTGTATTTACTTTTGCCTTTCTGTTTTCTAATGTCTAACAGTCTGAACAGGACAAATCTAAACCTCAGCCATTAATGAATCGAGGGAATCCAAAATGCAGGGAGTACATTAAATGCATCGTTTGTTGTATCTGTGCCTGAAGGCTGTTTTCTGTTGCCTGTCTAAAATAGGCCAGATGAAAAAAAGAGTAAAGCTCTGGTCCTATTTTCTGTACTTATCATCAAGGAATTTGAAATATATGTAGTTTATGCATAATCTTGCCACAGGAATACGTCTCCAAGAGTTCTTGGTCGTATTCTGGCTTCCTCCCTAACTGAGGTGCTGAGACCAATTGAAGACAGGCTGTGAGTTCATCTTAACAAATCACACAATGATTTTTATCACAAAGGTCTTTTCTATTTGAGAGAGTGGTTAAAATTCTCAGTTCCACTAAACACTGCAGTTTCCCCATTACTCTTATGTCTTTGAAAAAGAGCAAATGGTGAGCATCTTATTTTCCTCATGTGTTTCCAAGTGAAAAAACATTCTCATGTTGTCTTACCAGGGAGATTCACCCCGAGGGATTGCCGCCAGCTTACACCATCATCCTGTTATTCCGTCTGCTGCCTGAGTCCCCCAATGAGCCTTTTGCCATTTGGCAGATTACAGACAGAGATTACAAACCCCAAGTTGGAGTTGTGCTGGATCGTAAGGATGATTTTGCTTATTGTGCAGAGAATTTATAGATGACATTACTTTGCATGCATTCTTCCCAAATATTTCCAAAACCAAAGCATTCTTACATGGTAAAAGGATTATATACTTTTAGTTTTAAAAGATATATCTTTTTTTTTGGTTACTTTGTACATAGATTATTTTTTCAACTAAGAATAATTCAACTAAGCTACGTTTCATCCTTGGTATTACCTCTAAAACCAAAGGAATGTACATCTATGTATTTATGGTTCACTAAGACCATCTATATCTAAGTGTTTACCCATGTGAGTAATATACCACATTTTATCCATAAGTGTATCTTAGGATGATGGTTTTAGTAGTACATATAAAAATGAAATGTATTATTTTCATTTATTGCAGCTGCCAGCAAAGTGATGTCATTCTTCAACAAGGATACAAGGGGGGAGGTTCAAACTGTGACTTTTGATAATGATGAAGTAAAGAAAATCTTCTATGGAAGCTTCCACAAGGTAAAGGATTGAAATGGTGAATGTTGCTTTCTGGAGTGCTGTTCTTTGAAACAAAGGACAAGGAAACAGAAGTTGCTGTCAGTTATATCCAGTCTTTGTATAGTACTGTAAGTTGAAATATGGACTTAGAGATCATAAAAAATAAGATCTCTGAAGTTATAGCTCTTGTTTTTGTTATTGAGTTAAAGTCCTGCTTGGAACCAATGTAAGAGATTTGTCAAGGTTGTGTAAGTGGAGGGATGTATCTGAACAAGACATCACAGCCTGATTCCTGGCACATGAAAGAGGAAGAATAAAAGATAAACTGGGGAAAAAAAAAAAAAAAAAAAAAAAGGAAAGGAAGTTGTGATGAGAAAAGATTGCGGGGGAGTGTCGTGATTTGGAATCATCCAAAGAAGAAGATATAACCACAGAAAGGAAGTAGATATTGACTCATAGAAAAAGGCAGGGAACTGATTTTGGGAGGTGAAGAGCATATTGAATAAAGTTTGTAAGTTTAACAAACATAATTCACTGAGCCTAAAATGTTCCAAAGTGTTCCAAAGTAATATTAACTGAGGAAGCAACAATAATGACAGAGACCCCATCAAAGATCATATAACTTATTTGTGATTTAGAATGAAACTCATGGCTTTTGAGTTGTCAAAATGGCTAGTGAAATCCTTACATGTTACTGCAGCTGCCTTCAGCTGGGATAGTTTTGTGCTTGCTTTTCTGATTTCGTGCACTGAATTATGACAAATTGCTCCTGCCAGGCTTCCTGGCTTCCTTCCCTCTAGCCATCAGGAGGTGTTTGACTCAGGCTACATATCAGTCTAAAAGACAATTTTAAAAGCATTTTCCTGCAGTGTTAAGCATATATGTTTAGGGCAATGAAATGAGTTGTAATTGCAACATTTTTGGTCAGCTGAAATGCACATTCTCATGTTTTCATTTATCTCCCTTCTGTTTAGTTTAGTTTTCTTCTGATGACTAAATATGGCCAGAGTATGACATTTGTTTTCTTTATGATACCCTCTCCTGCATAACTAATCACTACCAGCGTTCCTTTGAGGATGGAGATAAGAGGTTGCCTCTGTCTCTACTTGCTGATGCTGGAGGCCACGCTGTCACCCTGTCCCTGCTGGGCTGAGAGCTGGGCGAGCTCCCTGGTGCCAGCATCACCTTTGGTGACTTCACCTATTTAAAGCACGGATGACTATAAGAATCACACAGGACTATAAAAGCTATTAGTTTCCTCAGAATTTGACAGAGAAAAATTTCCCAAACTGCTTCTGTGTCATGTCCAATTATTCCTGTGTTTACAACTTATTTAACAGTTAATTATTTTTGCATATATGAATGGATGTTAATGTCACTGGCTTTGTGACTGATACTTATAAGTAGGCTCGGATCACACCAACATCAGGCAGTCTCTGTTTTGCCCTTGGCATTAAGCAACTGAATTTTCAGGAAATGTAAAAGTTGAGTCAACTTCTCACCAAGAAGTCCTGCTAAAACCCAGGGCAGCAGGTAGCGTTCCTCATTTGAGATATCAGCGTAAGAGATGAGATTTCCCTTCTCCAGGTCAGTGGTGGGAAGCTCTCTGTGTACTTTCCCGCCGGCAGCCTGTTTAAAGTGGCTGCTGCTAATTTAACTGACGTTCAGAGCCATATTTTTCCCTGAAGTTTCTCTGAATGTGATAGACCTGAGCAGAAATATCTGAGCAGAATTCACTTACAGTGAATCTGTGCTCATTTATCAGAGCAAAGGGGGAGCAACCTAAAACCCCACCAACACTAGTTATGGCTGGTTATTATACTTACTGGTGAAAAATAATTACAGGGGAAATAAAAATCCAGCATTTTGTAGTATTTTAATAGTTAAATACACTCATGCATATGAACAGAAAGCAATCCTATTATGTAGGATCCTGTAAACGATGTACAGGAGTAACAGATATTTGGAAATCATGTTAAAGCTCTGGAACTATGAATTCTTAAGCAAAAATGAACCATGTATGAGTTATTTAGTGCTGCAAACAAAAGGAAACAAAAGTTCAGATTTTGATAGTGTTTAGAGTAACCAGAGTAGCCTTGATTTAAAGAGCTGTATTTGAGATTTTTCACCCCATAACTGAGGTGACTCCTCTGGATTGTCTCCGGGATGATTACGGAGATTGCTGTATGAGTTGGGTTGTTAATGATAGACAGGATCATGGGGTTCCCCAGCTCCTGTGCTGGGAATTGGCTCCGTGGTAATTAGCTCCTAATAAAGGACAGCGGTAGCTTCAGCTTGGTGAAGGAAGGGAAGTAAGATTAACACATTTCAGAAGGTACTTTTGCAATTTCTCCTCCCATCCAGTTTCAAAGAAATAACACATCTTTAGAATGCGAGAAGGTGTGTTCCAAAATATCCAGCATTTTTGTGGTTTTCATTCGATGACTTCCTGGCTCGTTCCAGGGAAGCAGAGTTAACTACACCTAACTGTGCAGGGAAATTTGCTTTGGCGTCCTCAATGGCTTCGTGCAGCACAGCTCTGGTGAGAGCTGTTGAATCTGGCAAGCCCCATAGGAAAAATCCTGACTGCCTGAGACAGTTGTTAAATTTATAACTGAATGTTTTAGAGAGACAGATGACTTCTACTCTCTTATTCTTACTGTGCTAGACTTCCTTTCACCTCGCAGCTTTGCAGTAGTTGGCCACAGGAAATTTGATAATGAGTGTGTGTCGTTCTGCTGATGTACACACGGGGTAATAGTTTGCTTAGTTTATTGATGTGGTCTGTTTAACAGTGCGTCAGAACTCCATCAAACTCTGTCTTAGAAGGGGATCCAGAGAGAAAGATTAAACGGTGTTTTCTTTCTTAAAACCTCAGTGCCTTCTGGCACTGAAAATGATCAGAAGTGATGCTTTGTGCTAGAAATTGAAGAGAATGTTTCTGTTAACATTTTGTTGTTAAAAACAAAATGCAGCAGGATTGGATACAGAGATGTTTTATTTACTGCAAACACTAGATGCATGTTTTTGTTAGATTTATGCTGGGGCCATGAGGTTCAGACTGGAATTCAGAGCTGGCACAAAATCAGCAGGGAGCTGAGGCAATGACTCGGGGCAGCCCTGCTTAGTTTTTGACTGCTGGGGTCACTTCTTCCTTGGCCAGACAGACGATGCTCAGCAGTCATTGCTGCCTGAACATCTCCAAACTGATGCTCCCCATTCTGCACTCTGATGTAGATTCCTCTCTCCTAATTTTTTGTGCAAATGAAAACGCAGTAATATGTGTTCCCTATGCTGATGTCATTTGCTTTTTCTGATTTGTGACAAATAACATTCCACTAGAAGGATTTGCACGTTAGGTACCTTTAAGAATTAGCAAATTACATCTGCGATGACTTTAAGCTGTTTGATGCATTAGTTAACCTGTAAAATTTAGAATTACAGTCAAATGACTTGAGTATATGATGTATAAATGGTAATGAATTTAAAGTTATAGCATTTTATTTTGTGGAAAGTTTGGTACATAATACCAAAATGTACTTTGGACGCACTCCGCTGTCTTTCCACCAGTTTTTTACTTGGTCAATGAACAATGTTGGGAATGTTAATTATAAAAACACTTGTATACACAGCACTGAGAATAAAACTGTGTGATGCCAACTGGATTTCAGATGACAAAAAAATGAGGGCAGTTTCAAAAGTCTTAATTCCAATTGTATAAAGCATAAGCACATAAAGTCTAGAAGGTTTTAGATAAGTAATGCCGATGCCTTGGAGACTGCTCCACATGGGAAAATATTTAATATGGAAAAAAAGAACAGATTCTCAGGAGATTGTTCAGCACTTGTTGACTCAGGACATTTAAGGGAATCTCCGCTTCAACTTTATGCCAGTTTTTTTAAGCAGTCAACAAATAGCAATACATTTCTGAAGGGTTATGTACTGTGATAACAGAAGCTTTAAAACATAAAGACATACTTCAAGGATTCTTTACTGCTGATCTTAATGTGTTACTATTTTAACAGTTAGATAGATGTTACAGTGTGTATAAAATATATGCAGTATGTAAGGTATATAAAGCCACTGAGACCTTTCTTTTGCCATAAAATGTTCTTCCAACAATCACATATTAGAGTTAGTAAAATGCCAGACCCTTGTTTCTTCCTTGGAGACTTCTGAATGTCTACACAGATATGTAGGAAACTCACTTGCATAACATTCACCATATATACTATACATTTTTGGAATGGTAACCTTTGCTTCGGTTTTGTTTGTTCCTCTGTTTAAGGTTTGCTGTGTTTAAGGTTTACCCCAAACCTTTATTCTCTTCTCCTGGTAAACTTACTCTCCCTTTGTTACACTCATTCTTTTCTCCCTCCAAAGTTTCCCTTATTTCCAATAATGAATCTCTTCCCCTTATTCCCTGTTTCCCCTTATTTTGGCATATGTTTTTGTAGCCAGATTTCTCTCATGGAAATGTCTCTCTTGCCTCCTCGATGATTTTGTCTTTTTCTGGGCAGGCTTCTCTGCTCACTTCCTGTATCTCAATGCAACTAATGCCTCTGGTTGAGTCATCTGTGGAAAGGGAACCCTGGATCTTTGGATCTGAAAAATCTCCTCTCAGAACTGCAGACAATCAGCCACTGGGCAGGCACAGGCTCATAAACCTCTTGTGTGGTCCAATCACAAGAGGACAAGAAAAGCTTCTATTCACTTCCTCTCAACAATTCTTTTAAATTTTTACTTTTCTGCCATCTTAAAGCAATTTTCAGGAAAACTTTTTTAAATAGATCATTGTGGTCCAACTATTATATTAAATAGTACTTCTTAGCTGTGCTTGTCTATTCATCCTATTGACCTTCAACATGTTTCAAAGAGGTTACTAATGTCATAGAGTGTCCTTGAGTTTGAATTTTTCCACCAGTTGAAAATAAAGCAGGATTACTAGGAAGAAAATCTAAAATAGTGTTATCTAAAGAGTGAAATACTGTTAAAGTATTGAAGTGAATATGCTTATGTGCCTTTTCTAAATATTATGTTGACCATTTTTTCAGGTCCATATTGTTGTAACTTCATCAAATGTTAAGATTTACATTGACTGCAGTGAAATACTGGAAAAGCCAATTAAGGAGGCTGGGAACATCACAACCGATGGCTATGAAATACTTGGGAAACTTGTGAAAGGCGATCGGCGATCAGCAACAGTAAGCAATAAACAGTAATCCATTCATTCATTCAAAACATTTAAATGAACCATTGAGATTAGAGATTCAGGACTGCTAAGAAAGATAACCCCCAATGGCTTTATGGTCTATAACCCATAATGAAAAATTGGCTGCTACTATGAAGGGCGCATCAATTATCTTGATGGATTAACTGTACTTAATAAGTAATCAATGGTATTACCTGGCCTTCATATTAAAAGGTTTAAGCCTGCAATCTCACCCATGTGTGCAAACCCTAACACCTGGAGAAGATTCCTGGTGCTCAACACCAAAATGTTTGGTTGTATCAAACTACAGGGTCATAGCTCTTGAGGTGAAAAAAAGAGAGGAAACTGCTTTTACCATCCAGTCTACGTAAGGCCACCACTGCAGCCCGTCTGCGGAACCCCTCCCTGCTAATGCCAGTGGAAAGTTCCACACATGAATCTGAATTAATATGTGACCCTTAGAGCAGGTCAAGAAGTTTTGCAGCCAGATTTCATGTTGAATTTCAAAGGTATTCAGCCAATGTAGAAGTTCATTGGTATTATTAATTAAACATTGAAAAATATTTCCCGAGCCTCTTTCTATGGTTACCTTTTGCCCCAGAGCAAGAGTAAGCATCCATGCTTGAAGTTCTTGTGGTCTAATGTAGGCTTGGTTTTAAATTTTTCATTTTAAAATTATTTTCCTGTCAGTGTCAAAAAAAAGAAGTGAAAGTCTGAATGACATCAACTACATGAGAAATAAATCGCTTGAGGAGTCATTTTTAATGATAATGCCACTAGGTTTTGTAAATAACGTCTCTAGTTTCTTTCAAGAGTCCTCCTTTCTTTTACAGTTAGAAATCCAGAATTTTGACATTGTATGCAGTCCAGTTTGGACCAGCAGAGACAGATGCTGTGATCTTCCTTCTATGGTAAGTGTAAATGAACGGGAGGCTGTTCAGAAAATGATTATTAATAGCAAATTTAACAATATCGATACTAGGCTGGTATTATACGCTATACTGACAAACCATCTCAATCGTAGTCATCAGAGCAGATGGTGAACAACCAGGCTTTTCAGAGTTTTATGTCTGAGGGAGAATGATTGTACTGGGCTAGAACTGAGTCCCCTAGGAATGGTGGGAAAAATGCCAGTTATAATTTGCATTTCAGTAACATTTAAGACCCTAGGTATTATGAATGGAATAGCTATAGTATTGTTTTATTTAATCTGTTCTTAGATCGGCATTCAAAAAATAACTAGTTTATTCTTTGTCAGTCCACGTTGATTGTCTAAGGGATCTAAACATTAGAACAGAAATTGCATATAAATTTTATTTTGCTTGTGCCTCAGTTGTTAGTGTCTGGTATAGCTCACAGAGAAAATTTGCTAAAAATATGAAATATCTTGTAGAAACATTTGGAAATCAGTGTTTAGCTGTGGGTTTTGCTTGTACTGGAAAACAGGATAATAGAGAATCTTGCTGTTATTGTTTTAGGAAAGTATGCTGATATCAAGTACTTTTTTTATAAAAAAAGGATAGTAATAGTTGTGATTGAATTTTCAGAGAGATGAAGCCAAATGCCCGGCTCTTCCAAATGCTTGTACCTGCACTCAAGACAGCGTGGGACCTCCAGGACCCCCCGGACCAGCTGTAAGGAACTAGTCACAATAGACAGATTTTCTGATGTTTAAATTTATGGAAGTCGTTTTGTGTTGGTCCATGGGTTTGTGAAACAGTAGTCTGTCAGAGAGATAGTTTCTGTCAACAGGTCCATAACATCATGGTAATCTATTCCCCTTCCATTTAGTTTAAAACACACATGGGCAGCTCCTACCACCTCTACTTGTTTATCTGATAATCCTTTTCCCATATTTCCAGGGTGATCACTGTGATTAGCTCCTCGTTGTTTGATAGACTGAAAGAATCTGGCCTGATCTCAGCTGTCTTGTACTTCATGTGCAAGATATTTTTAATGGACTGTGCAAATATTTTTCCTAAATACAGAGTTGGGATTTCACTCCAAGGAAAGATTCTTTACTCTGTCAGGGAAATAAATTAGGTACTCTATTTTATTTTTTTTTTTTATGTGGAGTGATAGTAATCTATGGAATAGATTAGATAGATTAAAATAGATGGAAAATATGGAATCTATGAAATGCTCCTACAAATTGCTTTGAATATAAGGGCCAGTAGTCCTTCTACTCTGAAACTATCAAAAATGCTGCATGAGGAATCTGAAGCCTAGTTAATTTGTCTGGCAGTCTGCTGGAGAGGTTATCCAGGTTTTGATGAAGGTAAAATGAAGAAGTTTGTATCTGCAGAGACCAAAATGACAGGAATTTTTCATGGGCTGAATTGGCAAGGCCAAAGCTGATGTGCTTTACCCAAGTTTCTGATGCATCTTTCATTCTTCTACTCTTTTTAGCAGTGTGATCTATACACTTCAAAACTTTGGGCTTTCACATAAGTATTTGATAAAGAGGATTCATAACGCACACCACTACAATGTACCCTGGCTTTTCCTGTACTAAATACATTTTCTTTCCAAATATTCAATTTAGGGGGGCCCAGGCGCTAAAGGTCCCAGAGGCGAAAGGGGTTTGACTGGATCGTCTGTAAGTATCTTTCTGGAATGCATCTATAATGCATCTATCTACATGCTCACCTGTATGGAAATTTGTATGCATAGCTCTATGCTGAGCTAAGAATGGAGATTAAAAATCTACTTGGAAATATGCCTATATGTAATTTATGTGCAGCCTACCTATTTGAGACTACGAATACCTGCCCTATGTATATATGTTTCCTCAAAGGCACTGACTGCACATCAGGAAACTAGAGTCCATACTAGTGTTAATACAGGGTGTTAATATACACTCTGCAGCATCGTTGTCCTTTCTCCTTTACAGAGGAGACAGCTATACCTCTAATTAGCACTGCCAGAAGGCATGTATTGGCCTGGGACCACCAACATGAATCAGAGAATAGTTTATGAAAGGATGTACCACTTGGATAACTGTTTCCCCAGTTGTCCTGGAGCATTAAATGTGTCTCCAGGCTTCTGACCTTAAGAGTCTAACTGAGATGATTTTGCAGTTACACATCTACAGGTTGTCATTTCCAATCTTGTTTTACTTTTCTGCTTTAAGGGGCCTCCTGGTCCTCGTGGAGAGACAGGTCCTCCTGGCCCTCAAGGTCCCCCAGGTCCACAGGGCCCCAATGGGCTTTCAATCCCAGGAGAACCGGTGAGTGGCCATTCCGAGTGCAGGTGACAATGTGTATGACATTTGCTTTTCCTCGTAACACAGTAGTAGCATGAAACAAGTCATTTCCTCAAACAAGTTTTTCAATGCAATAGCATTTTCTGTCCTGAATGTGACATGTCCTTATGGGATGCCTGTGAAGGACGTTGCGCTACTCTGCTTCAGTCTTGCAGCTCTTTTGTAGAGTTTCTCGGCCTTCAAGTTCTAGGACTCAAAACTATTAAACTGTGGTGCAGGAAAACCAAGTGTGCAATATGACTCTGAAGACTTTCTCCCAGATTAACATGTCCAACTTCTGTTTTTCTGAACTTAAGTCAGTAGCTGGAAGTTCAGAGAGGCAATGGGTGCCTAGATCTGGCCATACAAGAGAACCCTTCATTCCTTGGAGGCTTTTTGGCAACAGCATGTGTGTTTTAGTGAGCGGCTACTTCTGATTTCATGTACGTGCCTTCTGTGCCAGAGTAACTCTATTAACACTGATGAAGTGTCACCAGATTCTGTTTTTTATAGCAGAGAGCGTAGGTAACCCTTTGTCTACATTCTGTATGGATTAAGACTGCTTTTGCCATATTTTAATAAGTAATGACCCCAAAAGCAGGAATATAATGTAGCTGGTTCCTGTTTAGGATTAGCTTGAATTTTTATATATTCAGGGTTTTGTTGTATGAAGTCTTTCATTAAAATATAAAGTTTATTGAAAAAAATAAATAGAATTGCTCTCTGAATGCACACTGTCTAATTTTACATTTAAAACCAGGTTACCTTCTCAGTCTGTAATGGAATTTGGGAAATGGGAAACAGAATGTACTTTAAGATAGACATTAGGTGCACCTTCTGTTTCGTAAGGATAAAGTACAAAGATTTTCTTAACCAGTATAGATGCTTTTCAGTTTTTTGTTGTATATTGGGAGGAAAAACTTCATTGAGATAACCTAGAGGTGCCAAACAGCAGGAAAGGCCAAACACATTCCTTTTATGTATGGAATGCAATAAATAAATTTATTTGTCACATTCACTTTGAAAACTCTGAAGAATGAAACCATCAATACTGGTGGAACTTCTCATTAGTTCACAATAAGCTAGAGTGCCACTTTTGCATCATGTAATTTCATTTTTCAAAATGATTGTAATTCCTGTTGGCAGGCTACACTTAAAAATTGCTTATTTGTGTGTCATCAGCAGTTATTAATCCTGGATTATCATGCAAGACACTGTGGAAAATAAATATTGTATTGCCAAATTTAATTAATCTGGGTTTAGGCTGTGCATTTATGTTCTGTAGTGTATGTGGAATGCAAGTAATTGTGAAAGGCAATACATTGCTTCTTTAAATGCTCCCACATCTTGTGTCCTGGAAGTGTGTAATGCCTTTTAGACCATGGATTAGAAAAAAATAGTGATACTTTAAAAAGACCAAGTTTTTACCTTTCGTGAGTGCAGACAGTTCCATTCACCAGTTGAGAAAAATAAGGGAGGTTGGGAGAAAACTTGATTTACTCCACAATATATAGTTGGTTTATGGATTCCTTAGTTTAGGTATCTTGCAGGAAATATTTTGTGTCCATTTACAAAAATTAATTACTTTGCTGATCTACTCGGTAATTCATAATGTCTAATTTATGAAAATTATAGGGTCGTCAAGGAATGAAAGGGGATGCTGGCCAGCCTGGACTACCAGGACGATCGGTAAGTTGACACTTAAACAAGATAATGTCATTTTACACTGTTCCTGGTGCAGGTTGGCTGCTGGGCAGATGTCTTTGACATCACTAGGAGTCATGGGCTCTTCTCATACATTCCCAAGTAATAGTTTTGGAAACATAATTATCTTACACTTAGGAATTTGAAATGTAGGAAATAGTAAACCATTGAAAACAGCAAGAGTGAAAGAACAGCTGGACTGAGTCAAGCCAAATCTTCATCTGGACAGTTGTAGATGCACAGGGACAGACCAGTGGATTGGGAGAGGCGCACTGATAACTCCCTGGGAAGGTCCCGCAACTCCTGACCACCTGCAGTTGAATGTCTTCCTAAAATAAAGGTTGCTGAACGTTTGCTGAACCACTCTTCCGACCACCCTTTGGAAGTCAGATGGTCTTGAGACATTAATTGTGTGCTTTCTGAAAGAAGAAAGCAATATTAAATTTCACTTACTTGCAGGTTTCTATATTGTAAATTAGGATTAGGTTTTGAGGAGAAAAAATAAGGGCTTTTTTTTTTGGATAATCAGCCAGATTTGGATAAGTTAAGGTCATCAATCTGCACGTGTTGACATAACTAATCTTCCTTGGTTACTCTATTGTCCTTGATTTTACTGCCTATCTGTTTAATTTTACGGTTTATTCTCTACCCAGAAACTACAAGGGACAGAAACAGAGAATTTAGAATGTGCACAGTAAAGGAGCAGAATGTTAAAAAATAGGACAATAGGGAGAAAAGAATATTAAAAGAAGAGTCTAATTTTTGGTTCTTTAGATAGACTCTGGTTGATGACTGCAGCTAGGCTTCTCCTAGAGGTTTGGTTTTTGTTGGGTTTTTTTTTGTTGTTGTAAATGACAAAAAGCAACATTGAGGACAGTTAAGTAATTAAATGTGTGCATATACACTGGAGTGATTAGCATAGTGGTGTTTGTTCTGTCATCAATGCGGTTTATCATTCCATTTCCCTCTAGGGAACCCCAGGTTTACCTGGTCCACCTGGCCCAATGGGACCTCCAGGAGAAAGGGTAAGGTGTCCTCAGTGTACCTTCTGAAAAGACCAAGTGATGTGGTTGGTTCGGTTTTGTTTCTCTTTTTCTCTTCTTTATCATATCTTTCTATTTCCAAATGCTTTTTCAAAAGGAGTCCTTTTATCAGTATCCAACCTGGAGAGGTAAAAGTGGAAGGACTGGAAAAACCTAGGGGTGAAAACCTCCTGAGATGGCCATAGGGTAGCCAGACAGGTTCTGTAAAAATTGCTCTGCTCCTTCTCTTGATGTGTTTCTCAGGTGACTGCACCCCCAGAGCAGTGTGTCCATGAGCAGGGCTCTGCTGAGGTTCTCAGCCCTGATGTCATCCACATGCTCTTGCTGCTGCAGGGCATCCCTTTGAAACTCTGCTTGTCTCAACGTCTGGGAGACGTCCTATCCATAAAGAATCTGTCTGTGCCATTCTTCCTATGAAGAGCAAGTTTTCTCCTTAACCTTTGACTGTTTGGAGCGAAGAGCTTTTCTTTGGGTGGGTGATTCTGAACTGTCTTCATAATGAAGGGCATGCACACAGGGATTTCATTTTGGAGTTGTTGCAATCCCTTTCTTCTAATTTCAGGTAAACTAAGCGAATCTCTTTTGTCTTCACAGTGGCGTATCACCTTTGAGTTGACTGAAACAATGACTTTACAGTCAAAATTAATAGCTGATATATACATTTATAATTATCCTTTAGTGGGAGTTGACAGCCAGGAATGAAAACAGACCACCCTGTGATAGCCAGTTGCCAAATAACATATCATGGGGTTGGTGGGTCATTAGTGGGCCGTGGACCATCAATGTTAATTTGTGAGTGCTATGTTAGATTAATGAAATGGGATTTCTCGGCATTTCTTCTTGCAGGGGAGGTATCTGAGAGGGAGATTGTTCTTCCTTTAAGTAGAAACCTCAGATTTCCCAGCTAATCTGTGGGTGAGAGAACAGCAAAAAGGGAGATCTTGCTCCTCTGGGACAGAATGATTCCTTTTAATGAAATGGGATTTCTCGGCATTTCTTCTTGCAGGGGAGGTATCTGAGAGGGAGATTGTTCTTCCTTTAAGTAGAAACCTCAGATTTCCCAGCTAATCTGTGGGTGAGAGAACAGCAAAAAGGGAGATCTTGCTCCTCTGGGACAGAATGATTCCTTTTAATGAAATGGGATTTCTCGGCATTTCTTCTTGCAGGGGAGGTATCTGAGAGGGAGATTGTTCTTCCTTTAAGTAGAAACCTCAGATTTCCCAGCTAATCTGTGGGTGAGAGAACAGCAAAAAGGGAGATCTTGCTCCTCTGGGACAGAATGATTCCTTTTAATGAAAACGTTGAGAGATTCATTCCAGCTTCAGTTAATCAACAGCAGCTGAACATCTTCTAAATTGGCTGAAGCTCATTCTTCCATAGTCTTCTCCAGCACTAGTTGTGATAGCTATTTTTATATGCCGGTAGGAGTCAGGAGTATTGCAGTTACATAATCCATTTTAATCAGGCTACAATCTTAAATTAATCTCTAATCATGCTTTTGTTTTTGAATAGGGTTTCACAGGAAAAGATGGTCCCACAGGTCCCAGAGGCCCACCAGGACCAGGGGTAAATATAATTTTGTCTTTGATACACTCTGAAATAAGGGCCCTGAGCCCAGAGAGAGCCACTTTGGCATTTTCAGTTTCTGTGAAATATAAAATGGATCCTTTGTTTAATGTCCTAAATGGATTTGGGGAACTCTCAGTAACAGGTGAGCAAGCAGTTGTGCAAAGCATGTCTTCACAAAGGTTCATAAGAGATGTTTTGAACCTGATTTCTGCTGGTGCAAATAAGGGAAGAAACAGCTTACCTGGTTCTTTAGCCATGATCTTTAAATGCTTAGCTAGCTCTACTGGAACCACTCAGCTTATTACTTGTCGTCTGGTGGAAATAAAACGCTGTTAATGCAAGTTTTTCATGACAGGAGTATTTGAGGATGGTTTTTTTGCTGAAAAAGCTACTTCATTGTGTTTTGTGGGATCACATTAGAAAAGGTGCTGGTCTTTAGAGAGAAACAGCTCGAGATGGGCAAGTTGCTGCAGCTCCATGTTACCAAGTCTGACCAGTAGCAAGTTGGAAGATGCATTCCCAGTAGGCATATGTACACAGAGCACACATCTACACCACGTGTGTATATACAGACAGGAATTGCCAGGGCAGGGTATTATTTGGGCTGCCCCTGCTCCCCTACGGTTGTCTTTCTGGTGCTCCTTTGTGGGTGTGTGGATGAGCTTTTGTCATATAACCTAATACCAGTCTTTTATTTGTTCATATTTGTCTTGTATCACTGGAAAGAATTTTATGGACCTCTTGTTGTGGATTTACATGGATCACAGAGCTGGTAGATGAAGTTAGAAGGCCAAACTGTCGTTTACTCCTTTAGGAATCTGTCATTAAGGGCAATACCAAAAAACATATAGACACTGTCTGCATCTTTAGATTCAGAAATGTCTGTTAAACTGTGATGCTATGTAAAGGGACACATGTCCACAACGAAACAAACTATTTTTTCTGGAGGAAAGCTTTCATGCCTTGTATGTACTTAACAGAAAAAGTCAAGAACCTGATAGGAACCATATTCAGTATTGCTTTGCACTCAATACAATAACACATTTCTTATTAGCACTTAGGCAGCTGTGGATCTCCACAATTGACTTTATGTGTCTTCTGCTGCAGGGTGCCCCGGGAGTTCCAGGAGTTGCTGGCCCAAGTGGAAAACCAGGGAAGCCAGGAGATCGTGGGACACCAGTAAGATAATGATACGCTTTTATAGTATCAAATTTAAAATTACAGTCTGTTGATGAATATGAGACTTCTCTCTGCTTTAAATACTGGTCTTGTGCTTATGGCGGTGGTTAATACAATGGAGCTGACCTAAGACCACAAGCCTTTTTTTTCAAACAGTTTTATTTTTACAGTGTGTCATTTCGCTGAGTTTAATAGTTGGGGCTGGAAATTGTGGTCTATGGTTTCCACTAGAAAGATGGTAGGCCATTACATGCCAAGATACGTATTCCTACACTGCATAAGCATGAAGAACTGGGTCAGCAAAATGACTGGAAAGTCTTGATATCTCTGTGTGTGTGTGTTTGTAATAAAAAATTGCTGCAGTGCTGAAGGTGGACAATCTTTGATAATAGCACATAATCACTTCTGTTTTGCAAATTCTTTGTGTTTTTTTAATTTTCGAAATTACTTGGGGATTGTTTCTGTGGGTTCTAGTCAAACCTTTAAAGTTAAAGTGCATCCTGAATGGGGAGAAAGAGCAGGAGGTGCTGCCCTCCCCCCAGCCCGCTAAGAGTTCCAAGAGAAATTTGAGTTGATTCATTTATAGGATCTCTGAGAAATGATGTTTGAGTGAGGAGCAGAGACAGCAATTGCAACGGGAAGTCATTCATTACTTGTGCCTTAATGTCAGGCAATCAGCCAGAATTCTCCATCCCCCTCAGTGTCCTTGTGTGTACAGCAGCTGGGTAATTTGGAAGCATATATCGTAGGCTGGGAAGGTAGATGGTTATGGAGTGGAAGTTCCCAGGAGCACCTGGAAACTGGGTCATTTCCTCATACGTGTGTTGAATTCACCCTGCATTTGCCAGCCTAGGAATCCCATTTCTCTTTGAAATAAGTGTCTTGGGAAAGCCCTGAAGCTTTCCTGCCTGTAGACATACATCACTGATGTGATATTCGTGCTCAGTCAGATGCCTGAGAGGCGTAACTGGGGCCACAAGGTGCTGTGATTTGTTCGCAAGTGAAGCTTCAAATGACCAGGTGTACCCCGCTTTTCCTTCACCTGGGACACTGGAAAACCAACCCATTTCAGCAGCAAAGAACTGCTGCAGGTAAAGAATGTGCGTAGAAAGAAATTTGGCTACAAGCCCAGTTTCAGTGCTTGTGCAAAGCAAGACAGTCAACTCCTGTCCAAGCACCATGTCTAAATTCTACGCTGTAATTTTAAGAGTTCCTTTCAGTTAGAAATACGTTTATTTTTTCCAGTTAATTGCACTTTCTTGTAATGTGACACCGTGCATCATATTTACCGTTTCTTACATTTTTAGAGCAGATCCCAGCAGGAATTCTGGCTTGCACCTTGCACAGATGTTTTATCAGACTCCTGGTGGACAAGATTTCAAGGCTTTCCTTTGTGTCTGGTATTAGAGTTGCCAAAGGTGCAGCCTGATGGCCAAATGCAAGTTGCAGTGTCATGAATCATAGTTCAGACCTGCCTGAATTTGTTACTTCCCATCCTGGAGAAAGATAATGAGGCTTCGTGTTGCCTCTGGTAAATACGAGGAGTAAATAATTTTCCACCAGATCCTGACATTTTTTATTTCTACCTGAACAATCTAATTGCTGGTTTTATGCAGCACAAATCAGGTGAAAGAACCCTACAAAGCAAGGAATGTTATGCCGCAGGCGAAAGATACGCAGCTACATGCAAATTATGAAGAGCCTTGGTGTGAAGACATTCACGGAATCATAGAATGGTTTGGATTGGGAGGGACATTAAAGATCATCCAGTGCCACCCCCTGCCCTGGGCAGGGACACCTCCCACCAGACCAGGTTGCTCCAAGCCCTGTCCAACCTGGCCTTGAACCCCTCCAGGGATGGGGCAGCCACAGCTTCTCTGGGCAACCTGGGCCAGGCTCTCACCACCCTCACAGCAAAGAATTTTCTCCTGAGATCTCATCTCAATCTCCCATCTTTCAGTGTCAAACCCTTCCCCCTCGTCCTATGGCTCCCCTCCCTGATCAGGAGTCCCTCCCCATCTCTTCTGGAGCCCCTTTAGGGACTGGAAGGGGCTCTAAGGTCTCCCCAGAGTCTTCTCTTCTCCAGGCTGAACCCCCCAACTCTCTCAGCCTGTGCTCACAGCAGATGGGCTCCAGCCCTCCCAGCATCTCCGTGGTCTCCTCTGACCCCTCTCCAACAGCTCCATGTCATTCTGATGTTGGTGGCCCCAGAGCTGGATGCAATACTCCAGGTGGGGTCTCCCCAGAGTGGAGCAGAGGGGCAGAATCTCCCCCCTCGCCCTGCTGGCCACACTGCTGGGGATGCAGCCCAGGATGCGGTTGGCTTTCCCAGTGACCGGGGTCAATCGGAGCTCTTCCCCCATGTGTTAAACAATGTGAATGTGCTAAGCTGGGGCAGAGCACACCACCAATGTGGCTGTAGACGTTTCTCTACCTCAATGTGTACTTATACTACAACAAGTTGATACTTGAAGTGTTAACTGAATTGTCATGGAAATGGGAAATTTGATTTTATAGTCTGCTTATAAGTACTTCAAAGATAAACTATAGGGTCTTTTTTTTTCAATGTAGTAACAAAATGACTGAAAAAGGAACAGTAAGAACACAAAGGAGTCAGTAATCTATTGAGAATTGAGCACTGGCTGTCCTAGAGGAGACTGAAATATCTGTCCTCTGTCTCATCCCACAGAGAGTGAGAGTTTGATACTAGTCCATAGATATATCGTAGGGTAACAACCAGCAAGGATATGAAAGAGTCTTTAAAAAGAGGATGTTAGCCCAGGAAAAAATTCTATGTTTCCTGTGAATGAATGTAAAGGGAAATAGAAGATTTCGGACTAGCAGAGAAGAAAAGTTCCAGTGCTGTTGGTTTGTAGGTACGAGAGTGAAAATGGCAATGGATGGGGAGATGGACTAAAGTTGTCTGAAGGCAGAGCTGTCTTGTTTGTGAAACGGACTCTGTGACAAAGGGATCTGACTTTGTAGATCTAGAAGGTCCCCAGGAAACAGTGCAAGGCATCTGTGCTTGGTATAGAAGGTGCTGTGAGACTAATGCCTCCAGGACCGAACAGACCGCAAAAACCTTCAGAGATTAATCCCAAGCAGGGATGTTTGTTGTAAGCTAAATGCAGTTTTTGAGCATTTTCCGTCCTCTGCCGCCATGTGTTCACTGATCTTGCCTCCATCTGTGCAGACATCCTAGATGAAGTCTCAAAGAGACACCGCTTTGGGAGCAATGAACTGGTGGTTCTTGTGGGGAGTGAACATTCTTCTGGGGAAAACAATTGAGCACATTATCTTTCAAAGTAAAAAATAGCAAAACTTCCTTTGTTTTGTCCTCCTTCAGCCGTAGAACTTTGCCACAGCCCCAGCCTTCATCCCACAGCCCAGAAGAATCCCACATGCAGCATAAACTGGCTTTTCCGCACGCTGACCCCAAGTGACTCCCTCATTGCAGGGTATCAACAAAACAGAATGTCAGCAGCAGCTGCTGCTTCTCAAAATGCTGGCAAGCAGTTGCGTAAATTGCACGGTTTTGTCTATTAAAAGAAAATAAACTGAAATTTAAGAAGAATATAACCAAGTGGGAGAAGGATGCAAATAGCAACTCAGTAATTGCACTTCTAATTATTTTTTTGGAAATCATATCTCTAAAACATCCAGGTGGAAAATGAACTTTGTTGCTAACATAGCTAGTCAGCCTCTACTGTTCAAATTTTAGGATTAGTTCAGAATAGCCTACAGATTTCCAATCACAAAGCTGAATCTGTGTATCAGATTGAAGAACAAGGCTCATTTGATTTCAATGAATTGTAAAGTTGACCGTATATCACTTCTAATTAAGGAACAGCCATAGCATTTTTCTGGCTGGGGGACCTTTTTGTCAATACTTTGGAGCAACGTTGTGCTTTTGTCACCAGAGCACCCTCCTGTCCTACCAACGTGGCCTCTGGCTGAAGGCAGCCTGAAGAACTTTTCTTGACTGGTCAGCAAAAACATTGCCAGAAACAGTATAGAGGATTTGAACATTTTAAATTTGTGGGTTGTTTTTTTTTTTTTTTTCTCTTCTATGTATAGTTCTGGTGTGTGAACACCCTAGCAAGTGAATTCTTGGAACAGGGCATTTTAAGTAGTTATTAGAATATTGCTGGGACTGTAGACCTGAAATCTGATTTCTAATGCTTGCACTTACCCAGTGAGTAATCAAGAAAACTTACTGCATTATTTACTTCCAGTCAAAACAATACAGGGTTGTACCATTAAAGCCTCAGAAAGAATAAGAATTAGAATGAGCAGGTATTTCATATCCCTGGAGGGGTTCAAGGCCAGGTTGGACGGGCCTTTGAGCAACCTGGTCTGGTGGGAGGTGTCCCTGCCCAGGGCAGGGGGTTGGAACTCGATGATCTTTAAGGTCCCTTCCAACCTGAACCATTCTATGATCCTATAAATATGTACTCAGCAGATAATTTCAAATGAATATACTTTCAGAAAACAAAAAACTTGCCAAGTTTCAAACA
Source organism: Arenaria interpres (assembly GCA_013399435.1). Taxonomy (NCBI): domain Eukaryota; kingdom Metazoa; phylum Chordata; class Aves; order Charadriiformes; family Scolopacidae; genus Arenaria; species Arenaria interpres. The sequence goes on along the minus strand of VXAK01011470.1, from coordinate 253,972 downwards.
GAAACACCAAATAATTTTTTAATATTTTCGCCCTCAGATTTTCATGTAATAGACCAGTGCAAGTGAAAAACTTGCACACCTATTCAATGGACATTTCAGATAAAAGGGATAGTTTCTGACTGAGATGTTAATGTCTGAATTGAGAGCCGAATTACATCTCTTTTAGAGCTTCAATGCACCAGCATTTACCACAATTTAATTAGAGAAGGACAGATAGAAATGCCATATTTTCCTGATGGTCCTACATGTTACGGCTTATTTATGTTTTTATGGCATTTACAAGTCCATGGGCTGTTCCAGCTCGTGGCTGCACAAAGCTAAAACTAAAAGACAGATCTTTTCTCTGTGGACTTCACCAAGTAAGAAAAGGTATAGATGAAAGAGTGAAGGGCAGAAGGGAAAGAATATTCACCAGTTTGATGGGTATTTTGTTTACAGATTAGTAACTAGCTTCACTAACTAACTTCATGGTGCCATCCAGTGTGACCTGGACAAGCTGGAGAGCTAGGCAGAGAAGAACCTAATGAGGTTCTAACAAGGGCAAATGTAAGGTCCTGCACCTGGGGAGGAAGAACCCCAGGCACCAGTATAGGTTAGGGGTGGATCTTCTGGGAAGTACTACTGAGGAAAAGGATCTGGGAGTCCTGGTGGATGGCAGGATCTCCATGGGCCAGAAATGTGCCCTTGTCACCAAGAGGGCCAATGGAATCCTGGGCTGCATAAGGAGAAGTGTGGCCAGCAGGTCAAGGGAAGTCATTCTCCCCCTCTACTCTGCACTGGTGAGGCCACAACTGGAATACTGTGTCCAGTTCTGGGCTCCCCAGTTCAAGAGGGTCAGGGAACTACTGGAGAGAGTCCAACGTAGGGCAACCAAGATGATTAAGGGATTAGAGCACCTTCCTTATGAGGAAAGACTCAAAGAGCTGGGGCTCTTTAGCCTCGAGAAGAGAAGACTGAGGGGAGACCTCAGCTATGTTTACAAGTTCCTAAAGAGNNNNCTCTGTCGAATCTGTGAATCTGTGAAACTGTCTCATTAGTGGCATAATTTATTTCAGTAGCATACTTACGGTGTCACAGAATCACAGAATGACAGTGGTTGGAAGGGACCTCTGGAGATCATCTAGTCCAACCCCCTGCCAAAGGGGGGGCACCCAGAGCAGGTTGCAGAGGAACATGTCCAGGTGGGTTTGAATGTCTCCAGAGACGGAGACTCCACCACCTCTCTGGGCAGCCTCTTCCAGGGCTCTGGCACCCTCACAGGAAAGAAGTTTTTCCACATATTCAGACGGAACTTCTTGTACCTGTTACCCCTTGTCCTGTCACCAGGCACCACCAAGAAGAGCCTGACCCCATCATCTTGACACCCACTCTTTAGATATTGCTCAGCATTGATGAGATCCCCTCTCAGTCTGCTCCTCTCCAGCTGAACAGCCCCAGGTCCCTCAGCCTTTCTTCAGCAGAGTCCTCCAGTCCCTCATCATCTTTGTAGCCTTTCCTGTACCCTCTCCAGCAGTTCCCTGTCCTTCTTGAACTGGTGGGACCCAGAACTGGACACAGTGCTCCAGATGTGGCCTCACCAGGACAGAGCAGAAGGAGGAGAATGACCTCCCTCAACCCTGCTGGCCACGCTCCTCTTAATGCACCCTAAGTGCATTAAGGTGTCACCACTCTAAATCTTTCATTGAGTCTGTACAATTAATTTTCCATGAATGATCTGTTACACCTGATGCACATGTACCATATGCCAACTACTCAACCCACCTATGGATGAGGTGCCTTGTATTTTCTGTGGCATGTCGTGGGGTAGATTTATGCAACGTTTCTGCAGAGAAGCTCGGGTTCACGTGTTCACACCCCGACATTCCCTGTGGGAATTTGGTTTGCCCAAAGCCTTGATGGAAGTCTACGGAATGGTGCCACTGCACTCGAATTGCATCCGCTGTGACCTCAGTGGAATGGTTTGTCATCTTGTGTTGTTGAAATTAATTGCGGGTACTGTGGGAATGTTATGAAAAACAGCTGCGGCCCACGCTTGGCCTTTGTTTCGTTAATGGCGATAAACAGGCTCCTTAAAGAAACACTACAGTGCAAAAAGCAGTAATACTTTAGGATGTAGGTGTAACTACGTGGAGATCCATGCAGAGCAGCAGATGGCCAGACTGCTCCTTCACCTTTGAAATACGCCTTACGTTCAAATAGTAATTTAGGTTATGAGTGGAAATCTCTTTGAATTCATACGAGCCCCTTTTTGCTTGACTAACGAAGCTCTTGTGCTCTTTGGACACACTCTGGCAGGTGAATTTACAGTAGATTTTGAGGAGGACTCAGCCGTGGCCTAACTCGGCACCCCCTGCAGTCTCCTGTTAAACTCACAGTAGGTGCTTCAGGAGCCATAGTTCAGGGCAAAGTTTGATTTGTGCTGCCCTGGAATTTGGCACACGTGGCATTTGGCACCGTGAGTATTTGAGAGCATCAGAAGAGCTATTCATGGTGGCTTCAGAAGCAGGTCTTGCAGTAAATGCAGTTTTCTTTCCTTTTTTTTTTTTTTTATTTTGTATTTTGTTGTCAAAACTGAAAGAATAGTTTTTAAGCACTTGGCAGATTTTTCAAAGGGTGACCTTGTGGCTAAAAGAAGTGACTGTGAATCTAATTTTCTACTTATTTTAAACGGGCATCTGCAATTTTCACTGTGGTCAAAATCATATCAAATAGACCAAAGCGAGTTACAAACATCCTTCTGAGACCATGGCTGTCTATTTTGAAAATCTTTAAAAATCCATCATACCAAGCATTGTAATAACATTTTCTTTGGAAAGTATGATTTGCTCTCTCTTGATGCTTTTCTTTGCCCCCAGTAGAATGTGGGCTAAAATCTCAGAATGCTGTGTGAGAGGTGCACACACAAAATTTTGTTTGCAGAGTAGATTGTGCTTCCGTTTCTCCACTTCAGCATTTTAAAAACATCTTTACAGTACACCTGGTGTTTTTCCAGCCATAGACACGTACATATATAAAAACTAGAACCAGTCCTTCTGGTTGGCTTCTTACAAGGCATTCTTGAAAACCAAAAAAACCCATAACAACCACTAGGATATCCAAAGGCAAATGAAAATTGCTATTAGACAGAAGTTAGCTCTTGGAAAATGTCAATAATGATAAAGTATCTCAAGCTAAGACTTCTTTGAGGCCATTGTAGGACCAGAAATGGTTGAGAATTAGCAGGGATTTAGAGGCAGATTCACCATTTACAGAAATGTGATGCTAGAAATTCAACTTTCAAATTGCCAGTGTGCTCCTGGTGTCAGAACACGCCCTTTTCTTTGGCCCTAGTTTGAATTTTCCCCTCAGATCTTTTCTTTCTGTATCTGTCAGTGTGTTTGATTGTACACAGAAAATCACAGCTGGTCCAGTCTTTTTTTTGGCGCCTGCTGTAGCATCTCTGAAATGTAAAGCTCAAGGAGGACCAGGTCTGTCTTCTTGAAGGAGTCAAAATGTTTTCTAAAATTGCATATATGAAGTCTGTAGGTGGGGGTGGAATAACATAATCCTTCGGTTGTTTAATTTTCACTGTGTTCGTTTTAGGGTGCACCTGGAATGAAGGGAGAGAAAGGTGACAGAGTAAGTCTGCTTTAAATCAGTTTATCTCAGATTTTTTTAATTAAACACTATGTCTTTAAAAGCACAGACACTTGCTAATAAAACACTTGTTTCGGGTTCGATCATTTAGGGTGACATTGCTTCTCAGAACATGATGCGAGCGGTGGCAAGACAAGTTTGTGAACAACTGATAAATGGTAAACAGCATTGCCTGCTTTGTTCCTCATGCTAATAATTTATTACTTTGTTTGTTAGAAGGGAAAACGGTGGTTTAAATTGAAGGTGAGAGATACTGGCCTCAGAGCCCGGCCAGAGCGTGAGTGATCTGAGAGATGTCCAGTGCCAATGAGGTGGTGGAAAAAACTGTACCACTAAATTTTTGCCAGATCCGGATGGCTGGCTTGCTCGTGAACTAATCTGTGACCTTTGGAAACACACATGGAAGTCTGATGCTCTGCACAAGGAAAGTGACTTTCCTTTGTCAGTCTGGTCCAAAATGACTTCATCTTGGTCATAAAACCAGTATCTATTTTCTCATTAAACGTGTTGTCTTCAGGAGGAGGGAATCAGTGAGAAGAAGGTTGCTCAGTGCAGGTATTTTGAAATGACGAATGAGTGTTGGGTAAATACTGTGCACAGAACCAGCTGTGCTGTGCAAGTAAAAATGACATTTATCTGGATGAGGACTGCAAATAGAATTTCAGTCCTCTGCTGCCACGCAGTGAGTCCGTGGAAGGTTCTCGGGAGACACAACAGCCTTTTTCTCTGTCCCCGACGCAGTGCCTTTGCTATCAGTAGACCTGCCAAGGAGGACAGAGACAAATGTGTCCATAAATTGTTCTTAACACTATTTCTATGACATTGAGGTAAACAGATACACCTTCTGGATCATTAAGGGTGCGTGTGTACAGGAAGGGGACAGCATGTCCTTTAGAATGTCTGTGGTGGCTGCTGTTTTAAATTTGTCTATTGGTTATCCCTATCAGAGGAAGGAAAGCACACTCGGGAAGGTACTATGCCTATGAATGAAGATACCTGAGATCTTATAGCATCTCTTTTTTGAACATCCCTGCCTTATTTTTATTTTCGTATCCAGCTCATCTGTCAGGGTTATGCTAGGACTGGCATGTTACACTAATCACTGTAATGAAGTGTAACAAGTCATTTCTGTTCTTCAGAGCAGAAGCTGTAATTAGAGCTGTGATTGCAAGATTATTGTGAAAAAATGCTTTTTGTGGCTTTAATTGCTTTAAAATTAATTTTTGTTAATGTTACTGGCTTCCAGAGTCCCCCTTACCTTTCCTCCCTCCCTCTCTTCTCTATTTATGTTCAGCCTTCTTGTCAGACATCATCTTAAAGGCTTTCTAATTCATCTGTACCAGGTCACTGCTAATTTATTGAATGGAAACAAGGATAGGATTTTAATGAGGAGAGATAATTTGTCATTTCTTCCCACTCCGGTAAAAGACTTTCACTAATTTCACGTGCTTTATTGAACCATTTTTGTTTGCTTTTGAAGGTCAAATGAGCCGGTTCAATCAAATGCTGAATCAAATCCCCAATGATTATTATTCAAACCGTAACCAGCCAGGGCCACCAGGACCACCTGGTCCCCCAGGAGCGGCTGGGACAAGAGGAGAGCCTGGACCTGGAGGAAGACCAGGATTCCCAGGGCCTCCTGGGGTCCAAGGACCACCTGGTGAAAGAGGTGAGTAAATTCCAAGGCAGATGTGTATTTCACAGTGGACACAGTGCAGGGGCTGCGAGGGGAGCAGTCTGATCCCTTTACCATGTCAGACCAGGAAGCCCACCCCTAGCAGCAGCTCTTTGGGTCAGTTGGGTTGCCTGAGGGACACTGATGTTCTTGAGGACAAGGTTAATTACACCAGTGCTTTCCTCTGTCTCTCCCTTGCTCATGTTTCACGAGACAGAAGTTGGTATAACCTTTTGGCTGCTGTTTCAGGCTTCCACAGGGTATCCCAGGAAAGGGAATGTTCTCAGAACTCTTCTGGCGCTAAACAGCTACATCTTGAAAGGCTGTTTGGAGGAACACAGCTCTTTGCAGAACGGAACCCTGATTGTGAGAGAAAACGAGTCATTACCTAGAATAGAAAGTAGGAGTTGAAAGAGTTATGTCTGCATCCTTGGCTCTGTGCAGGACTCCGAGGGAGGGGAGCAACTCTGAGCTGAGTTTGAGTGTTTGGGTGATCCTACTTTGTGGTTTCCTTGGGTCCCTGCAACAACATGGAGAGTCCGTCTTGGACTATGTTGTGGCCTTTCCTTATTCCAGCTCCTCTGCTGTAGCATAAACTCATTCTGTGTTTTCTACCATTATATTAGAGTATAATCTTTAAAACAGACTAAGAAAAAAAATCGAAGAAGAATGAATTTCTGAATTCTCTTCTTTCTTAAATTTATTTCATCATAACTGTTTGTAAGAAAGTATAAAGCATCTTTTATAGCAGAAGTATGCAAACTTAAAAATACCTTCCTGTTTGTAGTTTAGATAAGTATCGCAAAGACTTTTCTATGTTTGAGAAAACTTATTCACATGAAATTACCTCTGCATCCTACTTTATTTTTAGGTTGGTATATTTGTGTCCAAATTATTTTCCCAAACGCACAGTTGGACATCTGTACAAAATAAGGTTTGACCAGCCTTGTTATATTAAATAATGGGAACTAAATGTTAATATCAATGAGAGAGCATGAAGACACATTTGTTGATTTCCTTCCTTTAGTTTTTATTACTTTTTAAATTTTTTTTTTTAATTCTGTAGGAATGCCTGGAGAGAAAGGCGAAAGAGGGACTGGATCTCAAGGACCACGAGGTTTGCCGGGACCACCTGGTAAATATTTCTTGTTTTATCAGATTGCAAAAAAGTAGGAGAAAAAGCCAACATTTCTTCATAGGGAACCAGACTACATCTGGTGATTGAACACGCTTTATTCTGTCCGCTTTATGCTTTTTACATGTAGTAGAGTTTACTGGAAACCACTACAAAAAAGGGGAATTTAGAAAGACTTTTGGATGTGGCTAATAGGTGTTTATCTTTATCTTGTAATTTACTCTTTTGGCGTGCTTGCTTGTGTGAAAATGTATTTAATGAAAATACATTGTCCAAATATTTGATGGATATTTCATAAGTGTTATCAGATGAAATGATGAAATATTTAGTTCCATCCATATCAGATGAAATATTTAGTTCCATTTTTCAGTCGTGATTACAGAACTGCAAATAGTCCCCAGACTACAAAATATTCCCATGTGCTGAGTTGCAAGATGATGGAGTCAGATGGTTTGACCATTGATTTTGCTCTTTGTATCATGCAATTTTGTTCGCTCACGCCTTGGCACAAATCAGCTGCATCATTTCTTTCTGCTTGTAGTTGACTCGGTTAAACATGGTTTTTTGTTGCAGGACCCATAAGATGTTTGTAGCAAATTGTAGCCTCAGTTACTCGAAGCTTTACTTTTCTGCTAACCATAATAAGACCGCTTCCAAGAAAAACATTACCTCATCTGTCCTGGGGCTGCAGGGTAGCAGAATTAGTGTACTCTGATATTTTAATTGAAATCCAGTGTGCTTGTCTAATCTAGTGGTTTCCCTGGAGATCTTCATATCTTACACGGAGGGGAAATAATAAACCAGAGAATTCATTGATGTTTCTTACTTGGCTCAAATTTTACTAAATCAGTTGCTGTGAATAAATCCTTCAGTAAGCCACACACAGGGAAGGAACTAATGATGAGTCACATTTCAAGTTTTCTTTTGTTTTTCTTTCTGTTGACCCCCATTTAGCAACAACGTGCAAGTGTTTTCTCACCAAAGACTGTACAGTCTAGACAGCAGTAACGTTAGCTGCTTTATCAAGCTGGCTCTTAAAGAAAACAAAACCCCCAACCTTTCATTTCTAAAATTAGGTCCACAAGGGGAATCTAGGACTGGTCCACCAGGCTCCACGGGATCACGAGGACCACCAGGGCCGCCAGGTCGTCCTGGAAATGCGGGTATTCGAGGTCCCCCCGGGCCACCAGGATATTGCGATTCATCTCAGTGTGCTAGCATCCCTTACAACGGCCAAGGATTCCCAGGTAGGTTATGAACGACTTGTCTCAAATAGCCTTCAGGGAGGTGGCTGTTCATATCGAGCTGCTTTACATGAGACAGTCCTGCTGGCCCAGACCTGCCCAATCGGGAGGAACCGGCGGCAAGAAGCAGGTCTCCCTCATTGTAACATGCAGGAATATGAGCAGCCATTTGGACTTGGTGGATTTACTTGATGTTATGTGTGGTTTATTTTAAATAGGAAGTAGTAACTAAATATTTTAGTATTTTTTTTTAAAACGTAGATGGTTAGTAGTTGATAATGTTGCTCATAGGATTTAAGTGACCATTTCTTCTTCTTCTTTTTTCCCCTCCATCCCCACCCTACCCAATCGTCTTCAGAACAAGGTTGAATTCTCCATGTTTCTCTTGAAAAATAAAAAGAATGCTGTGGTTGGCAATTTCCGTGTGTCTCTTTTTGAGCAATGTCAGGATTATTTATGCAAAAATCGATACCCAAAGTAAAAAAAAAAATCCATTTGGTGGAATTTCCAAAAAGAAATCCTTTTGGTGATACAGTGCAGACAACTGGAAAACACCACTGTCCTACAATTTCTACTGAGTTAAACGCCACGGAATCTCTGATTTAGCCCTGGGTCCTATCAGCCTTCCACCCTGTGATGTAGCTCAAAAGAATGGGCTGCTTCTGGAATCAAAATTAAGGGTCACGGCGGCCACCAATTTCTGACTGGAAAGATTCTAATATATTTTAACATGGGGATCCTGCAGGACCACAGTATTGTTAACAAATTAATATGTATGCATTGCGACATCTCCAAATTAGTGTATGTGATACTACTCTTGGATCTGGTTTGCTGTTAGTGTATTGTGCATGTATCCATGGAAAGAAAATAAATGAAAAGAGATATATATATATATATGTACACACTTGCAAACTCGGTGCTGCTGGTTTAAAGAGCCAGGTGGTCATGCAGATCTCACACAAAACTCGAATTTAAACGAAAAAGAAAGAAAATTGTGTCTGTGATTCAGCAGTGTTCTCCTTTCTAGTAAGCAGCTCTGTATACATATATAAATATATGCCTATGACTTAACTGTTATGTATTGAGTTGAATGAAAGTATGTTTTTGCACATCAGATGGACTTTTAAAAGACTAACATCATCTTTGACCTGTTTCAGGTTTCGGCTAACACATTTTCTAAGTCGCCAGTGCTGCTTACAGTTTGAATACATGAAAATCCTGTTTCTGAGATGTTTGCGCACGTGCTTATTAGAAACTGAGTCCATATGGATATTTCACCCCGGATATGGTTTTTGAACCATGTTGGCCTCATAGAATGGGGAGATTCTTTTTTTACTAACCCAACTCGGGAATGAGATAAAGGACAGCGATGTCAATTCATTAAGCCTGTTGCATTTCAATAATTAAATAGACAGTCTTTCTTTTTTTTAAAAAAAGACCCAGACGATCCAAAGCCTCATGGTGAAGGAGGCTTATAAAACTACTAACCAGCAAAGGTAACACCGTTAGAAGAGACAGATTTAACCTGGTAAATGAGAAATGACGTTTGTAAATAGTAAACTAATTGTGGCTTGTAAATGATTTGTACGGGACTGTACCCACTAAAATCTGTTAACAACCCTACGTGATGCTCTTGCATAAAAGCCTGCTGCTGCTTGCTGTGTGCCGGGATAACACCCCTGACGACTGATGAAACCTCCCCCTCTGCTTGTTAGCGATGTCTGAATCGGGGCATGTGCCTTGTCAATATGTCATCTTGTTGGATTCTGTAACCGCAGTCATGAATACCGAAGTTTTCTAATGATTTTTCTTCTGTTTTGCTGTAGTTTTTGGTGTTCCTGAAGCACCAGCTGTAACTCGGTTTGTTACGAGGAACAGCACGAGAAAATGCCATGTACTGTACATTGGCCGCTGGTGATAGTTATGTCTACGCTTTCCCATTCTCAGAGAAAATTAGTATATGCCAATCCACCCCTTCATTTTACCTGTTCTATTTCTTCCATTAATTACACAGTCTAAAATAAAGTCCAGTGCTTGGATTGACTGAAGTAGCTGTAAAAGAATATTTTTATTTGATTTGAATTAGGTGGTTTTTGGTTTTTTGTTTTTTTTTTTTCCTTTTACAATAATTGGTCCCTTGCATAATTTAAGACTCTTTCTGCAATGTTTTGTGTATTATAAATACAAAGCCTTTCAAAACGAATTTTAAACTTTTTATTATTTTACTGCCCAAAAACAACCTGAAAATTGCCCCCCATGAGCTATTAATTTCTATGTTTATTATACGGTGATAAGATCGGACTAACGTGATGTAGACAAACTTAACTGTCGTTGTGTTTGTGGATTCAAAAGCCATGCGGTAACGATTATGTTCAATCGGACAACTATTTTCAACCAGAGCCATACGTGCCCGAAAGCGGACCCTATCAGCCCGAGGGGGAACCCTTTGTGGTACCCATGGAGTCAGAGAGGAGGGAGGACGAGTATGAGGACTATGGCGCTGAAATGCACTCACCCGAGTACCCCGAGCACATGCGCTGGAAAAGGTCACTCTCCAGACGAGCAAAACCAGAACCATAAAAGAGCTGTGTCTTGTTTCGGTTGGGATTTGGGGTGGTTTTTTTTTTGGTTGGTGGTTTTTTTTTTTTTTTCTGGTGTTTGCTATACTTGCATTTGCGGATACGCACGGGGAGGGCACCTCCTTCTTTTGACCGTCTGGCTTTTCGGTCTTTTCACACCGGAATCTGGCTTTTCGGTCTTTTCACTCCAGAATCTGGCTTTTCTGTCTTTTCATGCCGGAATCTGGCAATTTGGTCTTTTCACGCCGGACGCCCCCCCGTTGTGTATCTGGCTGGTGTGGGGATAGCAATGTGTGTGCACCTACAGACTTCATACTGCTCGGGAGACGCTTGTAAAATACTTCTGCTTGTAGTGGCTGCCAACAGGTCAATATTCAGTTATCCTAGTGCTGCCTTCTCATTGAAATAATGTAAAAACAAAGAAATAAAAAAAAAAAAAAAAATGAAAAAAAGAGAAAACCGAAAAACCGAAACAAAAATAACCACGGAGCTGCTGCAAATTTTTTACGGACTGTCTGCTTTAGCTCTGCCTTTTTCTTCCTTTTTCAAATGCATGTTTGCCGTTGAGTCTGATCCCAGGTCTGCATTATCTAGTTACAAGAGAAAGAAACAAAAAATTCCCTCTCCTTCCAATATCATTGTCGTTTTCTTCTCTTCTTAGTTACACTTCGCAGAGCATATACTGCTCTTATACATCTCCTTTAAATACCACAAACATTAAGTAGCTGAAATCATTGTATCAACTGGATACAGTTTAATAATGCCTGAAATCTCCTTGTTTGTAGACACAGTAACATTTATGCCAAGTTGCAGTCAATCCTGCAGAGATGGAATTGCATGTTCATGTTGTATATTTAGTATGGATTTTTTTTTTTTTTTTCAGAATACAATGTTTCTTAGTTATCAAAAGCAGTTGGAAATTGTTTGCAAGACTATGGATATAGAATTGCTGCTTTTATATTTTAACTGCAAATTGTGAATTTCACTGCCTTATATTATTTATTTCTGAAATGAAAGAGGCATTTTTCAATAAAACTACTGAAAATTTATAGCTGTCTCTGTTTTTTTGCAAGGCACGGTGGGACTGACATGTTTGCGTTCTATTAGTGTCATTTGCTCCATCGTTTGGAAATTCCAAGTACCCCAAATCGACTGGAATGGGAGTAGTCTTGAAATAGGTGCTGGGGCTGTGATATCTGGAGGTGGGTGGGTGGAAGGAGAGGATTCCTCTGTTGGAGGTATAACAAGGCTTTTGACAAATTCAGTCTGCGAGGCTTTGGGTGAAGAAAGCAAGAGAGAGGCTCTGAGCTTCAGTTGTGGTCTTTTGAGGGGGTTTCTGGTGGATGGCTGTTGGCGAGAAAGAGACTCTTTCCACCCGAGGAACTACGTGGGCTGCAGCGAGTACCTAAAGTCACACAAACTTCTAATTCCTCGTGTGCTGTGAGAGTTGAGGCCGTGGCAAAGGGCTCTCTTGAGAAAGTGGGTGTCTGGTGTTCGCTGAGTTCCACCCTGCTGGGACCATACGTGAGGTGGCTGCTGTCTTCTCAAGAGGTCACCCCTGCCTGGATGAGCTTTGATTGCAGTGGTGGCTGCGATGTGGCCTTACCTATTGAGGGTGACAAGGACGATTTGGGCAAGAGCAACAAAACTGCAGTGGACCAGAAGAATCCCTTGGCAGCTGAGGAGGAGAGGGGACTGGTGGTGATCCTTCCTCTCCACGGGATCTCAACCAAGGTCTGTCTGAGAAGCAGAAATGGCTTTTGCCATAGGACCTGGGGCCAGATGTGCTGGCTTGCTTCTCCATCATGGAATTCCACTCCCTACTGGAAGCCATACGACAGATTTCAGTGTCCACAACTGGAAATTATCCAGCCACTCCTCAGACTGCCCGATTGGTTATCAGCACAACGAAATCTCAACAAAAGGCATTTCAAAGGGTGATCCTGATGACAGACACATGCCTTTTGGGCTGCAAGAGAGCAATTCTGGGCTGAACATTTGAGGAATGTTTAAAGGAGAATCAAAGCTATTGATTCTTTATGTTTTCTTTCTAATTGCAGGGAGTTAAATATCAAAAACATGTCCTGCTGTGGCTTGATGTGCAATAAAGAAATGCATGTGTTTGGCAGAAAAAAAGATACTGGTAGAATTTTGGGGAAGTGATTAAAACATTTCTCTGAACTGTATTTTTAAAAAAATTGACATCTTGCATTGATCTGTCTTTTTTGGCATTGTGTGTCCTTAAGGACAAGCTTAACCAGATGCCCGTATCCTCATAATAAAGATTCCCTTTTGTCCTCCAAGCAGAAGGTTTTACCTTATTTAAAGCATATATTTTAAATTATTTTCCTGTTTCTTCACACAATACACCCAATGCCTGCCAACCGTGCCTTGTATTTTTTGTCTGCTTTATTATTATCAATCTTAAGAAAGGAGCTGCTATTTGATTATCTGGTGGCCTGAAATGTTTAAATGTTCAATAAAACCTAATCTTACTGTTAGTCAGCACATTTTAAGGACAAAATTCTGCTGATGGACCTGCAGGATGGATACCAGCTCTGGGATGTGTACTACCCGCAGGCACAGAATTACAAAGTATGAGACATGCCCATCTCTGAGCTTGAGATAAGCGCTGACAAACATCTGTATTTCATCAAAAAAAAAATCTCCGTAATCCCCAAACCTCATTAACACTTCTTTCACCCGTGCCACCATGTTTGACAGAGGCATCCTTCTGCTGACAGCGTGTTTTGAAGTGAAAAGGGCTCATCATTCACTGGCTCATACAAAGTCTGGAGAAAATACTTGAAGTGTTTGGACAGCGTGTGAATGAGTGTTTACTGATGGAGGCCAACAAGGCAGAAGGGCTCATTTTCAGGAATTCTCTGGGGAATGACTCTTGGGCAGCGGGGGGCTGCTGCTGCTGCTTGCTTAAAGTCAAGCAAATCCTGGAGAAACACACACACACACAAAGCAGATACAAACAAGTGTGAGTCCCCAAATATCTCATGCACAACTGAGCAGTTTACACGGGCTGGAAATTTTAGAGAAGGAAATGGTTTAAAAGCTCCATTTTAATTGTATACGCATTCTTCTCTCATTTTGGCAAAAACTGGATACGAACGACCAGGTGGGAAAGGGCTGGTGCTTGTTGGAAATTTGGACTGAGTTTCGCAGTGAGGGCCTTAACGAAGACAGACCTTCTGTGTCTCACAAACATTTGCTCAGAGAGTGAGTTCTTCACATTCCTGGTGGAACCTATGGGAAAACGGCACAAGCACCTGGGCTGCACGACTGTTCTATGAAGGCTAAATATTGTGGGAAAGCATCACCACTGAGATCTCCGTGCAATAATGGGCAAAATGGAGTGAAGAAACAGCACGTAAAGGGCCTTGTTTGAAAAAGCACCTCCCCTCGTTTTCATTTCTGTTGTGGTTTTGCAATAGGTTTGTGAATGCCCTGGCACTGACTGCACAGAGACGCTCTTTATAGAAGAAGATGAAGGGACAGCTCCTGATTTGGCCAGACATGAAGAGTTTCTACCAACAACATCATCTCTTCATCTTTGTTCCTATGAAAGCTCCTTTTGATATATTAAAAGAATCACAGAATCATGGAATGGTTTGGGTTGGAAGGGACCTTAAAGATCATCAAGTTCCAACCCCCTGCCCTGGTCAGGGACACCTCCCAGCAGACCAGGTTGCTCCAAGCCCCATCCAACCTGGCCTTGAACCCCTCCAGGGATGGGGAAAAACTAAAAGAAGAAGGTGTACTAGTGATAACTTGATCAATCTATAGAGATCTTAAAGGCAGTAATTCATATGAGCAAATTTCCAAAATAAATTCCACCTTGGAAAACACATTAAAGGAGGCATATAAACCTTGAGTTTGTCCACTACCTTTATGAAGTAAAATAAGGCATTGATATTTTTTGACTGCAACTCAGACCAAACTTACAAATGGGAAGGTGTTGTACTGGAAAAGCAGTAATTATTTTCATGTCAGCTTTTTAATACAAGCACGAATACCTGTTGTGTCATTTTATTTTAGATGCCTCATTAAACATCCTGATATGAAGGTAGTTATATTTCTGGTCTTCAAAGTCAGAAAGATCAGACCAGTTTATGGCCATCAAGAAAACACGGCTTCTAATAGAGGATTTTCTTCCTTCAATATTCTGCAGAAGACCTCAAAATCTTGCCTCAACCAGGTAGTTAAAAGAAGCACATCCAACACTTCCATGCTCTAGAAGGAGAGATGGGAATAAGAGGAAATTCTCTCGAAGGCTTTTCCACAGCTGAATGTTTCTTAGATGACTCTCAGTTAAAAATAATAGACTCAGAGAGGGATTTTGGTGCTGATGCATGACTGGCCTCTGAAGAGAAATGCTCAGTTGTGTTTTCCAGTGAGCTATTTTCCTGTTATTTTCCACTGAATTTAATGAGGCTGAATCTATGGCCTTGCCTTCATTCAACAAATCTCTTCTGTGACCTTGGCAATCTAGAAAGTCCTTAGCAATAACTCATTTATCTCTTAGTTTCAGAAGGCAACATGCCTCTAATAATTTGACGTCTTTAGCCAGCCTCACGTTATCTTCTAAGTCACTACCAAGATTATTTGTATAATATTAAATATTAAAAATCCCAATAAAAATAGGACAGAGAAGAAATGAGGTATCTTCTGTCTCATAGCATGTTATCCCTGCAAAGTTCTTAAGTTAAAAATACTGAAGGAGGAGGATTTTCTTCCTTCAGCTATAATGAAAGCAAAAAAGCTTCAGATGCTCAGGAAATACCAGAAAGGAGAAAACAAAAGCTGTGTCTTGTTCTGTTAGATAGGGCACCTATCCAGAGACTTCTGCTGTATAAATTCACCAGAATTGTTGGCCTCGCAGCATGAGAAGGTTATTCATAAGCTACCAGAGCTCCAGTATTGACCATGACAAAATGTGTTCCTATTTGGGTAAGCAGGAGTACACAAGACTGATAAATACCTTGAGTAATAGTGTTTTTACAGCTGCCAAGCTGAAGCCAATGTGAGGCATTTATTAGTGATAAGAGCTTGCTGTTTATGTCTCGTAGCAACTACCACTGGAAAGTTGCAACACATTATTTAATGACAATGAGCAGAACAAATTAATTAAAAATTACTGTACAGTGTACAGTCACGGTTTCCTCTTTATCAGTTATGCCAACATGTCGTGCCTGCACAGTCGTCCTTCCCTTCTCCCATGCCCTCTGTCCTTCCTGGAGCTTGTGAGCTATACGTCTATGTCCAGCTCTCCAGGCTCCTCGGGAACAAGGACATGTTCGAGCACATCCAGCTGAGGGTCACCAAGGTGGTCCAGGGGCTGGAGCACCCACTGACTGGAAGAGTTGGACTTGTTTAGCCTGGCAAAGTCAGCAAAGGAGGGATCCCTTCGCTGTCTTCAACTCCCTTTGCCTTCCTGCTATTCCAACTACTTGTTTTTCTATTTTATTTCTATTTACTTATTTACACGAATGAAATATTAATAAAGTTTCCAGGATTCCTGGATGATGCACTTGATGTGACTTGCTACGGCCCGTCTTGCATCCCAAACTGTCAAGTAGGGTTTCAGGAAGAGAGCTTTAAGGTTCCTTATTGTTGACACTTGTCCTTTCAAAGTCTTCCTTTATCTTTTTTGAATTTCCTGCTTTTATACTACTGCTGGAATAGATTAAAAAGCCAGAAGCCTCCTGGGTAGATTTAATTATTATCTTCTTATACACAGCTACAGGTGTCAGTTACCAGGTGAGATGGTTCAAGACATGTTTTTATTCCAAATCTATTTCTTTTATATAATTGCAAGAAACAAAGCAAGTACTTTTCTATGCACTGCAAGAGAGTGAAAAAAATACTCTTTTAACTACAAAGGCTTTTAATTTTAATTTACATTAACCAAATATAGAAAACCATAATCAAGGTTTGAAATAGAAAAAAAAAATCTTAAAAAATATATAAATATGTTGTTTGTATACACGCCTGCTTACAGATAAGGGAAAGGGTTTTTTTTTTTTAATTCAGAGCCCAAGGTCTTTTTTTATAATTTCTGACTTCTGGCAGATTTCAACGTATTTAGGATTTTTCCCTAAAAAGCTGAAAAGGAATCCTGGCCCTGTATCCATCCTTAGATGTTTATCCTGAAGTTTTGAGTTCTAGAAACTCTGTTGATGTGAGAAATGTCAGCATAACATGAAATAAAGGGCAATTTGCAGGCTTATTTTCTTTGGCAATTCCTCAGAATACCACGAATACTCTGTGTTGTTATTTGGCAATGCCCTTGTGTACAGTATATCTGACAGAAAACGCCTGCAGACTGTAAAATCCCTGCCAGCGCATCCTCCAAGGTAGCATCCTGAGGTTGTATTTCTCAATCTCCCCAGCTGATCCTTTTCCAGTAGCAACAGAAGTCAAAACAGCCCCAAACATTTCATCTATCTGTCCCATTTCTCAAAGACACGTCTGAAAGATGTGGTTTCCCTCTACAGCGCTCGATTCCCCCAAAAAAGAGCCAAGAAATTTGCTAGTTAAATAGGTGATGCTTTCAGAAATTTGAAGGGGAAAAAGTTTTAAATGTGCAGTAAAGATCGAAAGCTTTACTTTAGACAGTGGCACAAAATTAAAGTGTTTCCATGGCTCAGAACAGCGTTGGCCCAGCGTAAATTCCCACCCACAGGTCAGGAAAACAAGGCAGAGAGACCATCCTGCACTAGAACTATGTGCAACCACAGGGTCACAGGTTGCTCCCGTTTCTTCCTGAATCTGAGATACTAGAGGTGACCAAAAAGACAGGAAAGGGAAAGCAGCGCTAATGAGATTCCCAAGAGTTTTCTCCATGCAGTAGATTAATTAGCACGAGCCCCAACACTGAGCTAGGTCTTTCAGCCAAGCACTGGCTTTGTCAGAGGCAAAATCACAAATTTCCTGAAAAATAAGGTTTTCTTCAGCAATCCTGCATGAAAGTCTTTTTTTTCAGTGCTGCCCAGTGATAGGACAAGGACGAAGAGTTTGTGATGTCTCAAAGAAAAAAACATTATCCATCCCTTCTTAGAAATGCTTCTAAAATGGCCTTATAAAATGTGGTGGGGTTCAATGTTAAGTTAGAGATGATAGGGAGGAAAAAGCACCTGGATGGGGATATGCAAGGACAATTTCATTTCAGATCAAGGTATAGATCCTACCCAGAAATGCTCAGCAGAGACAGAGCTCCCTTGCTTTTGTTGCTTGCTAACAGTATTTATTAGAATTTCTGCGTGTGTTGTCGTGCTTCACAAATGTACATGAGGCAGAACACAGCACATTGGATCTATGGCAACTTACAACACCAGAAGGTTCATAAAAATATTTTTTTCAGTATGAAAGAACATTCCTGGGATACCTAGATACTGTGCTACATGGCCAATTAAAAAAGTCCAGTCAACTGTGCTTTCAGAATCCAGCAGACCAAAATAGCTTATATTTCCTGTGTAGAATTACTTTCTTATTTTCTTTTTTTCCCGCTTGTTTTGCATTCTGTGTAAACAGAGTGAACAGAAGGAGGTACATTATGATAAGATGTGTTTTGTGATTCACAAGATGTATATTCACTGTCATGTCTCGCTGTGATACATATTTCATCTATTTAATTTATTTTGCGTTTGCAGTTTTTAGAACGGCTCCAGCTACAGCATCTGGGGAGTTCTCACTGCAACACCAATGGAGTGTGATATTTTGTTCCAGTTCAAATTTCACTCAGCTTTATCTGCTACATCTCATTTTATTCTTGCTATTCTTTCCCCGGGACCATCACTTACACAAAATGCTGCAAAATCATACCTATTTCTAAAGCTACATGGAGCCATTCAGCTTTGGCAGTCAAAATTTACAACCAACATTTCTCGCTTTCTTAGTACGTAGTGTTTTGGCCCATGCCGTTGGGCTATGGTTGTCCTGTAACGTTAGTACCATTGTGCATTGGACTGTGGGAAGAGCCACATCCCAGCGTGGTGGAAATTTCACTGGAGGAAGAACTAGCTCCTTCCAAACCAATTGGGTTTTTGCCTTTAGTAAACTCTTTGGAAATAAGTCAGTATGGAATTTCATGACCTGTGGCCAGATTTTCAATCAGTCTCGGTAATATGCGTTAAGCCTGGGGTTTTATTTCCAGAAAGTTCAACTTCTGTTTAGGCACCAAGTAGAGTTGCGCTCTGGGATGAGATGTGAACCAGCTTTTTAAAGGAGGCTGTCGAGGTTCTGAGCCAGAGTGAGTGAGATCTGCTGAGAGGACTCGCTTTTTTAAGTGCCCATCTAGCACATCTAGGCAGCTGCTGAGTTGGAGGTGGCTTGTAACAACCCACCTTCAAACGCAGGTAGGGTTTACATCTCTTAAAGTAACTATGCAGCCTTAATCAGAGTGATTTCATGTTTTCAAGAATGTTTAGTATGTAAGAATTTCTTGTCTGGCTTCATAGAAGGTGAATATAGAAAATAGTGTGGGAGAAAAATCAGAGAAAATAAAAGTTACTAAATGTCCTTGGCACCCAAAGTGTATGGACTAAAGGCCAGATGAGAGGGTGGGATTAGTTCAGGGTGGTAGCTCAAGGGGGGCGGTGGGATGGCATTTCCAGGAATAAGGGGAAGAAGAAGGAAACAGAAGGAAAACCTGAACTCAGCTATAATGCACACTGGGAACCTCCACAGATTCCATATAGGACCAGCCAGTGAAGGTCTGTAGGGTGCTGTCCATAGATAGAGTGAGCTCATTCACTCTGTATCATGAACCCGTTCTGCTGAGTGACCCAGTGTTTTCCACCAGAAAGCTGTAGGTGGTAAACCACAGAAAGGTAAACTATCAAGACTAAAATTAGGAAGTCTTTGGCTAAACACTTTTCTTCCCTGCTTACCTAACCAGGACATTTAGGAGAAGACTGCATGGTGGGTGCTCCATGGTGGGGACAACATGCCTAGATTGTTTTGCGCAGTAGGATGTCATTCCCTGTTGAACTTCACCAAGCAGGGGACTGGGAAAATATCATGGCTGGGTGAATCTGGATCTCACAACTAAATATGCTGCTAATAGTGCATAAAAATAAAATGCAGAATAATTTTCTTGTGGGCTATTTTTAGAGTAGAAAGTAGAAAACTCTCTGAGGAGAAAAAAGGTAAAGAAATGTCTCTCCCATATTAAAAATATCCATCCATCTCTCCTAATAGGTAGGACACACAAAAGGCACATCTGCTAAAAATATCTGCCACTGAACAGAAGCATGTGAGCTTGGTTATATAAAAGCCTAATTGTTTTAACAAATGATGAATAAAAATAAAATTAGATTTGCAATTCCTCCAAGTCTCTCTGTCATCATATATACTTATATGAAATGTAGGTAGTTGCACAAAGACAAATAGGAAAAAAACCCACCACAACAATTTATCTCTGTCTTCTTTCTCTTGAACTTTAAAAACATTTAAATTTTCATAGGTTTCTTCCTACGCAATCATGACTTCACAGGTATTGAAAAATGAGCCAAATCTTAGTGATGTTGTCAATCAGCTTATTACAGACTGATCATTTTTCACTCACTCCTCACCTCCACATTTTTCCAGAGTAGAACAGTAGGGGTGACATTGTAGTGGGTGTCTGCTATGGGACTGCCTGACTCCAGGGGTCCCTCCCAGCCTCCACAGTTCTGTGATTCAGTAATTGGCTCTTCCTTAACTCCTGCAATGCAAAGTAGATCATACCCACATGCAAAACGCTTGGGCAAGTGTAATAAAATGAATGTAATTTGAATTTCTGGTGTAATTTCTCATGTTGTAAAAATAGTTGTTGAGATAAAGCATGAAGATGTCATTTGCAGTGTTTAATGATCTCCTCAGATTTTGAGGTCTTGCCAGTCTGGCCTTCCCCCGCAGCTCCCACTGCAAACTTATCTCAAAGAAATGTTGAGTATCCATCATTAGCACAGCAAGCTTCCCAGTGTTGTGACAGGAGTCATGTAAATTTATGCAGTCACTGTCAAAGCATTTAAAACAGAGGCTTATTTTCAGAAGTGAATCCTTAGAGAGGACAACATTTTCATGTAAACAAATGACAAAGTGCTAAATAGAGGCTGCAATTTTGGAAGAGGATGGGAGCCCGAGATGTGCAGAAGTGGCTTCTGAGCATCTCAGCTGGGTCCTCCGTGACCTGGTGGTGTATGAGGGCCAGCATAATTTCCCACTCCGGGTCATCCAGCACGTCATAGCTCGGATCCCACACACCACAGAACTATGTACTGTCTCTCAGATGCCAACTCCTACCGCGGTTTGAAAAAATGCAGTTCTGAGCTGCTTTCAGGCAGACCTGAATTTGGACCAGAACAGTCATTTGGCTCACGTGTAACAGTGAAAATCAACACAACTAATCCTATAGAAAAGCTTTTAGGGAAAGAGCCGTCCCAGAACTGATGAAGGGCAAGGTTATGGGAAGGTCATAAAAGAGCTGATTTCTGACTGTGCTTATCTAATTCCTGCTCTTAACCTATTCCTGGCACCTTGCAAAATAAATAATGGCAGTCAGCATGGGAAACAAGATTTTTGTAAGATTTTTTTACACTGAAGAGGTGAGGCAGTAATGAATTCAGCTCTTTCTGTCCTGTTTTTTTCTCCTTCATCATTATAAGGGACTAAAAACAACGGAGGACCAACCCTCTCCCTTGCTGAAATGCTCTGCTTTTAAGTTAATCATTAGCTGCTGCCCAGTGAAAGCTTTGGAACATGGGCCCCAGTGCCAACTGGGACACCAGTGACCGATCCGAGAGGGAGTCTTCCTATCCATTAAGAGAGGTGTTTGTTAGAGGAGTGTCCTCTTGATGGCAATGATCTGGGGGCAGAAATAAGGAAGAACTTCTTTGGTGTGAGGGTGGTGAGAGCCTGGCCCAGGTTGCCCAGAGAAGCTGTGGCTGCCCCATCCCTGAAGGGGTTCAAGGCCAGGTTGGAGGGGACTTGGAGCAACCTGGTCTGGTGGGAGGTGTCCCTGCCCAGGGCAGGGGGGGGGAACTAGATGATCTTTAAGGTCCCTTCCAATCCAAACCATTCTACAACCACTCACAGCTCTCTTTCAGTGGTTTGTCATTTTGTGGCAGATTATTTTTCAGATGCAGCCTAGTATTTTAACATTATCTCTGAATTGTTCTTTCTGGAGAAGTAGGTTCAGGTCTTCTAGCCAGAGCTTGGTTTATTGCCAGGTTCTATCAGAAATGCAACCACAAAACTTCAGGGAGGGATGAATTACATGTCCTTATTTAAATAGAACCCCCTGGTTCTGTTACATTCAATGTACTGTCAAGAAACAGTTCTTCCTTCAGAAGACAACCCAGGAGTTCACATCACTGCCAGGAGCGATGCCAGGAGGAGTCTCCATGCCCCATAGCTCTTTACAGCGATGCTGCTCTTCAGGAAAAATGCTGAAATACGTTGTGTCAGCGAGTGGGAAACGCTGCCTTCAGATCTTTGATGAACAGAGGAGAGCCTTGATTCCTTGTTTTCATTTTTTCCCCCGGGGTTATTCAACATGCCAAGTCTAAAATTAATGCACATGATGATCTTACAGCAGAATGAAACCCTGGCACTGGAGGCTTTTATGGGCCGTGACGTCACTCCTAGAGACAAGTTTGTTTATGTGGTTGAAAGTGGACTTACTGGGTTTTCCCATTGCTTTTTGTCTGCCCATGCCAGTACAGCCTGTTCTTGCAGAGTGTTGCATTCCTAAGAAATGCTTTTGAATAGAAAAACAAACATTATCTTTTAGATCTGTAGACATCTTCTCTTCCGACCTTTTATTTATAATCTTAACCTTTCTGGTGTGATATCATAACCCTCCTTGGCATTAATCCAATATTTCTCTGGATTGGTCGATGGTCTGGAGTGCTCAGTGCTATAACTGCAACTGGAAAAGACGGTTGATTCTTATAGTTTCTTACCCTGTTCTTATTTTTTTGTATCCCCGAAGAACTCAAAAATTTGGTTTGGATGTATTCAGATTGATGATAAATACTTCGATTGCAAATTTGGATGGTTTAATAAAATGTGATGACGCTACTTCAGATCACGTGTTTTGGAAATTCGTGAACTGAAAGCCTGCCCTGTCTTCAAACCCAGCAGCAGACTCATGAGAGGAAGGACACAATAAATAGGCTGTTTTCATGCCACTGCCTTGGGCTGGAGAAGGACTTAGACCATTCTTATCAAGGGATGATTTTGACATGTGTGTGAATATCAGTTTGCAGCTCAGCTGTTGTTTCTCGTTGTAGCTTTTCCCTATTTTGGTTAGACAAGATGGATTTGTGTCTCCGAGCCTGCTTGAACAATGCCTTGCACAGAGGCACTGTAGTGTCACTTCGGTGACCTGTGTTGCTGAAGAACATCCATGGTAATGCTCTTCATGGCCAGTCCAGAGATGGGTAACGTGGAAATAAATCTGAGCTGTAAAAACACTCGTGAGCAAGGGCAAGGTCAGCCAGAGCTTGGCCAGGTCAGGCATAACCAAAGCAGTGCCAGGCCAGTGGGGCCAGCACATTGCAAAGGTATCAGTGAAAACAATCATAGAATCATAGAATTGTCTAGGTTGGAAGGGATCTTTAAGATATCAAGTCCAACCATCAATCTAACTCTGATAAAAAACCATCACTAAACCATGTCTCCAAGCACTATGTCAACACGTCTTTTAAATTCCTCCAGGGATGGTGTCTCAACCACTTCCCTGGGTAGCCCATTCCAACATTTAGTAACCCTTTCGAGGTAAAAATTTTCTTAAGATCCAATCTGAACCTCTCCTGGCGCAACTAGAGGGCATTTACTCTTGTCCTATTGCCTAATCAATGACTCCCACTACAGATTGGCATAAATGATTTTTTTTTTTTTATGTACAAATAAAAATGTCTCACTTCTGTTTTCTGCAAAGTTTCATAAATGGATCAGCATCTCTAAAAACTCACAACTTCATGGTGGGAATCTTGCTTCAAAGCCTTTCTGTTTGTTTGTTTTGCTGCACGTTATAGATACTGCATTATATTTACTGAACATTTGCTACTTACTGGCTTGTTGCTCTGGGCGTGGTGGTTCCCAGTCACTGTCTACCCTTCTTTGGAAGTTTGCTGTGAAGAAAGAGACTGTGCTAAAGCACTTTGGTCTTTATTTTGGACCACTAATTGGAAAAGATTTGCAGAGGCAATACATATGTGCTACTACGTGGAGAAAAAGCAGCAAAAGACGGCATGTATGTTCTAGACCAATGAAGTATTCCTTGTCCAGAGAGAATGGAAGTCAACCAGAAGTCTTTCCATTGACTGCACTTGGATTTTGGATTAAGTTTTGTGTATGTAAGTGGCGTCCAAAAGTCTGAGCTGTTCACAAATGGTCCATGTCTGTTGTAGTTACTAGGAAAGGCAGGGAATGGGCTGGAGTTCAAAGCTTCAGCTTTTTCGATTCCAAGTCACACAGACAAAGAGAAGAAAGATGCCATTATCCAACCTGCTGCAGCACTTCAGAGTGCAGAGTTTTCCTGTGACCCAACTCCTCAGCTATTAGAAAAAGTAACAAAAAATTTACTGGCTAGAAGTACATTGGGCAGGAACTGGTAAATCTCAGCAAAGGGGAAGAGTCATTCTGAAAATGGTCATAAATATAGTTGGGCTGGAAATTAGGAATAGAGAGACTTTCTGAACCAGATCTCTGACATAAATAAAAGATGAAGATTGGTAAGTAGAGGGAGGGGAATCTTAGGGGAGCATTCTGATGCTGGCAACGTCGGTAACCACAGAGTACCTTTGGAAGAGATTACATGGTACAGCATCGGCCACTCTGGGGACTAGGCTCAATGAAGAAATATACTACGATAAATACTCTGAAAGACCATAAAGTATGCAGGTATTGGGGGAGCTGCAAAATCACACAGGGTAGTTTTCTTTTTACACTGCATTAGCTACTGAAATAATCTATTCAAGGACAACATACTGTCATACTGCACTGAGGAACTAGCATAGGTCTCAAATTAAGACTTACATCTCATGTTGATTTTTATGTACAATATTCAAGAAATAACGAGTGCTTTGAACTTGAATTTCTCATCTTCCCATTAAAAATAAAATAAAACAAAAAGTAGACCTGAAGAATTCTGTTCACTGGAGCAAACTAGACTGCTAGACTGTTGGTAAAATATTTGAGGGAACATTTAAATGCACAAATGGAAAAGGCTTGCAGAAATCATTGCATAAAAAATAACCACAAGAATTAAGAATTTGTTGATCTTTTCCTGAGAAATGGTGTTCTAGAGGACAGCTGTTTGCTATACTTGAAAATAATTCTACATGAGTAATCCATTTCCAACTCCAGGTGAGTGTAATCAATGGCACGGTTAAGTAGGATGTAAACTGCGTTCCGCATCTGTAACCTCTTACTCGTGTTAGCTAAGAAAATAAAAATCACTTCTGGCAATGCTTCAGTTATTGCCAAGAGGTCTAGTGTGTATAATAAACAGGAGTGAGAAGGTGGGAAACCAGTTGCTCCTTGCTTCTAAGTGCCCTGACAGTGATCAACAATTCCTTTCTTCAAAGGGAGTCCTCTAACCTGACCTGGTTTATCAATCTCAGCTTCAGGAATATACAAACAATTTCCAGCTTTACTGCACCTTTCCAAATATGACAAAAAAGTTTAAAGCTGGGGTTGTGACCCCGTGTCCGTTGCTGCTGAGAGGAGTGCTGGATGCTGCGTATCAACAGTTGGGCACACCACAGAGGGCAACGGCTGTTTGACAGTTATTTATGGTTCAGGTAAGTCAATAGAATCACAGAATGGTTAGAGTTAGAAGGGACCTTAAAGATCATTAAGTTTCAATCCCCTGCCCTGGGTAGGGACACCTCCCACTAGACCAGGTTGCTCAAAGCCCCATCCAGCCTGGTCTTCGTGGAGAATTCTCCAGAAGTGTAGCTGGCTGTTAAATTCCAAAAAGCAAAATTGCAGATAAATTAAATTAGAAGTTCTTGTATTTGCACTGGGCACTGTTCATGTGTAGCAAGCACCCAGATTTGGAGAAAACCCAATAAAATAGGATCAGAATGAAACATTTTTGACTTCAGACTTGCAAAAGGCCATGAGAAAAATAGCACTAAAGGACAATATGCCGTACAGCCACAGAAAATCTATTCATCCCTTCTTCCATCAGTGGTGACAACAACAAACAATGCCTTACTTACTGGTTAAAATAAAAGGTGACTCATGCAGGCAGTGTGGGTGAATAAAATTTTGCAAGGCTGCCTTTCATATTTGACCAGTGTAATGATGATGTTGCAGACACCTTTTATGGATGCTTTGGAATATACGTGAGCATAGAATGAATGTGGGGGTGAGAAACAGCTTTTTTTTTTTTCCCCCATGTATAAACCCTAACCACATGAATCTCAAATGAGCCTTAAAGCCATAGTTCAAAACAAGCCCAGTTGCCCTGGGCTTGAGCACTTTTTAGTGTGCAGAAAGAGCAGGAAACAGGAGCTTGTGCCCTTTTTGGAGTCAGTTTAGGACACTGTAAGTCCTAGGAGAGTGGAGCAGAGTAACTGCTGTCTTCCCCTCATCAGAAAGGCTGTTGCCCACGATCATGTTCTGCCCATATACTCCAGCTGAGGAGGCACAACTGCACAATCCAGGTAGATGGATTTTGTACAAATTAATGCCTGGGAAAATGGTTGTACTTTGTGTTTTCTTGCACAAGCGGCACAGTTTTCAATGGTGCGGAGTCAAACCTAATCGTGTGTTCTCAGCTTTGGACCTTGAATTACAGTCAAGGCAGTGCCCTGGGGTCAGGATTTTCTTCCCATGTGTCATACAAAGAGTGAGAAGAGTTTCATTGGGCACTGCTTAACTGAAGCAGTATGTGCAACCTTAGACCTTTTCTTGAGGGTCAAGAGGGGCCAAAGCAGCTATGGGACAGAGAAGAGGCATTCACTGATTTATTCCTGCCAGCAGTTATCTCCCTCTCCTTGGGTTCTCTCTAGGTACCAGCACCTCCTCCTGCTGGATGACCTGCCCTTCCACCTCTTCATGGACAGGCGCAGCAGACAAATTGTTGTTCGTTTGGGGAAAAAACCTTATTTTTCCTTATTCTGCACAGCATTATCCTATCTTTGATACATTCATGCCCCTGAAATACTAATTGTGGGAAAATCAGAACAGCAGGAAGGTAAGGATGTCTGGAGCATTCACTTCAACCACCCCTAAACCTTGGGGAGGTGTTTCCCTAACTATGCCCAGGTATGCAATTGTCCATCTTTTGGCAATTGGAGTTGCCTAAAATCAAAATGATGTTTTGAAATGCAGGGTATTCGGCTCCTAAATCTACATCTAAGTCAATCTGTACTATAAGTTCCTTGCAAAAATTTGTCCTGTTTAATAGTCAAACTTTGAATTTCCTATAGACATATCACTTCCACAACATTTTAGTTACAGACTTATAATTCAAAGTGTGTTTTTTAAACCTAATTTAATTTATTTTTGGAAGCTCTCTGGAGATACACCAACAAGGAGGCGGCAATTAGTCAGTACAAGCAAAACTTCCATTTGCATAGCAGCATTTTCAGTAATTCCTTCCTGCTACACAAATCACATCACTGCTGCGGTATTCCTGGCTGTATTTCTTATTTTCTGAAATCATGTAGTTTAGGACACGTTTGAAATTGAAATAATTATTATATATTGTTCTTGTGAAATTTTTTATGTTGAAGTGAGTCGGGGCCCTTGCAGGGATGATCCAGCTAATCCCCCTTTCCAAAGCAGGGCACTGCTGGAAGTCACTTGGCGGCATCTGGAGCGGATTGCCTGAAGGAAATGTAGGCAATCTGGGGATGTCTGGCTTTTGTCAGTACCACTGTATGCACTTAATGATGATATGATGCAAGCAAAGTCCTGCTTTCCTGCTCAGCCTCGTGATCTCAAGGTCTGCAAGCAAGTTTCTGAATGCTGCTGAGAGACCTGACTGTTTAATCTGTCATGTAAGCACTTTAAGGATTTCCACTACCCTTCTTTCCTGCCAGCAACTGGAAGCATAGTCAGGACCACACAGTCATAAGGAGTGTACCAAAACCCATCAGTTCTCAGGTTAGCATGTCTCTGTTTTGGCACCAGATTTGCTGGATATGCCAGAACACTAATGCAGGCAGAGCAGGTGCTTACTATCCAATGGTTTCCTGCACCTCCTATTTTGCTACCTAAAAATGAAGGAATAAATAAGGCTGCTATTCTTGGCAAATCTGGGTCATATTAAGCACAAGCTTGTGGCTACTTTTAGTGTGTAAGAGTCAAGATAAAGCATGGTGAAAGGTTCTGGGTTTTTCGCTCCCCATTTTTAATATAAGCCTCACATCAGAGGTTTCCCTCCTGTGTGATTTCAGCTTGGATTCGCACTAGCACACTGCAGTATTTTAACATCTCACCTGAAAATGGCACGCCAAATAGCCTGGCCTGTAATTTGGAATGCTTCTTCAAGTGTTTTTTTTGTTTGTCCTCTCTAACTGCACTGAGAAGTGGTTGTATCATCTGTATATTCACAGGACGTCAACTCTAAACAATACAGTACAAGTCACCACCATCCTCCCATCACATCTTTATGAAAAGCATCTTCATCCTTTCTCCCAGGTTGGTCTTCTCATGAGAGAGGAACCTTCTCATCTATCTTAATAAAGTCAAGAGCTACAAGTATTTTAGCATATGCCTTTCCCATAGTACCTGAGAAGCTGAACACTGGTTGGTGATATGCTGAGAGATTCCGCTGTCAGAATAACTACTGTCCATCTGTGCAGATCTAACTGTTGTCTTTTCTTCTACATAAATTGGCATGTGCCTATACGCTGAAATGACCTTTTTTTTATGACTAACAACAGATAATTAACAAAACCTTTGAGCTGCTGAGCTAAGGAATTCTTGCAAAAATGTGGTTATTGTTCAAACACAAGATTATCATAGGATGTGGTTTTCAAAAGACAGTAAGGGATAAGGGTTGACCATCCTGAGATATGGTTTCGCTTTTGCGCGGTGCTTTACATTCTACTTTTAAAAAGTAATCCTGTCTCCCTAAGTTTCTGAGCTGAATTTCACCTCAAAAGCAACACAAAACTATATAAAGTGCCATGTTCTCACCACCTGGCACTGCTGTTCTCCATAATTACGTAGGTTGAAATCTAGAAGCAGCTCAGAGTGTTATTGTTCAGGTCACCTCCCACAGGCCAAAGGATGGTACCCAGTAACTTACATATGTTCATGTGATTTATTGAAATACTTCCCCAGATGTCTCCATAAGCAGATCAGTTTCATTAAAAAGCAAAGCAGCTTAAGAAAGAAATCAAAAGGTCCAGCGGCTGGAAATTAAAGCTAAGTAAACGCAGGTGGCACTACTGGCAGTGAAGGTAATTATTAAAATGCTATAACTAAGGATGTGTAATCTGTCACTATTTAAATCCTTAAGGAAAAGCTGTCTGCCCTTTGGAAAGATATCACCTGGTTCTGAGAGCCACTTGAAGATCCATAAGCAGAATAGACAGGCAGTCATGAGAGAAGAGGTAAATGGGTCTCTCTGTCCTGTCCTGCTTGTATTTTTCAAGTTTCTTGGTAAACTGCAAGGTAAATCAAAGATATTACATTTGCTATGAGTTGGGTTTTTTTTTTTGTGTCTAATGGCACCTTATGTGAACTTGCAATCACCCGTATGATCTAGGGATTGGGCAGAGAGAGGCAGGTATGACATACGGTTAATTAATATCTAATGTATCCCATATGATGTACCCTGATGTGGAAGGATAATGGACCTGAGAGGACCATGTGAGTAGGGAAAATACTTCAAGCCCCCTTGTCGGAGAGAGACAGGGCTCACCATATCTTCCTGAGACTACATCCAAAGGCTTACGTTACATGTGGGGAGCTGCTTTCCCCAAATGGTCATCTCTAGAAGCAAAGAAGGGGGACAGTTTCCTCCAGTGACCTATTTGTTGCAGTTGAGGTTAGTGCTTTCGTTCCCTTCTCTCCTGTACAGAAGGATTCTGGGGTTGCCGTATGAAAATTAACTTTTGGGAATACTTCTTGTGGCAACCCTTTTAACTTCTAAGCCAATAGTTCGAGAAGGCAGAGTTTTCCACCTTCATTAACTCAGCTGGCCCCTCCAGCAGTGCTTTAAGTGCTTTATTAAGAGCAGTTGTTTGATATGCATCCATATTGTTCAAACAATGTCTGTATTGTTAGGAGCAATATTGCTTAGAGCAAGAAAAGGTTGCATTAGCCCCAGAGGAAGTCTGGAAAACAGTCTTGTGGAAGAAAAGTGCATTTTTACATGTGTCCAGTGTTTCTGTCTCCTTCCAAGTTTGGTTTACCATGAAGAGTCATTGTGGTGGTGTGAGGAAGTGGATAAGCCAAATACATGCCTCTTGCTACAGACGTTTCTCTGTTCACATCCTCATTTGGACATTTGCTGGGTCCGTGCAGGCTCTGAACCTTGTCCCTTGGCTCTGAGCGCAGGGAACGGCTGGGCAGCCTTGCTCTCTGGCCACCACACAATCCCACCCAGTCACACATATGGCATCTGTGAACCGCCCACACGTCGGCCAGCAGACCTACACACAGAAGGAAGGCCCCCAAAAATACAGATTCCCTCAGTTTTCCCTAGGAATGGACTTGTAGAAGACTAAAATAGGAAGCTGTGGCTTAAATAGAAGTGGTGAGAAGAGTAAAGGCGATGCTGTGGTTGCAGTTCAGGACCCAAGAGATCTAGCACTAATTTAGGTCCTCTGCTGCTCCCTGAGTAATTTTGAGGAAGTCACGTAGTGTCTCCAGGCTTTGGCTGCCCCTCTGTAGGTTGAGTTAACACCTCTCCTCTCCTAAACTTTGCCAGGACCTGGTGTCTGAAATATTTGGGCTTGATCTAAGACAGAAGAAAACTTGTGTAATTATAGAGAGCTCTGCAAATTATTTAATTAACTGTGTGATTTAAAGGAAAATGCTTTTTGAATGTGTTTGAATCAGCTACAAAATGCCATATTCAGCATACCATATAATACTAAAAATAACAGTATATAAGCAAGTCACGGAACATGACTTTTAGAGGATCAAAATAGCGATGAACAGAATAACCATTGCATTTTTAAAACTACCACATAACACCTCCAAAAACGTGGCCAAATTTTATCTGCTGATTAGACAGCCAGTGAGGCTTATACATGAACATTCTCTTCCACAAATTGCTTCAAAATGTTAAACTCTTTTAACAGCCCAGACCAGTTGAGCTGACTGGTGCAAAGGAAAATAACCAGTCATGAGTAGTCTTCCACAGATGGGTGGATTCCATTATGAAGTTCGTATCAGCATGTTCGTGTTGTCATTATACAGATTACGGCAGGATGACTGGCCAAGGTGCGAACTGCCCTGCCCACTCCAACCAGGACTCTGCCCAGCCCAACGTCCTTTTACAACTGAAGCAAAGGCAAGCCTAGAGAGAAACCATGGGAGATATTTCCCCTCTAGCTATTTCTTCTCCCCTCTAGCTATTTCAGCTCAGGTAATTTCCTGAGACAAATATCATAGTGAAGCAAAGTAATTGGAAGGCATTGCCTTTGGGGCACTATTTTCCCCTTGCTCTCAGGCAGTTGTTTTTGTGCTGCTGTTTTCAAGCTTTTGCAGCCGGAAACCCCAACACTGGTACGACTGTTCTCATGGGAAAGACCTGCCACTGGCGTGGGAATCTCCCTGTCTTCCTTACCTTCCCCTTCCTTACTTTCCTTCCCCTCCTTACCCTATTCTTACCCCTTATTGTATAAGTTTTAATTCATATTAAACTAAAAGTCATTGTATAGCAAAGTTGACAATGGTAATTTAAGTACCTCACGTTACCCAATATTGTATATGGATGGAAGCTTTGCAATTGATCGTGTGCAACAGCTGCATGATGCTTTACAGGGAATTATATAACTATTTTCTTGTAATCAGAGCTGATCACAGGGTAAAATTTGCAGAAGCAAAGGGCCCAGCATGGCTGTGGGAAGTGCAATGCCGGGGGCAAAGTTCCTCACACAAGAAATCTAGGGTCCGGGTCCTCAGATCAGGTCAAAGGAAGGTTCATGCCCGTGTCCAAGAAGAAAAGAACCAGAGAGGGAGAGCAGCATGATACAAAAAGCAGACAGGGAGACCCTCCAGGGGAGAGAGAGAGAAAGAGTGTGCGAAACTGTGACTTGCTAACCCCCTCATTAACGCTTATGGCTAATTATGGCAATTAGCAATAAATACACAGTGCCATATCTGATAAGTAGTTACTTCACTGTAAAATGCAAGTGCTGTTGTGTATGTTTTTTTCCAATTCTTGGCCAGAATTAGCTAAATTCTGGCTACTGTTGAAAAAAACTGTTGATTATGACTGAGAAAAGGAACTCTATTCTCTGTGGTAGCCTTGAAGTAAAGACATATATTTGTGTTGCTAAATTATTACTTTGCACTAATTTAGTCTTGGGTCACTTTAGGGGAAAGGGGGAACACTGAGAATAGAGCAGTATTAAGCTGATGAATGAGTAATCAGCTGAATCATCACAAATGAGGAAAAGAGTTCATTAATTCAACATTGAAAGGATTTTGGATCTTGATTTTTGATGATGAATTCCGTGATCTCTAGTAGAGAAGCAGAAGAAAACTTTCTAGCTTTTACTTTAACATACTTTGTTCTGTTAGTGCTTCCACTGGAAAATCTTTTTAAATTGTGAAGATTTTAGAAAATTTCTGTGTGGGAGAAATGACTGTGAAGATGGTGAATTTTTGTTAAGGAGGAGCTGTGCTGTATGTGTCAGCCTTGTGCAGAAGTCTTAAAATACCCTGGAGCACCTAATTCTTTGCATCATAAGGCTGGCAAATATGCTGGGTAAGGCATTCTTTGGATGTGGCAGCCAGAGGCCAGATAATGCCAGAACAGCAGTAGATGCTAAAACTTGTGCAAGAAGCGGAATTCATTTTATAATGACATAAAGGCATTTAGGAACCCAAGGGGTATTTAGGCAATACCTTTTGAGATGTCTTAAGCAATCTTTCCCATCCTCTAGATGCCCCTCAGGGAGGGTACCAGTCCTCCATAGGAGTTGTGACACATCTACCCATCCCCTGTGGATGCTGTGTGTACTCCTGGGATTCCAAAGGCACTTGAGACCGATGTGTGAATGACTGGATCAAACTCCTGATGGGTCTAGACTTGTTGGAGCTCCCTCTATAGCCAGGGGACAGAGTAAGGCTTCACACTGACCAGGAAGGAAGCCTTAAAAGACTATACAGTTGAATTTGGAGGTGGATTGTGAGAATAGGAGTGACATGTTGGCCAGTTCTGTGTGCAAATTTATTTGCAGCATTTTGAATTGGTCCTGAAATTTAACATAAAATGATCTGCTTCAATCTCAGAAGACAGTGTGTCAGAAATTTAAATTGAGACAGATAACTGTAAGGTAAACAACAGTTGGTTATCAGAAGTAACAAAGATGAAAACTTTGATGTATGTCAAGATGTATGTATGTCAAGAGATCATGAAACAAAAAGAACCATTACACGTACGTGTCAACTCACAGAAGTGTATTATTGTGTTAAAAAAAGGCTGCAAGCTTTTCAACTGAGTTTAGAAAAGTCAGAGGAGTACCTGTGAACATGAATCACAAGGACAAGTAAACAGAAAACATTCCCCAGTTAAAAGAGAAGTTTGGAGACAGAGGGAAGCTTTTTCTCACTCAACAGAATTGTTGATAGAGCAAAGATAAGAGAAACTGGGGGTGGAAACACAGGAAAAAGGGGAAGAGAATTAATGTGTTTGAACAGACTTTGTTGCCTTTATGCAAGCAGATGACTGAAAATTTTTACATGTCAGAATATCAAAATTTACCACATTATGAAACTTATCCAAGCTTTTAGTTATGGAAAACTAGACAGCTTAGCCCGTTTGAGTGGAAGCTTTGAACATGGAAAGTGCATTTGACAGTCTGGCTATGCTTGGAGTCAAAAAGCCTACAAAAAGCCCCAAATCAAACCTTGATCCTAGGAACAAAACCCCAAATAGGATCTTGATAACAAATAGGAGTGATCTAGTTGAACACAAATCATCCATTTCTTCTGTCAGTAATCAAAGGCTGACCTTGTTTCAAATACCTGTCAGCAAACAGGATGCAAAGAAGATAGAGAAGGAACTAGCGAACTTAACAAGTTCTTCCTACTATTCTACCATTTTGTTGTTTTTTTTTTTAAAAAAAGAGTGCTTTCAGTCCTGCTAAAAACTTGTCAGCAATAATCCATGGATGACAGAGACAAAAAAGGTGATCCTCATTTCCAGCTGGTGATATTGAGACCTCTGCCTCCGCTACAGCTGGGAAGCTCCAATGCAAGTGAGTTTTGTGAGAACTCAAGAAGGTGAGAAATGAAGAAATCAAACATGCAGATACCAGGGAATGCTGCAGACTATCTGGAGGTTGAAATGGTTACCTCATTCATAAGAAGTGTTCCTCTGCTACTAGAATGATTGTGGTCTCTTGTAGAGGCAACACGACAGTGGTGGTGATAGATAGCACATTCCCTTGATGTTCTTACTCCTGGCTCCAGGTGTGGTTAGGCAGCAGGAAGGAGACATCAGCTTGCCTTGTCCTGGATGCAGCTCTACAGGTCAGATGAAGCTCCTGGGAGGAGGAGATTTTTCTTGGACTGTCTAGGCATGCACATCTGGAGGAGAAGATGGGATGAGCAGTGTGAGAGCAGGAGGGAGCCAGCAGGCAGGAGCCTGTAGTATTTAGAGACTGGAAGTTTTCCGAGGGGCTTAGGGAACAACTACACGTGTCCTGGAGGTGGTGGGAAGAAGACCTTCCCAGTGGACCCCATGCAGGCTGCCCAGTGTTTGTTGCAACCCAGGGCACCAGGAGAAAGCTGTTTGCCTGAGAGAAGGCTTGTGAAAAGGACCTGCACGCCAAAGGGCAGTTTTGTTTTCTAACCTTTCATTTTAATCCATCTCATCTGTTGGAGTTGACTCATACTGATGTCAAAAATCACTGGTTTTTAGTCTTTGTTTTCAGAAATGTTGGCTGTAGAGACCTAAATCTTTGCTATTTTTGGCACTCTTCCTGTAAGTGCAGACAGATGCACCTCAAAGTAGTGGCTAGCCTGTGAGCCATTTGGAGTCAGCAAGGCTTGGAAATGTCCCACCCAACATTAGGCACAAAGCTGAAGTAATTAAGGGAAGGAATAGCCTTTCCTAACTGCATTTCACTGAAAAACTGTATGTTTAGTGGAAACTTTTCCCTAAGAATGCCTCGCCAGGCCCATGAGGGGTTGGCTGGAGGCCAGAGCCAGGCAGGCCCAACATTCCCATCAATCCCCCCAGCACCTAGTGTGCTGTTTGTTAAATTCCCAGCACCTGAGCAGGTGAATCTGTCTCCAAGAGGATAAATCTTCGCTGGAGCCGTTCCAAACCCTCCTGGATGTGTCCCTGTCTAACCTGCTCTGGATGAACCCACTCTGGCAGGGGGGCTTGGAGTAGATGATCTCTGAAGGTCCCTACCATTCTGTGATTCAATTAAAATGCCTTCCTTAAAGTTCACAAGCTTATGGCAGGCTGAAAAAGAAGGTGGTCAGTCATAAGATGCTTCTTATTGAGAATTGTATTACATTGGTGCAATAAGATAAAGCCCCTCCTAGGATTACTGGATCCAGGACACTGGCTCTCATCCAGTATCCTGTATTTCTGCATCACAGATCAGGGCTCTCTAATAAAGGACCATCTCTGGGAACACCAGAAAACAGTGAAATGTTCTCTTTTCCAGCAGATAGAAGGTTGTTTACAATGGAGGGGAAACAATTTCAATACTAATAATGGTGTAGTGTTCTCCTCTTCCATCATTCCAAAGTTATTGCTGAGGAACAGGAGGAAAGAGCTGGACGTGTGGAGCGATGTGTGTGAGGGCAGAACTCCCGGGCTACTCCCAGCAGTTTGGGGAGGCTGAGTTTCTGATATAAATACTGCCTAAAGGAAGGAAAGATGGACTGGTAGGACAGAATCCCACAAATGAGTCTCTTGGAAAAATGCTTGCTGTTGCTCCTTGTTAAAGATTAGATTTAATTTTCATCAAATCTCAGTAATACATATTTTTCATACCTCTGCCTTATACTTATTTTCTTATATAGCATTTACAAGTATATCTTTATGTACACATCTATATATACCATAGACTGATGAAAATTATTGTATATACTAGATTGCTATTAAGACGTTTCTTCCATTAATCACTATTGTTCTGTTGTTTTTAGAACTGAAGAATAAAAACAAAATAGATTTCTGCCAGACACTAAAATAATATCACGTTAGTCATAAAAAGGGTTCCCTAAGTGAAAAAATACATATTTTACAGACTTGTGACTTTAGCAAAGGAAGCAAGGTTAGTGTCTGGTGGGTGAGAAGAGCAGAGTTTGTGTCGTCCACAGAAATCAAAACCAGCTGTGAGCCTCAGAAAGCTCTGCAGGGAACCCCGGCAGGAACCCATGGACATGATTAACAATTGCACTTTAAAGGAAAACAATTTCAAAGTGACGTGTGAGGTTTTAGCCTCCTGACATCCACCCAACCTGATGAAAGTCATGTGGCTAAGAGTCGTGCAACGCTGTGAAAATTCAGAAGATTAGGGTCATTTGATCAAATGACATAAGAACCATAGGATTAAAGTGTCTGTAATTCCAAGTTCCAAGACAATGGAAATTTATAAGTCTCTTTATATCAAGAAAATTTCAATAGCTTGAGGAGTGCAGACAGCATTGTGTGAGTTCACAGCACCCTGCAGTGCACGGATAGACAGATGTACAGATGGGTGAGCATGTGAAATAGGCAAACCTGAATATTTATTTTCCTTTTTCCCTACGCAGGATTTTTACGCAACTACATTATGTTCCCATATGTTGTAGTACAGTGTAGTACTGTAGTACAGTGCTTGAATATACAGTGTTTATCTACGAGTTGTAATAGCAGCTGTTGTTACAATCAAGAGTTTTGATGGGTGTGTATTACTATTTTACAGGCCTATTATAAATACTCCATCAAATACTTGTGTATAAAAATCTGGATCTTTAAATACTACCAATATTGCTGAACAAAATAATTACTGATACATAAAAAAAGAATAAAGGAGGTGTTAAGAAAGTAAATATTTAGGTAACATTCATCTCAGTTTTAGCTGAGGTGTTCAGTCTAAGGTAGCTGGTTTGGCTTCTAAGGCAAAACAGAGAAGTCTGTCCCTGTAGATGCCCATCTTAGTCATTTATCTCCTTTTGCCTCTCTATAATTCACCTTCTGAATGTAGCTCTCTCCCTCCATCCCATTGTCATATTTTTTTTTTTTTTTCTCTAAGACTTTCTTTTGAGTCTGTTCAAGGATGTCCTCATTCCATTTTTTAAAAATTTCTGGACTTTTCTCCCTTCTTTGTTGTTTTTTCCTCCCTTCGGAAGTCTTGCTTTGTTGCCAGGAGGAAGAGGAATTAGTGACAAATGGGTGAATCCCAGAAGTTGGGTTCCTTATCTGATGTCTCTTAAAAGATGAACTTTTGCATTTCTGAAATTGGCCTACAAAGTTCATGAGAACAGAAGGCTCATGAGAAAAGGCTGCCTTGCACGATTTTGAGTGTTTTCCCCTTTTCATTTGGCAAAGCATATGATTTGAATAGAGGACTTTGGCATTCTTACTCATAGACGTTGCCAGAAACCGGAAGCACAAAGGCTTACAAAAGTGAAACAAAATGAAAATAAATTAGTCAAGGGTTTTGAAGCTAAAAATAATTTGGTTTGCAGAGTTCAAGCTTTAAGAAAAGGTTCAGGGTCAGGAGCTGGAAAATATCTAATTTGATATGGCTTAAATTTGCCCATTGATACAGTTTTTTGAAGTTTTACAATTTAGACCTTGTGTCCGATGTGGGTCTGAAAAGAAAGAAGAGCTGTATTTATTCTGTCAAATTCCTGCCTGACCAGGGACCAGCAAGCTCTGGTTTATGCACTGGGTGCGTTCTCACACCATGGAAGAGATGGTCTCTGCCATAAGGGGAATGGACTGGAAGTAGGCAGGCAAAAGAGCATCATTATCCAAAAAATACAAGCGAAGAACGTGACTTGCCCAGAGTCGTGAGGGGCGTTGGTGGCAGAAGCAGGACTCACTTTAGAATCACCTCGCACTCAGACATTTTTTAGTGTTTAATAACAAACTTTTCTGACACTGTTTGTTCTGACAGCAACCTTAACTGGGAAGCTGGAGGCTGTAAACCATGGGCGGTCAAGAGCATCAGAGCATACTGAGGGTTACAGCTCTGTGATGAGGTTCGCAGTGATGGGAAAGGCAACACTTCTATTAGAAGTTGCCTTCAACCACCTCTAAAAAAGCAGGGTACTCTATCTTTTACGAGAAACTACAAGGTGTCTTTTTCATATGACGGAAACCTATCATTTAATTTCCTGCAAATGGTTTTGTGTGTAAAATAGTGACTTTATGTAAATCTAAAAATATTTTGTATAGGGTTGAATTGCACCTAATTTTTGTTACTAGAAAGAATGGCTGATGAAGATAGTAATTTTTTTGTTGAAGTCACAATACTGTTTTTCAAACTTGGAATTAAATAAAAGAAAATTGACATCTTGATACAGCTCTGCTGTTACTATACTCTTTGAGCACCAAAAAAAAGAGTTAAATATTAACT
The DNA here is from genome assembly GCA_013399435.1 of Arenaria interpres. Classification (NCBI taxonomy): domain Eukaryota; kingdom Metazoa; phylum Chordata; class Aves; order Charadriiformes; family Scolopacidae; genus Arenaria; species Arenaria interpres. The sequence continues at coordinate 215,963 of VXAK01011470.1, read as the reverse complement.
CTTCTGTTAACTCTGAGCATTTATCTTTGGGTTGACTTCCAGATAATTGCTTATATTTGACTGGGATATTAATGTGATTTTTCAGATGAGCTTAGAAAAGAATTTTTAAAAATCACAAAATACAAGGATTCCAAACTCCATCTTACAATAAATTTATTGGTGAATGGCCAATGTGCCAGAGCAGAAAAAAATAGGAATGATGGAGCTCGGGACAATCTTTCAAAAATGAAGTCATAAAAACTTAATGTGTCTGGAAGAAAATGAAGTCCAAATGTTTTACATTACATCTAGGAAACCAGTGCATTTTAATATGACTTACAATTTTTACTGTACAGCTTGTTTTCTCAGCAGTTATAATGGATAATATAATTGCAGGAGGAAAAGATAAATATTTTAAACCAAACTGAAAGCAACATTACATTAGTTGCTGCAAATAAAACTACTCTGTCAGATACTCAATACCTGGATGCTCATGCAAATGCTTAGTGTTATTATCTACAATGTTTAATGCAAATGCAAAGAACCTGGCAGTTGAAAGAGCCACAGCAGCTAAACCAAAGAAAAGGCTTAAATAAAGAGAATCTTACTGCAGTGTAAACTTGTAGAATTTAATAGAACAAGGACTTAAGACCATGGGATGACACTTCAGCTGGTGCTTGCATGAATCTTAGAACTGTAGCACACAGAATGCGAGTCCTGAAGCCATGTTACGAATTCAACTTTAAGATTCCAAGCTGAAAGCCCTAATGCACCTCTGCAGCTTAGATCAATATACAACTATGCAAATATCAGATATGGTTTAGTACGCTTTAAAAATCCTGTTTGCTCCCAAGAATAATTATGCACAAGCTATTCACTGATGACAACTTTTATACACCTTCGTTGAAATTTATGTCTTTTGTGTAAATTGATTCTTCCTGTTCTGTTTCCTGTATGGATTCTCTTTTAGGGAGTGATTTGCCCAAGGATATTTACAGTGTTCTCCTTAGCCTATATTGCCTGACGAATCGTTAGAACGGATACTGTTACTACACTAGGATATCACAAGCAGCGAGATACAGTGCTGAAAGATTCAGAAAAAAAGCGCCAAGCAATTTACTTATGTTTTGCCAGAACATCTGGATTAATCCAATGGGCAGTGCTGCCAAGTGAGCAATACCTGGTGTGATTATATGAAGGATCTCCTTGACTTCACAGAGCTCCATAGGGCAAAACCAGCAACATGCCTATTGAGGGCTTCTGCATCAACGTCAGAGGGGGAAGGAACATCCTGGGTTGGGTACATCTTGGGAGGCTGCTATGGACCTCCTGACAGATAGGAAAGAGAGGGAGAAGTCTTCTCCCCAAAACTACCAAAAATCTCCTACCTGCAGGCACCTATCGTTATGGGTGGCCTCAACCATTCACAGACAACAGCTGCGAGTGAGATGTGGTTTCATGCAAGTAACCCAAGGTTAGATGGTGCGGGTGACATGTTTCTGATGCAAATACTAGAGAGACCTGGCCGGGGTGTTGCTCTATTGGACTCACTGTTCACAGACTGAGAAGGACTGATTAAAAATGCAGTTGCTGGTGGCATCCTGGGGCCCAGGGAGCGCAACGCAATAGAGTTCAGGATCTGGAGGCAGGGTGGATATAAAACTGCAGAGCTAGGGCTCTAGAATTCCAGAGAACAGACTTGGTTATTTAAAGGAATTGCTGAGCAAAATCCTCTGGGAAGCAGCCATGCAAGGGCAGGGTGCCCAACAGAGCTGGATGACTCCTTCAAAGGGAACTCACTTAGGGATCAGGAACAATCCACCCTTTTGTGGGAAAACTAGAAGTTTCAGCACTAGGCCAGCTTGACTGAGGGAGCTTTCTGATGAACTAAAATGCAGTGAACATGCTTGAAGTGGGAACAAAATCAGGCAACAAAGGAAGAATATAAAAGGATTGCTGAGGTACTTGGGGACAAAATCAAGAAAGTCAAAAACCCAGATAAGGCTAAAAGTAGCTTAATTAAATTGAACAATAAACACAAGTCATAAAGGGAAGATGTGGGGCTGCTGATGTATAAGAGATGACACATGGATTATGTGGAAAAAGCTGAAGTACTCGGGGCCTTTTTTACCTTGCTCGTCATAGGAAGAACCTCCTCCCTGACCCCTGAAAGCATCAGAACAGTTTGGGAAGGAGCCAGCACTGGGTGAACAAGTTAGAAACTACTTCATCTGGACGTATTCATATCCCTGGGACTGAACTAAAGGTGCTGAAAAAGTTGGCTGCTGCAGTTGCCTTGTTGGCTGCTGTGATTGCAAGGCTCCTGTGTATTGTCTGTGAAAAGTTGTGATGAATGGAAAAAGCAAAAATTAGAGTCATATTCAAGAATCGCAAAAAAAAAGAGGATCTGGAACGTTGTCAGCTGCTGGCTCACCTCAGTCCCTATGAAGACCAATGTGCATGATCTTCTCTTGGAACCCATCTCTAAACTCAAACAGGACAAGGAGGTAATCAGAAACAGTCATCCTGATTGCCTTCTGCAGTGAAGTGACTGGTTATGGGAATGAAGGGAGGGAGGGGGATGTGCTTTTAGTAAGGTTTCTGACCCCATCTGAGAACGTATGGCCTGGATGATCAGACCATTGGGTGAGTTGAAAATTGGCTGGGTTGCTAGGCCCAAAACATAGTACTCAATTTCCCCGTGCCCAGCTGGCGGCCGGTAACAAACAAAGTCCTGCAGGTTTGGTCATGGAGCTCATGTTCTTCAGTATTTTTGTCAGTAACCTATATAAGAAAGCACCGCCCGGCAAGTTTGCAGATGTCACTAAGTTAAGCTGCTGATACAGTAAAGGACACAGTTTCTATCCCTTGAGAAACTCGAAGATTGGGCCAGCAGGAATTTCAACAAAAAGAGTGTTACTCTGGGAGCCTGGGAACAGGCTGGGTGGGCAGCAGCCTTGCTGCTAAGGGTCTTAGAAATACCGTAGAGGGCAAAGAGATTCGTGTAGGTTGGAAACATCTCTGGAGGCTGTCTTGTTGAACCTTCTGCCATTAGATCAGTTTGCTAAGAGCATTTTCCAGAGTCTCCAAGGATGGAGACTCTACAACCTCAGCCTAATATAGTGCTTATCTACCCTTATATTGGGAATTTCTTCTTATATAAAGTTGGGATTTTCTGTGTTCCAACTTGTGTTTGTTGCCTATTGTCCTTTCTGCGCCTCTGAGAAGAGGTGCTCTGTCCTCTCTGTACCCTCCCAGCACACTATTTATGTAGGTAGCAATAATATCTCCCACAGCCTTCTTTCTCCATATGGACTGAGTCCAGCTCCCTCAACCTTTCCTTGAACATCCCATGCTTCAGCTCCCTGACTGCCTCAGTGACTCTCGCACTGGAGTGAGCCCAGATGCCAATATCTTTCCTGTGCTGGAGTGCGCCCAAGACTGGATATAGAACACGTGGTCTCAAAAGAGCTGGAAAAATGGAAGAGTCACTTCCCCTGACCATTGGCTAAGCTCTTTTTAGATACTGGTTGACTTCCTTTGCTCCATGTGTTCACTACGGACTCATTTCCAGCTTCATTCGCACAAGGACACCAGGGGCTTTTCTGCAAAGCTGCTAGAATACGAGGCAAAAGTGCATTGTCATTCTGAACAAGGAAAAGTGCACAATGGACTACTGTACATGTTAGGAAGGTGTGGCCAGCAGGTTGGAGGAATTTATTATAACCCTCTGCATGGCTCTGGTGAGACCACACATGGGATGCTGAAACCTGTTTTAAGTCCCCTTTTCAAGCGGATGTTGAAAAACGGGGAGAGTCCAATGGAGGGATTTTGAAGAGATGGGCCTTTGCAGAGGGGCTGGGCAAGGTGGGATCATTCAGCATGACAAAGAGGAAGCCAAGTCTGGTGGCAGCCTAGAAAATACTTGAATGGCCATTGCAAAGGTTATGGAGGTTAACTCTTTGCAGTAGTGGCAAATGGTACGATACAAGAAAAAAAGCACAAAGAACAGTTTGAGAGGTTGGACATTAGGAAAAAACTTTTTCATTGGGAGGGTAGAGAAGCACAGGAATTAGTCTCCCAGGGAGCTGATGGACTCTCAGTTCTTGGAGGTGTTCAAGAGTTGGCTAGGCAAAGCCGTGGCAGACCCAATCTAGTACTGGCAATTGTTCCTCTCCACGTGGGGTTCTGAGACCTGCAGAGGTTCATCTCAGAAACATTTTGTGATCCGATGCTTTTAGGCAGGAAGCCCTCAGACCAATAAACTCTGCTGTTCACCAGAAATCATCGTTGCTTTTCAACACTCAAGGAGGCACAGCTGGAATAAAAAACCCTTTCCACTGATAACCGCCAAGAGAAATGGAATCCTTTTTTTAATTTGCACTTGGCTGTAGCAATTCACATGATGGTCACCTTCCTGATTCATTTCTATGATTTACTTTAGCTAGAAATGAAACAACCTACCTTAGAGTAGCTAAAAATGAGTCAGGATTAGTAGCCATTCTGTTCAGAGAAGGCAGAAAAGCCTGTGGTTACTCTTTCTTCCCTTCCCTGTCACCTTGTTTCACAAAGGTTAGCATTTAAAATGAAAGATGGGCAAAAGAGTATATTTTCTTGGAAATACTGGTGAACATCAAGAAGTTGATAGCAAGGACTATTGACATAGTGGCAACTACTCTGAGGAATGAGACTCCTGGGGGTTTGACCTCTCTTCTGGTGGATGCTGATACAATAGCACTAAACCCAATTTCCCAATGAACATCACTGGCAATTCAGCACAACAAGCAATGACTGTGAAAGAATCCAGAGTTTCAAGCAATGTAACAGAAATTATTAATTTATTCCTGATACTTCTTGTTGCTAGTACAGATGGAAGCATCATTAGAGAAACAAGGCTATATCTTAGTTTATGTTAGCTTAGTTATACAGTTAATATATTTATGTTAATCTATACTCAGTAGATTCATCCTTGTTCACCTCAAATGTTACTTATCAAGGATGGGAGGATGTGTTCCTTTATGCATCACATTTATAGATGAACGCATTCTCCTGGAACTGAGAGCTCATTTGCAACCAAGGACAGGGTTTTTTGTTTTGGTTGTNTTAGAAAACCCTCTGGTTCTGGCTCTCACTACAAGTAGCAAAGACGACTTCATGCCTGGTATTCCTAATTTTGAATGAGTATGCTCTTCGCAATGAAAAGTGGTCACTGAAGTTATGAATTGTGTTATTCCTGCAGAGGCAGAATGCAAGCATGGCTGCTTGCTCAGGGCTCTGACATAATAGCGAATTTTAATTGTTCTCATTATGCAAGTTTTATTAAATGCATGTATTTCACTCAAGTTTTTGCCAGAAATATGACAGCTGTTTCAAGCTGATCAAATGGTTGGAATTTTTTGAAGTCCTATGGTCTATGTCATTTATTGGAGTCAGACAAAGGGATTGGGAGTTTCCAAAACCTTTAGTCTTCTTGTTCCAAACAGCAGGTTAATTTTTAAATACTTAAATTGCCCTCAGTTTTAAAACAAAAGTAATGTCACGTTGCGATAAAAACAAATAAGAGTTCCTTTGCAAAGAGAAAGCCTAACTAAGAAGTTGGAGGACTATGTCATTTGGAATGCAGATATAAAGTTAATCACCGATATGTTTAGATTGGAGTCATTTAGGGAATGAGAAATTTCAAAATGTTTTGCATTAGGTGATGTTGTTGAAGAGGTGGCCTGGCAAAGCATAAAGACTGTGTGTCAATTAAAAGTTTTCTGATAGCCAGGAAAGCATTATTTTGTGATTCTTCTTGAGCCTAGAAGTGGCTCCCACTCTATAAATTATAATGATTTCTTTCTCTTTTTAAAATCAAATCTCCAGGTCTTTACTTCACTATTTCCCCAATAGCAATACCTAATTTGTGTATGTGTGATAGAGTATCAACCCTATTTTTACAGATACACATGCACTGCATATTCTGCTTGTGAAGAGTCCTAAATCAATGAGAATATTTTGCCTGTGAAATTAAGTGTGCACATAAGTGGGAGATCAAGGCCCGAGCAATGTGTTCAATTTCTTTCACCTGTATCATGTTAGACTCCTGCCCGGGAAAAACCATGAGATGTTTTTCAAGGAAATCTAATTCATAAAATAGTTCTGTTTCAAGGATTAAGGTGATGTAAAATACAGGTTCTTATAAGGCTCTTGGGGAAAAAAAAAGCGTTCTTCACTTAGAGGTTAAGAAAGAAAAAAGCTGCTTGGAGAGAGCTCCAAGGCCATCATGGTCCTTCTATAGCATAACTACCTCGATAGATGTAATTGGCTCTGCAGCAACCATGGTATGCAGAGGACAATCCAGGAATCATAGAATTGTAGGTGTTGGAAGGGACCTCTGGAGATCATCCAGTCCAACCCACTGCCAAAGCAGGATCACCCAGAGCAGGTTCCCCAGGAACGTATCCAGGTGGGTTTGGAATATCTCCAGAGAAGAAGACTCCACCACCTCTCTGGGCAGCCTCTCCTCTTACAGATTCCCATTAGAAAAACGTCCGATTACCTGATTTCTCCAGAACTTCCAATAAAGATAAATGGTGCAGAGCCTGGAGTCGGACCTCTGCCTCAATTACGGAGCTGTGACAAATAGACTGAGGCTCTGGTTGCAATTTTTTGTGTAAGATCTGCACAGCCTCCTCATTAGTGATGCCCTGAGGGTAAAACTCTTTCCCTTTACGGGAGAAGCAGTACCAGTGCAGTTGTGAAAGTTCTCTTTTGTTTTATTTTGCAAGTTGAGAATGTACCAACGAGTAATTGCGTTTGGGTAGACAGTGTTGTCACTAGAGATTTTTAGAAGTGTTTTCCATTAATTTAAAGAATGATTTGAAGTAGGCAAGAAAAGGAAGGAACTGTATTTCTGCAACAGAACTTTATCCTTCTCATTCCTACACACCTGGATATAGGGAAGAGAAGGGAAGATTTCAGTTGTAAGGGACCTACAATGATCATCTACTCCAACTCCTTGCCCAATTCAGGGCTGACCATTTTAAAGCATGTTATTAAGGTCATTATCCAAACATCTCTTAAACCCAGCCAGGCTTGGGGCATCGACTACCCCTCTAGGATGCCTGTTCCAGTGTTTGACCACCCTCTCAGTAAAGAAACGCTTCCTAATTTTGCTGCTGTAACCTAAAGCCTGCTGCCTCCTAGCTTTCTTCTAACTCTCCCCGCTTCAGACTTCCCTCTTCCACTACTGGGTACACAGCCCAACTAAAGCCCTTTGGGAGTCTTTGACACTAGCGTTTGACTGTCTCTTGTCAGATACCGCACAAGACACCCACTCAGCTTTTGATTCCAACGTGGGAAAAGCCCATGTCATCCCTGTAAATCTCTGTCATCCCAGAGGAAACAGAGAACAATTCAAGCAAACCCAGTAGGACAGGATTTTATTCTTTGCCTAGTTCACCTGCTTGTTACGTTGCAGGTCCAATAAGAAAATCAGCGACAGTAAATACGGTAAGAATGACATTATTTTCTTCTCTAGATTACAATGCTACTAAACATACTAATGAAAAAAGGCTGCCTTTGTTTTTGAACAAAGATCTACTACATGTTTTTCACTTGAGCGAGCAACATTCCTTTCTATTGCAGTGTTAGTCTGAACAGCTAAACCCACTGCTCATTTTATTGGCTTAGTGCTGCACTCTAGTATTTTTGGCACAATCTACTAAGTCTAAAGACTCAGCTGGTGGTATAAATTGCACCAAAACACATATAGAATGGTCAAAAATACATAATTAGGAGCCTTCAGCTTCTCACTTACAATATATCACACCGTTTTATTGAGAAAAGAAAATCACATTTTGAACAGGGATGAAATGTTGCAAACACATCATTAGGAAGTGATGTGCTCTACCAAGAATACAAAAAAAAGAAAAGAAGCCTGGCATCACAGTTCAGCCTTAAATATAGGAAGAGAGCCTTTCTTTACTCTCAGTTCAAATGCAAATAAAATCAGTAGTTTATGAATTTTTTGTGTCATCTAGAAGCCAAAGCAAGGAAATAAGAGGAAGCTCAACTTCCTCTACTCTAAGTCAGTACTAAAATAAAAGTAATAGTCCCTTCTTGAATTTTTCTTAAGAAAAGTGAGGGATAAAAGCAGTCTTCTGCCCCAGTTACTTACCCCCAGGGTTTGCAGCACCAGCATACAGAAGAATCTTAGATCTGTGGTCGTTTCCTGCAATGACCCCACAGGAACCTCCAAAGAGGCCACCCTAACAAATCTGATTGCTGGCACCTGTGAGTCCTTCCACATGATTTCAGGGTGGAGTCTCCTGCTTACAGATGCCTACAGATTCCTGAAACTCTACTCATGAAATGGATTAAAACTGGGAATTCCAATACCATCAATTTCTTGGCAGGCTGGGGATAATCTGCACAACACAAGCAGTTCATCACTAGCTCTTTGTGAAACAATACTATTTCTTTGAACTTACTCACTATGAAACAGCCCTGGTTTAGAGTTTAATATTCAGTTTGCTAAGGTTACCTGAGAAGTAAGTGGCTCTGTTCCAGAGAGTGGAACTCATATAAGGGTAATGTTGTGTCCTTTATTTACACAACACCCAGTCTTGCTCTCTGGCCAGCCTTTATGTCAGCTATTATGACCACTATGTGAAACAAGCTTTCTGGTGTCTTTGATCTCTAGATCAGAGCTTCCCAAATTGTCTCCCATGGGTCCTGCCATTGTGCGGGTGGTAGATGTTATCGGTGATGGTGCCAGCAGCAGCAGTTCCTGTCCCTGTAGTGGTCCATATGCACATGATGAAAGACTTAACACCTTCACTCTTTTTCCCTCATCCTTCTGGCACACATTCTGTCCTCCCTAAACTAACTTGGCTGAATTTCCTGCAACTTGTCTCTCTCCTTCCATTTTAAAAGAAATCTGGAAAACTCTGCTCTAAAGTGGTACAGAAAGAAAAGGAAGCTGCGGAATATTGCTAAGGATGAAAGTAACATCCCGGTGGAAACTGAGAGCAATTTTTATTCTTGTTCTGTTGTTTTATAGGATTTTTTTGCAACTATAAATAGAATATTCCAATGAAGATCACAGATGCAGTGTCTGATGGAGATAAAACTCTGAGTTTGAGTCTTGACAAAACTAAACCCAAGTTCTAATAAATTTCCTGTTCCAGAAATTACTTGGCAGTCCAAAAAGGAAGTTGGGAAACATGTATTGCTTAACATACTGTTGAAATGGAATGTTTCACATAAGTGCATTTTTGCCTGTGGCTATGCCAGACTGAAGACACCTCCAGCTTGTCACAGAAACTAATCCCAGCCTGGTGGGTAATTGGCTGGAGAGACCACCTGGGAGTCTCGGGTGCTATAAACACAAGCCAAGAAGCTGTGGCCAAACATTTGGCAAATATCTGACAATGGAAACCCAGTGAGTGGAAAGACTTCAGTTGGCCCCTATTGTTGTTCCTGAGCTAGCAGACCAGAGCAGAAGGAAGATTTTTCTTTTTATTCATTAATTTGAACAATGAAGGAAAAATAAGAAATTGTGAATTTTTGAGAAGAGGTAGCTTTAACTGAAGGAAGCTTTCATGTTAATCCTGGAGACACAGACATCTTCACAGAATGCTGCTAAACCACAATGCATGGTGTGAAGTAGTTCTAGGAAGAGTGGTAACTCTTAAAGTGTATTTCATACGCTAATATCAATGAATCCTTTTCTGAAGTTGTTGATTTATTGAAGGGTAGGACTGCCACTGAAGGACCTTGATATGCAGGCTGACAAGTATCTCAAGAAATTTAACAAAGACAAATGCAAAGTCCTGCAGCCGGGAGGGAATGGCCCCAGGCTGGGATCTGACTGGCTGAGGAGGAAATCTGTAGAAGACGAGGTGGTCCTGGTGGACAAGAAGTTGAATGAGAGTCCACAGGGTGCCCTTGCAGTTACAAAGGCTCCTCACACCCTGGACTGCAGCAGCAAGCTGTAGCTAATTTGTCCAGAAAAGTGGTTAGTCCACTCTACTCAGCCCTTGTGAGTCCATATCTGTGATACTGTGCCCAGTTTTCGAGTCCCTTCTAACAAGACAGATATTAGCAAGTGACTGCATCCAGTGGAGGGCCACCAAGATAGTTAGGGGCTGGAGCACCCAAGGAGTGAACAGAGACTGAGAGGTCTGGTTTGTTTAACTTGGAGAAGTGCAGGCTAAAGAGGGACCACCCTCTTGTCTCTAATTGGATGGGTTAAGAGGGAGTCAGACTTTTCTTGGACTTTTCTTGGAGGTGTGTAATGAAAGCATGAGAGGCAACCATCACAAACTGCAACAAGGAAAGTTCTGACATGAGAGTGTGTAAGTGGTGGAACAGCTTCCCCAGAGATATTATGAAAACTACATCCTTGGGGGATTTTCAAAACTCTACTAGACCCGAGTAACCTGATCTCACTTTGAAGTTGGCCTTTCTTTGTGCAGAGCTGACCTCTGGAGGCTCCTTCCAATATGAATTATTCTGTGACTGTAAATACTGTAAATCCTGATTTACCAAATTCTTAATCAGAAGAAATACATCAACTCCATTTTATCATGCTCAGCGTTTAGAACTGATACAGCGTGCATCAAGCTATTGTTCTTAAAGCATAATTTGTAGCTGGACAGTTTCCCCTCACTCCCCTTGTGGAAGCAAATATTTCTTGCAGGCTTTGACAGGAGCTGTGTTTGGGAATCTGCTTGGCTCCAGAATGGGATCTTTGATCAGAGAAAGTGACAGTCCACAGGTGTTAACAAAAAGCCAAGTGTTCTCTACAGCTTTCTTCATTCATGGAGCTGAGAAAAACTCCGTGAATGGAACGTGTGGATGGGCCTTTGTAGGGAGTTAACGGTCCCTTTTATTGGCATTTGCTCTGGGCCAAGACTCGGGGGCACTTTCCAGGCTGGCAGGAGGCATGGCAGACCAAATTTATTTAATCTAGGAGCTAGAAAGCTAGGCAGAACTTTAAGACTAACAACAACAAAAAATAATCTACTACTCATTACAGCCAAGAACAACCTCTTATTTTTCATGCAGAGACATGAAAAATTGGCTCTAAAATTGGGTGTTTGACTTTAACTAACTTTAAAAATCAATCAGCCCAACAAATGAAACCCTGCTCTGCATGTTTTGGTCCACTCTAAAAAATTGGGAGAAGATTGCAATAAACATCCTTCTTAATGAACATTTAGCACAACATGTGAAACTGTTTACATTTCAAAATTTACCAGACTGATCCTTGGCAGCAATTCTGTCATTTCCCAGCAGCCCACTCTAAGCGGTAAGTAGTCCCTGACCACTACCCTTTCATCTGGACTATGAAAAGTCCTACTGGTTTCCACGTTGATGGGAGCCTGAGTCACAATTCCAGCTGTACCCTGCTGGTGAGTCTGAGGGCATTGCGCTTGGGAAGTCTGATATAGCCTGGAGAGGTCTACATGGTCCAAAATCACTCTTCAAGACCATCTTTACCAGCCCTGTCAACTCATGAGGTCCATCAAGAACAGCCTGAAGGCTGGGAAACGTGCTCCCAATGGGGCAGTGGGGATCAGAGCAGAGGGAAGTGTCCTCTGAATCTGATCAACGAGGCTTTGCCATGGGCTAAACTCTCCAAAGGACACTTTGAGGGGTGCGCAATCTTTCTAGGCTTCTTTAATGAATGATGAAACTCCTACAGTCCTGTCATAGTCTTTTGTAGCCCAGGCACATGCACATACCCTGAATCCCAGCCAGAGGGGATCCTGGTTTCACTGGTGGCTTCTGTGGAGATGCATCATAAGTGGTGCATACATCATCTATAGGTCAAGTTTGCAGGACAGCAAGAGAAGTCTGACTGTACTTCAGTAACTGATCTGGATGAAACATAAACTTCTCTGATTCTTACTCATAGTGATGTAAGGGATACCTGGGGCCCAGATCAGGATCTTCTCTGGTGTACAATGCCCTTCCTCTCCAGTTCATACCCATTCTTATGAATCATAGTTCTCCTTAACTAGAGGAAGTAGGTCTGACTTGACAGGTCCCACAGCTAAACAGTTTTTCTCTGGTATAAAAATGTGCTTCCCTCCCTCTTCTCCAGGACCTTTGCCTTCTGACATACTGTGTTCTCTGTATTTAAGTGCCACCATTAGAACTTCAATGTTCTGCAGATGGGGATTTTTCATTCCCAAGTCCTAGCTACCTTCAGGTTTATGGAGGGAAAGTTTATCCTAATTATCCCAGCAGCTGTCCCCAAACACTATTCCTGTATCAGCTGCCAGTGAAAAGAATGCTGTGCCATTGCACATAATCAGGGACGGGGGAAATGAGGACTTGTGTGCCTCAGAAGTGCACTCCATCCTCACAGCCATGAGGGGATCTGTCCTCTTGCCATGCTGAACTCAAAGACCACCCCATCTAGAGGTACCCCCAAACTGTAAGAGCAATTCCTTGACATCTGTGCTGAGGTCCTTCAATAGAACATGGACCAAAGAGCTGTAGGGCCTGAGCTGTTGCTTGCTTGCAGAGCAGTATGTATCTGCTGGGTTGGCTTCATGCCACGCTGGCAGAAAACCAGACTGTGAATGCCCTTTGCAAAACTGCTGTCAGGGTCTCAGCAGAGCTTTCCTACTTGCTGATGAAGGCAGAAGATAAGGCGGTGAGTTACCACTGAAAAATCTGTGTATACAGTCTAAGTGACAGATTCACTCCTCCTGAAATGAAAAGTTCTTCGGTGAGCCTCATGGCAGTGTAGTCATCTGCAACTGACGCACAAGGGTGAACAGGGGTGAGGTGGGTGTTAAAATAATGTGAAGGTGTTTCTGTTTTACGTGTCATTTGTGCTTAAGCCCTTCTGGCATGGGAATGCCTGCAAGGAGAAGCCGGCACCTTGAAGAGCATCAATCTCCAGCCTCTTGGCTCTCTTTTCTTCCTTGGCTGAAAAAAAGGTATGTGCTGACACCTCTTTGCAAAATTAACTTCATTAAATACCTTCTACTTCTCAGAGATCTCCAAATCATGTCTGTGAAGATAGGACATCTATTTCTGTTTTGGAGAGAATTCTCTAGGACCTCATAGCAGGATTTTATGAAAGCTCTTTGAAGTAACTTTGGTTTAAAACCTCTGTTCAGGATAGGCTATATTTCCAAGGAAAATGGAGCAAGCTCAGTTTACTTTGGGTTTTAATATTTTTGCATCTTTCCCTTCCCTTCCCTTCCCTTCCCTTCCCTTCCCCTTTTCCTCTAGTGTCATATGAGGAAGGTTTATTTTTGGAAAGAGATTCAGGTTCTTAAACACAGAGGCGTTTTAGGTGCTTTGCAGTATCTGAGGCACATCTGCATGGGGCTGGCACATACAACACAGGACCCGCAGGAAGATGCCTCCTGGTGTGGTGCTGGGGTGTCTCACACGCTGGAGGACTCTCCAAGGCACTTATGGTGCCATTCGGCAGCTACTGAAACCCTATCTTTGGTGTCAGGGGTAGGAGACATGAAAGCTGAGAAGCTTGACCAGGAGGCACGCATGGGTTGGGTGGCTGTTGTAGCTTCCTTATTTTCATGGAACATGGAAGAAAACAGGAAAGGAAAAGAACAAGGCGAGTATAAACATATAAACAAATACGGTTTTGCAAGCTGCCTGTGGCAAAGACGGACATTCATTAGAGACCAAAAGTGTTTCCAGCTTCCTCTTCTTGTGTTCTGTACTTGGCTTTTGGATGAAAGATTAAGAGTGCACAGGCCAGTGAGGAGTATCCATTACTGACACCCCACCGACTGCCATCCCAAATCACTGGCAAAAGCATTCGTATAACCATATAAAACAGCAGTGACAAAAGCAAGCAAATAAAGAGAGGGATTTTTTTTTTTTCCACCCAGAATAAAAATAGCTGGAAAAAACCCTCTCTGGACCCAGAATGCAACAACCTATTTAGGAAAGCAAAGAAGATAGTCATGATAATGGGAAAAACAACTTATAACTAGTTTACGCTTTGTGCCATGCTACTGGTAAGGGATGATTCTTCAGAGGCTAAGTGGCTACATAAATAGCATAAAAATAATCAAATCCATCAGTTCTCTCATAACAGCTTCCAGCTGAATTGAACTGAAAGGTTCTTTTCCTATTTTTACTTGCTTAGCCTCAGTTGGATGGTCTACAAAACATTGAAGCACAGGAAGGAAGGACCTTGCTCTCAGGAGCTGAGAGACAAAAATACGTGAATGTGTGAAGGAGCAGAGCGAAAATTCAAAGGGAGGAGTAATTCCATTGGATGTTCTTAGTAAAGTTTATTGTATTGGGTGATGTTTTACCATTGCTCAATTAATTAGAAGAGAGGTGCTCTTGTTTTTGGCTGCGAGTTAAAGATGATTATGTGGTCTCCAGGTAGGTCAGGCTGTATAAGCTATTGCAGTGTAATAGGACTCTGCAGAATCAAGCATCTACGAGGTCAAAAAAGAAAATAATAAAATTCTCTTCCAGCTTTCTTGTCTCTCCAGAGGCAAAGAATGTAACTCACAGAATCATAGAATGGATTGGGTTGGAAGGGACCTTAAAGTTCATCTAGTTCCAACTCTCCTGCCATGGGCAGGGACACCTCCCAGTAGACCAGGTTGCTCCAAGCCCCATCCAGCCTGGCCTTGAACCCCTCCAGGGATGGGGCAGCCACAGCTTCTCTGGGCCACCTGGGCCAGGCTCTCACCACCCTCACACCAAAGAATTTCTCCCTGAGATCTCATCTCAATCTCCCCCTTTCAGTGTAAAACCCTTCCCCCGGGTCCTATGGCTCCCCTCCCTGATCAAGAGTCCCTCCCCATCTCTTCTGGAGGCCCCTTAGGGACTGGAAGGGGCTCTAAGGTCTCCCCGGAGCCTTCTCTTCTCCAGGTTGAACCCCACCAACTCTCTCAGCCTGTCCTCACAGCAGAGGGGCTCCAGCCCTCCCAGCATCTCCTTGGTCTCCTCTGGCCCAGCTCCAACAGGTCCATGTCCTTCCTTTGCTGAGGACTCCAGAGCTGGACACACTACTCCGGGTGGGAAATTTTTAAACAGCAGGCCTTCTGCTGCCGCAGTTGAGTGTCGGCCTCCACAAGCACGGCACGTTTGCCAACACCACTTCCAATAATATTCACGTCAACATCCTTGTGATCCCTCATCTATCTGTTTCCACTCTTGCCTCTCTTCTTAAAGAGCGATATGAAAGTTGAGTTCCCATTTTTAAGGTGTTTATGAGCGCAACAAAGTTCTGGTTCATGGCAAGATGCTGCAGCAACCACAACAACAAAAGCTAGTAATTTGCTGTGTGGACGGTTGCTGCAGTTTAACCCCAGTGGCAGCTCAGCCCCACGCAGCTCCCTCACCACCCACAATGAGATGGGGAATGGAATCCAAAGGATAAAAGTGAGAAAACTTGTGCATTGAGATAAAGACAGTTTAATAAGTCAGGGCAGTATGAGAAACGGAAAAGGCCTTGATGCTGTGTAAGCCTCGCTCAGCAATAAATAAATCATCCCTGTGTTATCAATGCAGATTTCATCACAAATCCATACCGGTACCATACCAGCTACTAGGATGAATATTAACTCTTTCTCAGCCAACTACATTGGTACTCCAACCTGCCTCAAAGGCAGAAGCACAATCAAATGAACTGTGACGGTGGTAATAATGAACATTTTCTGGCAGAATATAAAGTGCGAAGAGATCACACGTATTTCATTATCAAGACCTTGAACTGCAGAGGAATAAGGTGACCAGATTTTTTAGTTGCCCTCTATTTTATCAGTTTATCTTCTCAGGTGCTTTTGTTGGTGTAGCTTTGGTCAGCATTGTAGGTAT
The DNA here is from genome assembly GCA_013399435.1 of Arenaria interpres. NCBI lineage: Eukaryota > Metazoa > Chordata > Aves > Charadriiformes > Scolopacidae > Arenaria > Arenaria interpres. The sequence continues at coordinate 200,162 of VXAK01011470.1, read as the reverse complement.
TACACATTCTCTCTCTCTCTGCATATTTAATACAAAAGATTACACATAAAATAGTACTTAACAAGTGTTCTTACTCTAACCCATGACTCAAGACTGACCAGAACAAGACAAAGCTTAAAAAATAGTGTAGTCATAGTTTGTTTAAGTGCCTGAAGATGCACAATAGGGCTCTCCACCAGGAGGGAGTTCGGTGGCTGATTGATCCACCCTCCGATGTACGCCAGTAACCGGCCAAACACCCATTCAGTTCCACGCTTTGGAGTTCTGCTGTAAAAGAAAAAGCCTCCTTTAGTAAATGGAAACCTTTTGGTGAATGAATCGGAGACTACATCAGGGCTGGAACTGCAAATCAGAAAATGTCATTACAGATTTAATTGGGTCCGTGTGCTCAGCACCCGCTGCTTCTAAAGAGAGTTTGTTGCTGATGGAGAAGAACAGTCAGTGGGAAATAGTGAGAGGCTGAATTAAACTTGAATGCTCTAATCAAGACAAGGCATGGGTGTAAATTCTGCTGCTTTGATGTATCACTCGCCAGTGTTATTAGCTAACAACTATTGGTTTGCTCTATTCCTTTGAGGCAAAAGTTTGGGTTGGATGACATTTATTTTCTGTGCTATTGGTTAAAGGGACAAGTAAAGATTTTCTAAAGCAATTTCAAGCTAAGGAATAACTCATCAAGCAAATGAGCAATGTCACTGAAGATGGAGGAGAAAGAAACCCTATTTGATGCTGCTGATTATACAGTGTTTTTCATTGTGTCCAAAGAAAGACCTACTGAGAATGCTAAGAATAATATTTTTCATAGGAAAAAATGTTTATATCGTGGGGAAAAAAGAATGTGACATCTGTGATGCTGAACTTAACCTGTTCTTTACCAAGGGACCCATGATTGCTCAGAGATGTTAAAAATACATCCTTTTCTCATTGTAGTCACTGAGTGAGGGGGACGTATCAATGGATATAGGAAGCTGGCAAACAGACAGCTCCAGCCAAACAGAACTAAATTGTTCCTCTGTAACTATTAATTTCTAAAATTCCATTACTAATTATGCAAGTTGTGTCCCCTTTGTCCTGACTTATCAAAGGACAAGACTGCAGTGCAATTAATTTAGATTTTTTTTCTTTCATAGAAACACTTCAATTATTAATCAAAACAGTAGACTGATCAAAGCCTCCTACCATTTAAAATGAAAATATTTTGAAAAATCTTTCATGCTCATTTTTATAATCTGATGAATCTCTCAGTAGCATAAAAAAATCTATTTTTTATGTGAATCTAAAATAACATGTGCTGCCTATTTCAGGGTATCATATGAGATTTGGATCTAGGTGATCTTTAGGGTCCCTTCCAACCCAAACCATTCTATGACTGCATCGGCTCAGCAAAGGACTTGAATTAAAATTTGAAAATTCTGTGCCATTACTAAATTTTCTTCTCCGTTCATTGCAATACATTCCTGTGTGTCATGTAGACTCGGTGCAGTGTTTCCTAGGATTTAGTTTTGAAAGGGAAGATAATACAGAACGCATAATTGTGGGGCACTATACTAGAATTTAGCAGACTGAGCCCCGAGTCAAGGCGTGCAGATTTTGACCAACAAAACCAAAGTGTTCCTCAGGTAGCCTTTCAGATTCAGGACCAAGTATCAAAGAATCATCTACTGAATCCTCTAGTCCTCTATACAATGTTCCAAAGACAATTCAAGTTTTTACAGCCAAATATCTTAGGGAGTCTAAACTTTGTGGGAAAATAAACCGGGTGTGTGAACAATTAGTCCCACATGTTATATATGTGTATGGGTCTAACTGCTATGGGTGGTCTTTCTGTGAGATGAACTGTCACTGCTGTCCATGACTGTAAATACAAAATTTAGGACCTCCATTAAGATGATAACTTTAAAATATAAACTATTCGACTACTGGGAAGAAACACACTGGTTTAGAAAGAGCAGATGGCAATAACAAATGAGCCACTGTCCAAGAACCCTCTTTGGAGCACAAAATGATGCCAAGACTGTTCCAGTAATGTTGCACCAGAAATCAGATCTTTCCAATAACGAAGAGTATGTTTTCAAAAGGAGCAGATGGTTCTGGCCTTCGATTCAAGAAAGTGTATCCTTTCTCAGCCAGGAGAGACCAAAGAGCAGCTCGATTGTAAGGCTGAAATTACCCACTGTTTGTGAAACCTTGAGCACCGTGACTGCAGAGAAGCTTTAATTCTGGCCTGAGGTGGTAGGGAGAGCTTTCAAGTGGTGACATGCTTATCTGCATCTTCACAGAGCATTATTCAGGAAATCAAACTGGTAATCCCATCAGATGAACCTTTTGAAAACTTTTTAATACTTATGCTTCTTGTTGGAGAAGAAAGCCATGGGTGGATCCAAAGCCCAAGAGCAATAATTGGGAACCACTCTTTATAAATGACTTCAAAGGACTTTGGATCAAACTCGTTGTGACAGCAGGCTTTCCCCTGGTATTTTAATACTTCCATACCCAGCTTTATCCAAAGCAGGCAGTGAACTGAAAGGCAAAAGTAAAGCAAATATTTGTCAGATCTTGAAGGGAATCTGAAGATGAGTGTAATTAGCAAAGAGAATCGGTTCTGACATGAGCAGGCATGTGTTAGAAAAGAGAAGATGTGAAGGGAACTGATGTGTGAGCAGTAGAAAGTTGAAGGATAAGAGTGAGGTGCCTGTGCTGCAGGTCCCAAGGCAATGGCCTGGCCACATCTGTTCTTTTCTGAAGTCTGGAAGTGATTCTGAAAAGTGAACACATCTGGGGCCCTATGTTTTGCAAGCCCAATGGCGTCTGTGGAACAGTTTAGTGTGATTCTCAAAAAAAAGACAAAACCTCCTCAAAACAGCATTATTTTAATTGCTTTTATAATCCCACGTGCCAGAGGTGGAAATTCGATTATTTACATGCAATACCTGCAGCGTTCAGAGCAGCTGTGTAGAAGTATGCTCATTTATAGATGTATTTCATGACAGTGATGTTGCCAGTTATTTATTTATGAAGGTCCCAAGAAAGACATTCACTGTTGAAAATTCTTGGAGTGAAATAAAGAACATATAGATAGTTATGATGGCATTTTTTCAGCAGCAACATTACATATCTTTTCCACAATTCACAAAACTTTAAAAACCGCATAATGGGTTTCCTTTGCTTTCTAGCTATTCAGCAGAAATGTGGTTGTCTATTCAGTTCTAGTTAGCCACCTCCTTGGAAACCTCCTGTGGAAAGCTAAAAGAGGATGTAATCGATACCCCCATATTCTGAATCCTCAGTCTGTATAATGAGAAATACCCTCACTAATACACAGTTGAAGTATTTAAGACGTGTTTTGAAGCTGATTCTCTTTTGGAGTTGCAGTAAGAAGAGAAAACCCTTTGAGACTTAATTACTGTAAGGACTATTTATCTTTCCCATTTTCCAATCGATGCTTACCAACCACAGTCAGGGTTGCTTGTCAGGAAAGAACTACTACCATATATCATTATGAAATTAAAGTCTGTTTTCAAGGCACCATTACAGTAGCACAAAGGCATGAGCATATACTGGAAAGGCGGTGAGATGGCGTTTGCTTCAGACTGTAGGCAGCATCTCTCTTATCTTTTTTTCTTACATTTCTGACACTACCCGTCTATTTACCCCAGATTATTCCCTGTTTGTGAAGTGGGGGAAGGGGAGACAGAAGCTTGTGCTGCACCCACCCACAGGATCTGAATAATTGGAAATAGTAATGGTTAGTCCGCTGATGAGCCGCATCAAATGGTTGTGTCAGATTATGAACGAGAAGTTTATTACCAACGCACGTATTGTCAGCCTGGAGGAGAGAAGGCTCTGGGGAGACCTTAGAGCCCCTTCCAGTCCCTAAGGGGCCTCCAGGAGAGATGGGGAGGGACTCTTGATCAGAAAGGGGAGCCATAGGACCAGGGGAGAGGGTTTGACACTGTAAAAGGGGAAATTTGGATTAGATTTTCGGAAGTAATTCTTTGCTGTGAGGGTGGTGAGAGCCTGGTCCAGGTTGCCCAGAGAAGCTGTGACTGCCCCATCCCTGGAGAGGTTCAAGGCCAGGTTGGAGGGGGCTTTGAGCAACCTGGTCTGTTGGGAGGTGTCCCTGCCCAGGGCAGGGGATGGGACTGGATGATCTTTAAGGTCCCTTCCCACCCAAACCATTCTGTGATTACACGTAGTCCCAGTGAGCTCTGGATTTATTGACCCTTCAACGGATTTACAGGATGGACCTAATAACACTAGGCCAAAAACTACATACGTACAAGGAGATAGCCAAGACTAGCCTTCTCCTGCTTCCTTTCAGATGTTTTCAGCACTGAATGATTTTTTTTTAAAGGAAGCAAAGAAATCAAGGTGGAGGTCAGAGCCAAGGTTTGATCCAAGCAGACCTTTTCCCCACATCTGGCATCTGAATTTTGAGTCTTGTGTGGTTAAAGTCACTATAATCAATGTTCTCCACGTCACCTGAAGGTAATACACATAACAGAGATCTCTTGGTTATGTCCATGCCTGAGGGCTGGAGGAACCTGGGCTCCAAACCTGCCAAAGGCAAATCACTTAAACATTTTGTTTCTCCACTTGTGAAACAAGGATGATAATAGTGTCTCTGTGGAAAAAGATGGCTACAGGACTTCTGTAGACCCTGCAAATTTATTCAGCTGCAGTTCCTCTGCAGTCTCATCAGCTTCAGCTGGAACTGCCATCTTCACCTCTTCAGCCCTCCTCCTTGATCGTGCTGTGCTCCTCTCATGGTGCCCGTGTCTGTTCTCCTCCCCTGGGGCCAGAATTTCTCATGTCAGCAGTGGCTGTATTGTAATTTTTTGTTGCTTTCCCCCTTTTCTTCCCATATACTCTGCACATTTCATTTTGCATCCTGCTTTCCTTTAACTACCTTTGGGGACCCCCAGGCTTGTCACTCATGGAAAACAGATTGCACTGAGAACAGAGCGCAGGCTGGGGTAAGGCAGCAGAGAAAAGAGACATCTGATGAGGTAAATGCTGGCCCAGAGTCCCGAAGAAACCACAGAGCAGCACTAACATTTCCAGGCAGCTGGCTCAGCAGTGATGTGTTCTCCTACTGGTTAAGGAGCCCTTGCTGACGGTACTGTCAGAGCAGGAACGAAGGGAGCAGCAGGCAAGCGGCGCTGTGAAAAAAACATGTGCTTACTTGGCTTCTGGTTGGGGCAGGAGGCACAAAACATGGCTCCAAAAATCCCCTCTGCAGCACCTTCTCCTGGTCCACCTAAAGAGAAACCGCAGTCAGCAGATCTGGAGACTGCCCGCCCTGTTGTCTCTCCAGAGGTGAAGAACATAATTCATAGAATCTTAGAATGGTTTGAGTTGGAAGGGACATCAAAGATCATTGATTTCCAACCCCGTGCCCTAGGCAGGGACACCTCCCACTAGAACAGGCTGCTCAAAGCCCCCTCCAACCTGGCCTTGAACCCCTTCAGGGATGGGGCAGCCACAGCTTCTCTGGGCAACCTGGGCCAGGCTCTCACCACCCTCACAGCACAGAAGTTCTTCCCCAGCTCTCATCTAAATCTCCCCTCTTTCAGTTTAAAACTCTTACCTATCCTATGGTCCCCCTCCCTGATCAGGAGTCCCTCCCCATCTCTCCTGGAGCCCCTTTAGGGACTGGAAGGGGCTCTAAGGTCTCCCCAGAGCCTTCTCTTCCCCAGGATGAACCCCCCTCAACTCTCTCAGCCTGTGCTCACAGCAGAGGGGCTCCAGCCCTCCCAGCATCCCCGTGGCCTCCTCTGACTCCGCTGCAACAGGTCTGTGTCCTTCTGATGTCGGTGGCCCCAGAGCTGGACACAGTGTTCCAGGTGGGGTCTCCCCAGAGTGGAGCAGAGGGGCAGAATCCCCCCTCTCGCCCTGCTGGCCACGCTGCTGGGGAAGCAGCCCAGGATACAGGGGGCTTTCTGGGCTACCAGCACACATTGCCAGCTCATGTTGAGCTTCTCATCCAACAACACCTCCAAGTCCTCCTCAGGGCTGCTCTCAATCCATTCTTTGCCTAGCCTGCATTTGTGCCTGGGATTGCCGTGACCCAGGTGCAGGACCTTGCACTTGGCCTGGTTGAACTTCATGATGTTGGCATGGGTGCACCTCTCCAGCCTGTCCAGGTCCCTCTGGACGGCACTGAAATGCAGCATAATTGCTGCTGTGAAGCCTGTGTCACCACCAGTATCTTTGTGGTAGTGAATGGTCAATGGGGATTGTGATATACGTAACTAAACAAGCCACGTTGCGGTGACAAACACCAGCTGAAGCCATGCTTACAGGCTGACCGATGGAACCTGCAGCCACGCGTGGTATGTAGCCATAGACAAATAATAGTGTGGACAAACTGGATCTCGTTTTTCTCATTCAATCTGTTGAGCTCAGCAGGGTTACACTGCTGGAAAGCAAAGAACAGCTAGACCTGTAGAGTCTTGGCAGGTTTAATTGAGGACAGTCCGTTTTTAAAGGGCAGCAAGTCAGCCCATGTTTTGGGCTCTGTGCCTGCAGCAGGGCAAACAAGGATGGAAAACCCTCCTTCTCCACACACCGTGGCCTTTCCACATGCTTTCTCTCCTACCTCATGTTGAGGCATACAATGGGGACTGGGGAAAGTTGGCTTCTCAGTGTCCTACCTCTCCCAGTTCAAGGGCCATCAGGACTGGAATCAGCCACAGTGATAATGGGGGACACCCCCTGTCAACATACACTGTACCAGGCAGCTCATTTATCCTCTTACTGCCACAAAGTCAAGTCACTGGACCTTTCCAGGAGAGAGAGAAGTCTTATACTACTTAAAGCCACTGCCTAAATATGGTAGTGTTAAAAAAAAATAAATTTCCAGTGGTTCCATCCCATGTAGGTTTCATTCCACTGTAAAATATTTTGTATCATTTGCCATATTTCTCAAGTTTAGCTCTTTTGCTGCAGCACGGGAAGTGACAAAGCACCTTCTGTGCTGCCTCATAATCCTGCCAAGTTTCGAAGGGGGCATCTGTCTAAAGCAGCATCGATACAGCATGAAAAGTGAGAACTCGAAGTGTATTTGAACTTATTTGTCTCATGTTCCTTTTCATTGCTCGAGCTTTTCCTACAAGTTTCTACACCCTCATTAATTGCAGCTGACCATAAAACCCTGCAAGCGACTCAAAAGCTTTGAAGGCAGGATTTTCAGGGATAGTGTTTAATTGCTTATAAAACTCTGTGCACACATGGAGCTCAGGGAGGATTCCTGCAGGGTCACCATCAAAAACCCATTTGATCTGTGTTTGCCAAGTCTCCCAGTAATATCATGTGCTCACTTTAATTACTTCGTTAGAGAACCAAAGAAGAATTTACAAGAGAAGTGAATATATAATTTCTTCACTGCTTAAATATGAGTCATTAATGGTGGCAAAGGATGCAGAACAAAACGTGAGCATGCAGGCATGCAATTGGTTATCTTATGGAAAGCCATCTCTGATGTTTCACAGCTTCTATTTTCATAATATTTTTTTTAGCTTTTCTGTCTTTGAGGACAAACTATTATCACACGATTGTCAGCATCTGCGAATAGTTTTCTTTAAAGGCCTAGTGAATATTATGGCAATGTTTCTTACATTTTTGATATTTCTGGCTCCTTTTTTTTTTTTTTTTCTAAAATGCCCTTTTATTTTAAGGACCAAACAAACTTATGAAACAAGATTATGAACCAGACCTTACAATGGTGCAAGAAGACCTAAGTTCATAATCTAAGGGAATGCTGAGGCAAACTATTTTAACCCTGTTTTCTGACCCAAAGTTCCCAAAAATTATGTTCAGAGATGCCAAGAATTATCTGGCAGTTGCAAAGGCCAATAAACAAATTACCTCCAGGGTGATTTGCTGCTGGTGTAGAGAAAATACAGAAGTGAGATTTGCCCATCATCTTTGGAGTGAGCAGATCTGTAATTGGGAAGAAATTGTTAATGGATGTAGTGGATGGAAGACGTGGGGATTAAGTTTTGGCTTCTGCAGCACTACAGTAAATCCTACCCCATGGGACAGGTAAAATCTGGAATATGTTATTGCGTGGTGCCCTCTGGACTTTATTCCAAGGTTGTGTAAGTTAAAAGCTACTTTTGCTTGCATTTGGGGATCAAACTGTCCCGAGGATTGTTTCTGGAGGTCCTGCAGAGAGTACAGCTCAGCTGAGCTTACAAAACCTCCTCATGCCCAGGTCTGAGGTCTGACTGGTGAAACCAGCTACAGCAAACCATTCTTCAATTGGAAACCTGACTAAATAACTGGGGGTTTTGAGTTTTATTATTATTTTATTTTATTTTTAATATCTTGTTGTCCAGCAAAGAGAAATGCCAATTTTAATAATCTGTAAAGCTGTGACATAGTACTACACTGAACCAGTCATAACCCTAAAATCTGTGTCCAGATACACCTCTCAATTTCTGGAGTTTCTTACGACATTGTTGGATTTTGTGCAGGTGCCAGGCACAACTGGGGATAGTCAGCTATAAAATAAAAGAGGAGAGGGGAGGGGAGGGGAGGGAAGGAAAAAAGAGATAAGAAAAGACTTCAGAATGTTTTGTTCTTTTTTTGCCCCTTTTAGGGGTCTTACCCACATTCACCTGGTGATTTGGGCACAGAACTCTACTCCCAGCCTCCCACAGTAGCTTCTCACTTCTTGCTCTCCAATTTGCATCTCTTATCCAGGGTTTATCTGGAGGGATACCTCCAGATAAACCCTGGATAAGCAGAGGGATGCCTTCCCCTGGTGGGACTTGGGTTTCTCTCCTGCTTCTGGTCCATGGCATCCACATGTGAGAGTCTAAGAACCCTCATACAGCCACTTACTACGTCTGGAGGCAGAAGCCTTCAGATGAGAGGCAAAATCTAGCAATTTAGGGCTTGCTGTGCATATTTGTTCTTCCTCACAGGATTTTGCTGCCCTGCACTGCCTGGTCATGGAGCCTTTCTCTGAGAGACTGCTTCAAACACACAAGACCCAGGAACTGCTGATGTTTGTTCAACTTGCACATTTGGCGTATGGTTTATAGATTAGTTTGTGGCAGAGTCTTGACTGGCACAATTGGAAAATGCCTAATGTGCTTTATTAGAGTAAATAACGATGTGAGAGGATGAAGAAGAGGTGTTTCAAATAGAACTTTTACTTAGGAGGCCACAAAAAAAGGCGTTCCATAGACTGAAAAAAAAAAAAAGGCTCAAATCTGCGCTCAGGATGCCGCCGAAGCTGCAACATAAGAGAAGCTTTTAAAAGCCAGGGACAGCAGGTTATGAGGAAATAGTGCTTAGAAGCAGAGAAACAGAGAAAGAAAGAGATTTTAACTCCTATTTCAGTTAGAAAAAAATGTGCCTGGCAAAAGTGCTGCTCTCCAGATTGAAAATGGCAGCCCCATCAGTTTTCCCAACAGCCCCATTAGTTCTCCCCATGACCATAAACCAGCAAATTCTACCCAGGAAGGGTAGCAAGCTTGATCAGAAAAGGGGGAAAGATTTACCAAATGTCAGTGCACTTATTTTCAGTGTTTGGAAACCCGACAGAGGCCTCTGTCCAACTCCCGGTGATCCCAGTGGAAACCCTCCTCCCCAACTGCCTTCACTAGGATCCAGACTAGAGCAGAACTGGTGGGACAAAGATGGAAAATAAGGGTCACATTCAAAATTCCTGTAATCTGCAGCATTTCTGGGAGCCTCGGCTGAGGTTTGTACCCTTCCACTCACATACGCGCTGCACACCAGCCAGACAGGATACTCAGTCTTACCGACTCTCTAAATATTTCTTGAAACCTCTGGAATGTTTTGGGCAGGATCCAGGAACTGGAAAAATATAATTGTGGAGCTTCTTGCAAGAAAAAAAAATAATAAAAAAATCCCGGTAATTATTTGAAAGAGCACTAATTTAAAGTGGCTGAGGGAACCCAAAAGTTGCTGAACGGGTGGAATAGCTGGGTGAGGTTCCAGGCAGAGGGAGTTGTGCTGGAAATCAAAGCCATGCAGCTGAGATTGGATCTAACGGGCTCATGCTAAACTCTGGTTTAGGTTTGTGAGGGCTGGTAACAGCCACAGACAGTGCCATCTAGTGGGTCTGGGACAGCTTTTAACCATTTCTTGGGGCTCTGGGAGTAGCTCTGAGGTCGGCTGTCTCAACCTGGCAGTGATGACTCTGTAGCCGAATGTCCGGTCCGTTGATTTTCTCATTGGCATTGTGAAGCACAGCTGCAGTGATAAATATAGGGCAACGCATGCAATGCCAGGAAGATCAGAATTTATCAAGAACTGAATGAGACTGAAAAACTGCATGAGACTGAAAAACTGCATACACCCTGTGCTGAAAAGGGAGAAATACTCCTGGGAACTCTAGGAAATGGTGTTAAAAAGGCACGTGAGGCTTTTCCCTCCAAAATGAAAAGCAAAGAGGCAAAAAGCCTTTCTCTCTCTCACCTCCCACCAGCATCTGGTGGGGAGAAGGACAGATTGCTTTTTTCTCACACTGATCTGGGACATGCCTGTCTGCTGTCTCCTGCTCCTGTAACCAGGGTTAGACCGATTGTCATGATGGGTTCAGGAAAGAATTTTCCCCAAGCTCTGATTAGGAAGGATCTTTGCATTTTTTTATTGAAGTACAAAATCTCTGATGTGGAGAGATGCCAAGAATATTGTCTACAGCTCTTTTTGTAGTAAAGGTCTGGAAATTATTATAAGACGTTGGGAAATCCTCTGAGGGTTTTGCAGTGTGGGAAAGAGTAGGGTTCTTTGATCCAGCAGTACATTACCTGGTTGTGGACAGGGGATGGATTCAATGATTCATGTAATCTCTTCTAGTCCTATATTCCTCCCTGGGAGTTACCTCTGTTCTTCCAAGGAAAGAAGAGTGCAAGATTTCATCCCTTGGGTCAATTGCAGGCTGCTTCCCCACACAGATAACTGATGTCTATGAGATAATTTGCCCGTGGGAATTGGCTGGGGGATGCAAAGCCTGGCCTCACTCAGCGGCGGCTTTCAAGCCATAAGGGAAGGCTTATTTGCACAAAACAGTGGTCTGCCTCTTGAGACTGCTGGGGTGTAGATGTCCGTGTTCCTCGAAATAAAAGTGCATTGACAAATCAGAACATGGTTTCCTTAATATATGTGCAGAGGATCCTCCAAGCAGCTGGAGCAACAAACAATTGCGTATCTATGGTACCCAGGAGAGACAAATGCTGAAAGAAACAACTGAAAACATCAAATTACTTATAGAAAAGACATAGAAAAAAATTTTTTTAGCATTAAGGTGGCCCCAACTTTACCTCTCAGAGTTATAGCCTGCATTTGCAGTTTCTTTCTTAAATATTGAAGGAGCCAGACAAAGATTGTCACTGTGTAAACTCGTGCTTGGATCTTGCTGCTTGTTTTCTACCTTAGCACACACGTGCGTTTTGTTCTTAATGTAGCTGCAAATAGAGTAACATCTTTCTTCCACAGAAAGGGTACAGACTTATCCGGCTCAGAGTATCCAGCATGATTGGATTCCCATTCTTCTGGTTTTAGGTTCCAAATTTGTTAAAGTGACACTGTGAATGCCAGTCATTCGAATTGATTTTATGAACAACATTGAATCAAGAACGCAATAAATGCTGGAGAGAGGAAAAAATAGTGATTAAAATAAAAAGGCCACATTTGTTCTTTTTCAAGTTCTCCTCTTACGCACACATGCACAGAATTGTTTCATTTAGCAAGAAATTATATAGCTATATAAAAACTAATACTACTTACTATATATGTATTATAGTTAAGCATTGTAAATATAATTAAGCATTGTAAAAAGCATATAAGCATATAATTAAGCATTGCAAAAAAAAAACAACGCCCCAAACTCTTTGTCTTCTCATGGCAATGGTTCCCCATGTACCAGTAGCAATTCTCTTAAAGTCCTAAAAAAGAAGACTAAATTCCTCCAACAAGGACTTCAAGTGCAAATGGTTAAGCAGACATTATGACCTTATAGCAAGGATTTCTGCTAAGTCTGAATTCCACAGTCTCAGCTGTGGAAAGAACAAATCCAAGAGTCACAAAGGGATCTTAATAGCACATAGGATTGAATATACATGACTCTGCTAGTCAGTAAGCGAGCCAATAATTAAATAATACAGTACAGTAAAGCTATAAACACATATTAACCATTTAGCACGTTGGGTCCTGATCCAGGAAAACAATTCAGCCTTTGCTTAATTCCAAGCATGTGACTGGTGCCTTTGAAGTAAATGGAAAAAAGTTAATTGGGGTCAGAACCTCAAAATAGGAGTTTGCCATTTATTCCCTTGGGTACCTCCTACACAGAGACAGCTTGGGGCTCTCTGCCAGGTCATGTCCCTGCTCAGCGGTGGGGTGTTTTCAGCCGCTTGCATTCTTTTGGGATCTCCCTGCCTTTAACATGCCTGTTTTCTTCACCGCTCTGTCTCACACTCTGCTTTTCTAAACCAGAACTGTCCTCACCTCCTTCTGCCTCTTCCCTGAGTTATTGTGGGAGTATCTCCACACAGGCAAATACCACCCACTGGTGACCTGCATACAGCCAATTAGAATCACAGAATCATAGAATTGCCCAGGTTGGAAGCGACCGTTCGGATCATGGAGTCCAACCATCAACCCAACACCGACAAACACCATCACTAAACCATATCTCTAAGCACCACGTCTGCTAGTCTTTTAAATTCCTCCAGGGATGGTGACTCCACCAGTGCCCTGGGCAGCCTCTGCCAAGGCTTGATAATCCTTTCAGTGTGAAAATGTGTCCTGATATCCAATCTGAACCTCCCCTGGCGCAATTTGAGGCCGTTTCCTCTTGTCCCATCGCCTGCTCCTTGGGAGAAGAGACCGACCCCCCCTGGCTACACCCTCCTTTCAGGGAGTTGGAGAGAGCGAGAAGGTCTCCCCTCAGCCTCCTTTCCTCCAGGCTGAACACCCCCAGCTCCCTCAGCCTCTCCTCACAAGACTTGTGCTCCAGACCCCTCACCAGCTCCGTTGCCCTTCTCTGGACTCTGTGGCTCTCATACCTATCTCCACACAGGGAATTACATATGGTTATTTGTTAAATTCCAGTGTGAACATATTCCCATGGACAGACAAACTCGGTACAGACAGAGCTAGACCTGCTCCCTTGGCAGCCACCAGCAAGCTGTAGTGATTCTATCTAAAGCAGGGTCCCTACATTTAATTGATTTGGGGATCATCATGTGCAGAATGGGTCTGAAATCATTCCAGCACCACCAGCAGTACATACAGCACAGTCTGGGAACCTCTGCCTGGAAAGACACGTACATTTACTGGAGAAAACCACTATCCTTGAATATCACATACCTTCCCTCATGAGCCATCAGACACATCTTTCATTTAAACAGGCACAGAATCAATACTTATTCCAGTAACAGATATCTGACTAATAGGTTAGAAATGTCTGGAGTGAGTCATTCACTACTATCTTTGCTTCTGTTGTTTGGTGGTCCAAAAAACTGCAAAATATCCACCATAAAGGGAGGGTTGGGGGGGAAGTAAATATCCATACTGTGTGTAGGAAATGTTTGTGTCTGAAAATCTTTTTTCTTTTTCTTTTTTTTTTTTTCCTACAATAAAAACCAAATGTGTTTCGTTGTTCTCAGTCTCAAGTGCATTCTTCTGCTCTAGAGCTATACATTTATTTATTTATTTGTTTAACTTCTTGTTTTCCCTCAACTTCTTTCCACGTAATTTTCTTCTCTCTGCCTTTGGCTATGCACAGCTTTTTCCAAAAGAACATTTCGTACCCAATCTCTGAGCAGGTTCACTTCATGTACATGGTGACTGATGGGGCTGGCACTGGTGGCACCAGCTCCAGGGATTTGTGGATCCCCTCATTCTGCTTTTTGAAAACTGGAAGGGGGATACTTTTAGACTGAAATGAAGGAAATCACATCCAACTTCTATGAATATGAGTCATGTTGCCAACTCATGCTTGCTGTGCTGGCAACATATTTGGAAGAGAATTCTTTCTTTTGTTGCTAGCAGCAAAGAGCTACTTTCAATCATTTGTGGTTTTGTTTGGTTTTTGTTTTGTTTTTTTTCCTGATCTCCATCCTACATCCTGAGCTTATTTCTTGTTCAGGCAGGTGCCCACTTCCTTTTTCCTTCTTCTCAGCAAAGCATCCCAACCAAACAAGGATCAGCTTGTGGCTGACTTCTCTCACCCGCAGCACATGGAATGGGAATGCCTTTGTGCATTGGGGAAAGCACCTCCTTACAAAGCGATTCTATGAATTCACTTACGGGAAGGAAAGTTATGTGCATGTCCACACATATAGAACAGCACACTGAAACTCTATCTCAAAAGTAGTGAGATAAATAATGCTGTGATGTTGGGAAGGCAGGAATAGCAGTGTAATCATTCTTCAAAATTGTTTCCTCTTGAAATATGCTTGGTTGCTCTGGAAGCTTTCACTCTCTGGACTGGGATTTTCCATTCTCCTACTTGTACAAATACTGGCGTAAATTTGGAGGAACGCAGAATCATAGAATAATTTGGGTTGGAAGGGACCTTAAAGGTCATCTACTCCAACTCCCCTGCAATGACCAGGGTCGTCTTCCATCAGCAGCTGGGTGAAGCAGATCTGGATACAGAGCATCCAGTAAATACCAGCTGAGTTGGGCAACATTTAGCAAAGTGTTTCAGAGCTTTCAGAGCAGTTTGAGATTTTGTATGGACAAGAAGAAACAGCAGCAGCAGAACTGAACAGCCCTTTCTGCTGTCCCTGCAAAGTCACGTTACTCCAAACCAGCTGACTTTCCATCAGTTCCCAGGCACGTTGAAGGGATATGCCAAGTCTTACCTGTGAATGTGTTGAGTGATCAGTAGTTATAATGGTGGAAATATTCCCAGGAAATTATTTAGAATAGTGTTAAGATGTATTTTCTTCCACAGACAAGGTCCTTGGTCATTTTCTAGAAGAAAACAACTAATCAACCAACCAACAAACCTGTTGGATAGATCTCCCTGCCCTTTTCTCTTCCACAACTGGGTCCTTTCTTCATCAGGGGGATGGATGTCCTTACCATGCTAAGCCCCTAATGTATGTTTGCTCTTTCTCTTTTCAGAACTCAGATTTGTTGACTTTGGTCATTTTCCTACCTTTTTTTTTTTTTTTTTTTCCACCAGAAGCTCTCTTTAATGTTGTTCTTTTGGTAACGTCTGAGTTCACATTCAACGTACATCAGGGCTTAGAACTCTGGCTTAAATTGACTTTTTCATGCTCTCTTGTCACTTCTGTTAGGGCCAAACAGATTGGCTGGTGCGAATGTTGTGACCTGACCACGTTATTCCTAGACAGAAAACCAGCCCTAAAATAAAACCAGCCCTAGAATATCAAATCAAGGGAAGGATTTTGTCTGGGTCCTGCCAAGGGTCACTTTCCCCCGCCTGGGGGCTGGTGGCACCAGCTCTGCTGAAGCAGAAGGGACAGGTCTGTGCGGTTGGAGGTAATGTATGAAGGAAAACCAGAAACAGCTTTATTTTGTGCCTCATTTTATTTAGTATGATCTCATAGATTTTGGTACTTTGACTCATGTTAAAAAGAATGGTTATGTGTATGAGAAATGCATTTTCTTATTCAATAAAACAAAAAATAAAGCGAATATTTGATTCTGTGTACAAGGATACAGGGCTAAGATGGACTTTTAATGAACTCTATAGGGTCTCTTGTTAGTTTTTATGTTTAGACTTATAACTTTTCACCTTTTTCTGGCATGCCAGCTATGCCAAATGGTTTATAGAGCTATAGTCACAAAATATGGGAGCTTTAAAATTTATGTCCCTGGATATACGTTCCAAAGTAGGATGCCTGAGCTGGTACAAAGTGTACTCATATTTGTGCCTCAACATTAACAAGTTTACTCAAATTAGATTTGAAAAGTGGAGGATGTTTTATTTCCAGAAAATAACAGTATTTCTACAAGACATTTGGCATAATTTATGGCCTTGTCCTGTAACTCCAACTGACTCTTAAATAATATAGTGGAGAAATATACGATTGAAAGCAAAGAGTATAAAGACCAAGTAGATTATCTCATACTAATCTTTTCCAGTGCATTGATTTCTCTGGTAGGTATTGGATAAACACAATCCGTTCCTGACTAGTCTCTACACCGAATTTTTTAAGGTATGTTTTCGAGTAAAATTTTTTCTGGACACATTAAGAGGTTATCACAGAACAGGCAAATGGAGTGTTTATTTTACAGAGCTCTCAAAACGGAGGTCTTATTTCTACCACTTCTTTTATTTGTTCAGTGTCTGGTTTGCCCTATGATGTTACTGAGATAAGAACTGCAAGAATACCGGTGATGGGGACCATCATTTATGAATGAAACAAATTAAATCAAGCTACATATTCACCAATGGGTTGCTGTGACTTGCTTGCTGGGATAGTGGAAATGTTTAACACAGTCAGGTGTTCAAACCCAGCTCTCCTTCTGAACTGCCTCATTGTTTGCTGGTGGCTCGCAGGCAGAGGGATGGGGTGAACAGGACCTGGGAAAGCACCTCTGCTTGAAGAGGAGAGATCTGAAGATGAGGAAGCAGTGCCAGTTTTCCTGTGAAAGAGGAATTTGTGGCAGATATCCAAAGGCTGCTGAAAGAAGGGACCAGAGGAAATAAGATTTGTAAATATCTGTCAGGTGAACAATGCTTTAGTTGAATGATGAATAACATGGAAAAGTTTGGTAATCTCTAGGAAGGTAAATTTGATCTTTTTTTAACAATTAAAGCTACTCTCTACCTGTCTTCTTGTTTGTGTATTTATCTCCTGCATTTAAAAAGTCAAAGGCATTAAGGTCATTTAGTAAAATATATATCTGAATAAGGAATAAATACGCACACTAAAATTTAGACATCTCACATGGGAGCTATTTGTCAACATGTTGTTTCCTCCTCTCAAAGGAAAACAGTGAGAGAAAATGTTAAGGCAATTCATTTTCGCTCTCTGCCCCTTTCTTCAGTCCCTCCTCTACTTCTCTTTTTTCTATTGCCTTTCCTTATCTGACCATGATTTTATTTAGATTTTAAGGTCTAAATAAATTTGACTAAAGGGCTGCTGCTTAAAACTAGTGTAGTGTTTGTAGTAGATTGCTACAATGCATGCAATAAATAATTGAATGAAAATTTTGAATACACAGGTTTGAAGCCTAGAGAGCTGTCGTTACCTCGTGTGTCTTATGTATGACACGTTTACAATCCTTCTGTACTTTGGTTGCAACTGCCTTGTTCGTAAATTAATCTGGCTTCAATACCTGTATTGTTATTCAAGCACTCATGTAAATCTTGAATATTATTTATAACAATATATAATAAATAATGTAATAAATAATAACCTACACTAAATTTTAATTATATTTATATAATAAATTATAATATTTTGTATAAAGATAAGATTTGACCTCATTAGGTAGAACTGTTATTCAACCATTCTTGCTAAGTTCTTTTGTTTTGATAGTGAGCCCTTGATAACCACTACTTCAATTTAGTTTTTTGACTGCTTATTCACTTAATCTGTAGCGACTTTGTTTTGCCTAGTGATGTGCAAACTTATTCTGATTGTGAAAGACTCCTTACAGACTGAATAATTTGGTGCATCCCAAATGCTTGCTTAAACAACTGTGTTTTGGTTGAGCTTGTGATCTAATGACAGTTGTGACCATGTGTGGGGGTCTTGACTCCAGTTTGGGAACAACCACTCTTGACTGTATTTCCATTGTTTGTTTATGAGGATGGCATGTGAGGCACTATCACAAGCTTATTATAACCAGATGTATTGTATCATGTTGTATCATATCATATTGTAGAATCACAGAATGGTTAGAGTTGTAAGGGACCTTAAAGCCCATCCAGCGCCACCCCCTGCCCTGGGCAGGGACACCTCCCACCAGACCAGGTTGCTCCAAGCCCCATCCAGCCTGGCCTTGAACCCCTCCAGGGATGGGGTAGCCACAGCTTCTCTGGGCAACCTGGGCCAGGCTCTCACCACCCTCACAGAAAATAATTTCTTCCTGAGCTCTCATCTCCATCTCCCCTCTTTCAGTTTAAAACCGTTCCCCCTGGTCCTATGGCTTCCTGACCAAGAGTCTGCCCCCATCTCTCCTGTAGGCCCCCTTTAGGTATTGAATGGCTGCTATAAGGTCTTCCCAGAACCTTCTCTTCTCCATATCATATCATATCATATCATATCATATCATATCATATCATATCAATCACATCTACTGCTCCCTGTTTACCACTAGCAGCTGGTTATCTTACCCTATTATAGCCAGTTATCCCGTCAAAGAAAGAAATTCGATGGAGCTGACAAACTTTGTTGGCTGGCACCCTACCAGCTACCAGCGGGGCCTGCCAAGGTTTGTCTTGGCAGCCTCTCCCATTGGAGCTCTGAAAGCTGGCGTGGCACAGCAGAGCAGATGGTGTGCTTACGCTAAGGAATTATTTGTAATGACACTGCTTATGATAAATCTATGCCAGCTGTTTCTTCCTGCCTTAGGAGTTTCCATATTGGCATTCTTGCACCAGGTGAGATCCATGACCGTGGAGGCATTAATGATTTCCTTTCAAAAACTATGAAAAGGGATTGAAGTTATACAAAGCCACAGAAACGATCTGGTGATCCTTTTCTTCAAGAAGAGAAATGTGAGAAAAAAACCCTAAGAACTTATATTTCTGGATACAAACACTTAGAAGGTCAGAAGACAAAACAAGGTGTGGTGTTCAGTTAGGACAAGTGGAAAAAACAGAGTTTAGAGAGTAATCACTGCATAGTTTGAAGGTGGATTGCCTATGAATTTGCAGTATCACACAGATCTGGAAAAAGCAAACAACAAGCAGGAAAGTATAAGCAGTAATATCGCACATATGAAGTGGGAAACAATCTTTCATCGTTTCACAGTAGGCATCACAAGAGTCTCTACGGAAACACCAGGTTCACAACTTGGCCACTTCTTGACACTGCATTTCAGCTATCGTTTCTTCCCCTCCACTGGGAATCAGGGAGGGACCAGTCTACAGAATTCACTCTTTTGATACCTCCACGCTTGTCTGTCTTCAAATTGAAGATCTCAGAATTGCCCAGCTGAGGGTTATGCCAAAATGCATTAAAAAAAAGCCCAGGAGATGTGTAGACAGAATCTATAGGTGGGAGGGCTCTCAGAACCTTTGGCAACCTCTGTGCCAGAGTAAGACACCTTGTGAAGTCTCTTTCAATAAATCTCTGTCTTCTGACTCATGATTGCCCTGCAGGCATCTTGTGCACGCCTCATACAGCCTGCCTGGCTTCGCACACCAGGACATGTAGGGTCCCACATGCCCTGGAGGGCTCTTTGCAGCTCAGCCCGAGTGAAGGAGATGGATTAATTTGATCCTGAGAGCACTCTTGGAGCACTTATAGCAGACAGTGTCTGATGTGGCCATTGAGATTTCTGCCTCCAGCAGATAAAGGAGACCTGTTACCAGAAAAGACATCCACTTCAGCTTGTTCTGTGACTTGGGTTCGTTATTTTTTTTTCACATTGGTTTATTTGTCTTTAGATTTTTAACTTTTCTGCATATGTACACTGTGCTTAGTGCTGCTTCTCTAACTACGTTGAGCTGAAAAGATTCCAAGTTGCTGTACAAATTGCAGCCACCACCAAAAATGAAGCCCTGCTGTAGTGAAAGACATCATTGTCAACAGTCCATCCTTAGAAATGAAGACAACTAAGGAGTAGGATAATTGTAACCACAAAAATGAAGTTCTTTTTGATTAAAGAACACACGATGGCACCACATTTTTCTGATGGGCCATTGCCATCGAGTTTTTTTATCAAAAGTGAATTTTGAATATTTGAGAACTATTTTTCCAAATACAGATGAAATCTATATGTAACAATTAACAAAAAGAAATAAGTGAACACTACAAAATATAGTTCATTTGTTGTTAAGCCCACAAAACTGGTGATGTGGCAGCAGCTGATTGGTGTAAAGTCATTGCTGTTGTCATTTCTCTGTCAGCTCTGTAGTTTTCAACATCTGCCTAGACATGTCTTAGCAGAAATGCTCCCATATTTAATAACCTGCTTCTTTCCATCATCCTTTCAAGGATATAAGAAATGAAGGACATGATTACAAGAGTTTCTGGAGTGAGATCCCAACCACTGGGAATACTGCCTTTTTTTGAGTATGAGCCAGCTCTGCATAAACTCAGCATTTCTGGATTTTTTTCTCTGTCCTTTTTTTGTGTGACTTATTTAGTTCTTATGGTAGCATTCTACCTTTAAAACTCTACTAGAATGCATGAGTTCAGCAGAAAGTCACCATATTGTAAGAAATCCATAACCATCAAGTCAGTAGCAAATATCTTAGAAATTTTAATGAGAAGACTCTTTTGGCATATTTTGGCTTTTTTTTTAATTTAAAGCAAAATTTCAGCAAAAAAATTCATTATTTATTGGATATGGGATAACTCAGGGACAGGGGGAAGAGGGATAATGGTTTCCCACTGTAAAATGTAGAAGAATACACTTTGAAAACTATTGGCACTGAAGAGGCATTAGAGTTTTGGCTGCAGAGAGGAAAAAGGACTTTGCTAAATCTGGATGTCTGGGTTCAGAGCCATGTATTTAGGTTCTAGTACATTCAAATTTCACACATTACTGATTTTTTTTAAGGTTGTTTAAAAAATTCTGTGACTGTTTCTTCAATTAAGGTCCGATTTTTGAGTGCTTGCTGGTGGAAGTAATACACGTTCATCAGACGAGGCTATTTTTTCTTGAGTGTCTACTCTGTCACCTTATGGAAATAGAACTGATCAAAATAAAAAAGCACTGCTACAGAGTTATAAAATTAGGCTGTAGGAATTTTCTCATGTGCTGTCATGTCACTCAGTGCCATAGCTGAATTGCTGAATAAATGGTAAAAAAAAAGCCTGTGCATCTGAGGAAATTAAAGGTCACATGCATCAATAAAATGAAATTAAAGTTCTGCATTATATTTCCACATAAAGAAAACTTAGTTCGCCGTGTTATTTAAATAATTCATCTGATACTCATGTGGCCAGAATGAGAATGAAATAAATATTGGACAATGCTCTTCTACCTCACACTTTCTGGAAATATGTATTTTTTTTTTTTAAACTATTCCTCAAATGCCTCTGGCAGAAGCTCATTTTTGATGCATTCTGTCCTTTAAGACGTCTTTAACAGTTTGAGGTCACTATTCCCCGCAGCGAAAGAAAGCCAACACCACCTGCTTTTCACATAAATGTTTTAAATTTCTGACATTGTTGAAAACACGTTGTTACCTCCTTCTGCTTCCCAGTGTCCTGAAGTGAGAAAATAGTCTTATTGTATAAACCTAGGGTAGAGTGCAGCCTCTGTAACTTAGGTGCATAGGCAGAGATACACAGTAGAAGTGCTGTCCTTCAAGAGCTCTATCTGTCTACCTCTATTGCCTGAGGAAATAGAGGCTTTTTCTGCCTAAATTAAGACATAAATTAGGTTCTCAGATTAGACAGACTAGGTGCCATGCTGCAACTCTGCATTTTGTTAGGGGAAGTTTATGGTATAAAAAGGATCTGTATCAAATGAGACTTGATCCCATGGACTTTTGTTTGAATGGAGAAAGGTTGCTTTTGTACAGAGAAAGAAAGAGTAATCAGCACATAAATCTTCAAATTTAACCCTGATGGGTTTCCTCCTGACCACAAGTAAGAGCAAGTTGGAAGAAAATGCTGCCTGAATGCTTGCTGAGAAGGTAATTTAATTAGCTTACCTTCAAAGGATAATTTTCACAGCATACTGAGATAAATGATCTGCAGGAACCTGTAATTATTAAAACCAAATTTAATTTGCTGCTGGATAAAAAGCACAAAACAGCTTTAATAGCATGAACTGTCTATCATCTCAGCTGCGATGCAAGCAATCACATTTTTGTGGTATGGATTCGTCCTTGATCAGGAATTTCTACTTGCCAGTGAATCAGTAAATGGGATCATCATATCATGGGCACATTATGGCCAATCTAAATACCAGCTGAAATGATTATTTTCTCCGCCAGACCTTGCTGTATTCCACTACTATATTGCACCATGGGATTCCTGCTTATACAGGCCCAAAACCTAACACCCTCAACTTAATGATTGTGACAATAATAATTGGGTAATAGAAATTATATGATGGGCCACAACTCTTTAAACAGAACCAACACTGAAACTGAATTTTACAAGAAACTTACACCATTTCCAAAATGTAGCTTCAATTTTTAAATTTATTTTGCTTTTTATGATAATAACATATATCAGAGCAGTGCCATATGCTTCTGCAACAAACTATTATTTTGTTTAATCATAGAAAGCACAAATAACTAAACCGAGTTATAAGTCTGCTGCTGGTGGTGATGACTGGTGCAGGTGATCGCTCCCAGAAGGTTCCGTTCTTCACCCTCTCTTCCAAACCTTCCTTTGCAACATTTACAGTATCATTTGCTGTGTTTCAATTTAGTCAATGTGCATTTTGTACAAGCAATTTTATAGACATCATGACACAAATAAGACCCAATAACATTTAGAGAACTATCCCAGGCAACCTCATAAGAACTAGAGAACGATGGAGTAGATCCCAAGAACCAAGGAGGGCAAATATAGGGCTTTAGAAATAGCACAAGAAGAATTTGGTTGATTTTCTAAACTTCATTGTCCAGAAAGGTGTTGGTGCAGCTGATTGGCTGGTTCCCTAGATGCAATTCATCACCGTCATCATCATCAGTGGCATTTTATGTCTTGACACATGGCAATTTTCCAAATTCTGGGTCTTGTTAGGCACTGACAACTTGATCCTCAACAGCTGAATTCTTCGGGATCTTCATGAATTTCATGGGAGCAGGAGGAGGGCTTTCACTGCTCATATTATTCAAGAACAGAAAGAAGGACTCATCTTCATTTCAGTCTCTTGAAGTGAAAGCATTAAGTGGAAAAGTTTCTATTCGCTCCTTTCCTCTCTTAATAACAGACATGCAGAGAAACCCTTTCTGTAACTGTCTATCTCTTTGTCCAAGCTGCGTGTTGTCATCTTTCACTTCAGGTTGATGCAGTTACATAGATCCAAATTCTGTTCCATGCCTTCCCCCTGGGAGCTGAAGCAGAAGAGATGAGTATTGTTGCTCCACTTCTTTCCTCAGCTGTGGACCCATGACAGAAGGACATACTCATGAGTCACACGCTCATCAAAAAGTCACTTTGAGATTGGACGATCACATCGGGTTGAGGACTCAGGAGAGGAAGTGTCATTTACAGTGTCATTTACTTGGCCCAAGAAACTGGCTGTGCTTATTGTTTTTATTAAGACAAATTTAGGTTAGAATTATTAGTTTCTTCCATGCGATAATTTATCAAATCCCATTCTCAAAATCCTGTTTTCCAGGAGGAATAAGACACCTGGGGGAATTCCTTTGCTTTGCTTTCTCAGCCCAACTTTCTACCCAGGAAACTCCTTTTCCTGCTTTGCCTTAGTTTCTTGAAGTTTGCACTCTCACTGATTGTTTTGAAGTCTCCTTGGTTTCTTCCTGTCCACTGGCTGTTTCTCAGCTCCTTCTGACCAGTGAGTACAAATTAGCTTCACTATCTAATACCTGGCCCCTGTGTTCTCCTTCAGTTTAGTTTGGGCTGTGGCTTTCATTATATCTCTCTTTTGCTCAACAAGGGGCATTTAATCGTTCCTTCTTTTAGTGTTACTGGAAGGACATGATTGTGGTCTCCAGCCGGCTTTTTAATTTGAAACAGTGAAATTCAGACTTGTTACGATGAAAGATTCTTTTCTGGCCTACTCTTAATTACCATTTCCAGACATTCTCAAAAGAGAATTGTTGGTGTGGATCCAGGAAATTTTTTATATGTTTCTTTCGCTTAGGTGTGGCAACCGCACAACCACAGGCACAAATAGATTCTCCAAGGGTCAGAGACTCGTTATGTGTGAGTGGAAAAAGGAGTGTGGGAGAGATGGATGAAAAGTCTGGTTAAAAGAAGAGTCTTGCCGACAATATCAATTAACATAAATATTTTACCAGTTTTCATCGTAACATATGCACAGTAATAAGTGATGACATAGTTCATAGGAGAGATGAATCTGTGAAGTTCCTTTATTCACTTTGACGCAGGAATTTGCATTTGAAGTATGGTAAAAGCCAGCTATGTAACACCTCTTATATTCAAAGGCATTACCATTGTACCTGGCTGCCACATAAACTAAAAATGGCATCAATTCCAAGAGAATAAAGATTATTTTTCCTTTCTCGAGTGGTTATGCTGCTTTCTTAAGTATGGTTTTAATGTTATATCTCCAGAGAAACCTTTTTTTTTTTTTTGAGGGAAAGCTTCTGAAAATGACACACATGGTTTTGCAAGGTGGCATTGTGAAGACGTGAAGTCTGGTGGTCATAGTGATATACAGAAGTTCCTGAAAGGAGAAGTGTCCCTAGGTGTGGTAATTTGTCTCCTGTTGCCTGTCATGAATGAGGGGCCTAGTTCCTAAACATGAGGAAATAACCCCCATAATTTTTGTTGTGTTTCAGTGTCAGGTCAGCCACCACCCTCCCCCCACTCCGAGTCCCCAAAGGGGTGTACCTGAAACTCATCTTTTTTATGAACTTTGACATCCCAGCACAACTACACTTCAGAGGGTGAAACCATTCACAGGATTTAGGTGACCAGATCCCAATATCTAATTAGGAGCTTTTAGACACTGCTCTGACAATTATCCGGGAAGTGGGAGACCTGGCTTTCAGCCCAGGATATGCACTAATTACCCAACATCTTGCATAGCAAGCAATCCTGGCTCTGGGTGATGGTGGGCCATGGTACGGACGCGAACGCACACGGAGAACAGACGAGCTTTGTAACATCGTGGTTAGAGAACTCCGCTTTTGGAAGAGCTCGGCTCCTGGGCTACGTGCCCAGAACTGTTTGTGCGTTTTACTTCAGCTCATCGCTGGATGAAAACAGAAACGCTGAAGAGAACAATGACTGGAACTGCACCTCTTCGCCTTTCCGGCAAAGCTCCTGAGTCATGGCAATATTAAGTGGAGCACCCATTGCCATTGTGGTTTTGACTGTCCCTGGTTCCAGCATCGGCCAGAGGTATGGAATGAGTGTTTAGTAGTTCAGGCAAAATAGAACACACGTAAAATGGAACATACACAAAAAGAAAGTCTTAAACAAAGATCAGGTCTTAGTACCACCTGAGAAGTGAAAACTTATCATGGGGTTTTTCGCTGATCTTAGAGAAATATGCTATAAACACAACTACATATAATCATAGAATGGTTCGGGTTGGAAAAGACCTTAAAAATTGAGTTCCAACCCATATATATATCGAGTTCCATATAACCTGCTCTAGGTAGACCCACTTTGTCTGGGGGGTTGGGCTAGATGATCTCCAGACGTCCCTTCCAACCCCATATGATTCTATGATTCTATGATTCTATAAGTATGCAAGAGACACCCAGTTGCACTAATGACTTTCTGGGTTGCAGCTTCACGTAGGACAGGAAGTTTAAATTGTGCAAAAAGTGATAATAGATGATAAGTCAACTAGATAATACATGATAAGTCAACTGGATAAGGCTGTAAGTGTGCAGCGTAGCTCAAATACATGAGTGTGCTAGATAGACTAAAAGATAATTAAAAGATAACCCAAAAGATGAACTTTCAATTGACCAGTACTTTGAATTTAGGCAACCAGATTATTCTTGGAGCACTAAAATGCTTTCTGGATCTTCTTCCTGCTTCCCTGAATAGACAAACTTTACTAAATTTCTTTAGGTTTGAATAACCCTGACTGAGGCTCAGTACCTTTGCCAGTTCTTGGAGTGATTTTATGTAGTTGCCACAAATCTTTGTTTTAGACTTCAGAGCTGTTCTTCAGAGGATGGGCACCTTCTATTTCTGTTAGTCATTCATCTGACAAGTTTCAGCCTAGTTGAGGACAGAACTCGTGTTGATCTGTTCTGTCATAGAAATGTTGGAGGAAATAAAATCTCCATAATTTCTTCACCCTTTTAAAATTTTCTTTACTGGCCCAAGATGAGCCTTTTAGTTCATACAGGAAGCCAACAGTCAGCTATGTGTTTTCTAGTTCATATTTTCATGAAATTCAAGATGATGGTTGTTTCTACTTGTGAAGCTCTTTGTTTTTGTAGAAGCACCATTTTAGAAAAAAGTATGTCAAAAACATCTGGAAGAGGTAGGCATACGAAAAATGCTAAAAGCATTTTTTATTTAATAACATTGTACTTATGGTGACCGAACTGCTGGGAGAACTAACGAAAAGAATGTTGCCAACTTTTTACGTTACATGATGCTACCATATCTTGTCTTTGGATTATTATTAGTTCCTACAATGTTATGGTCTCCAGACCCCAGTGAAGATAACCATATGATTCTACCAGGCTCCAGACCATGGCTCCAGGGTCTTCAACACTGTGTTCCTGATTTCCTATGGTTCTCCGCTGTTTTAATTCTTTATTACATCTTTAACTTCCCTTTCTTAAAAAGTTGTGGACTTTTAGCCACCTGTTGCCCTGAGCTACATTTAAAGTTGCTGTAAATGAAAGTGATTAAAGCATGATTTTATTTCCCTTAATTTTAGGGAAGTTTCCACTGGTGTATTAGATGGGACTCTGTTTATAGACAGCTTCACTGTTTACTCTTTAGAAGAGCTATTCCCCTTTATCATTCATAAAGCGCATATTTCATGTAATCACAAGGGAGTGAAAAATATTTCAGAACAGGAAAGTGTAATTAGAAAAACCTCAGAGGGAAAAAAACTTTAAACTATTTTTGAGTTGTTTCAAAAATCAATTAGATTTCAAGGGGTCTGTGTCTAATTCTGATTCTCAGAATGATTTCTTGGGAAATAAGCTTCCCAATCAATTTAATTACACTATCTACATCTGTTCATATTTATCTAGAGTTTATGAGATGGATCAGAACTGTTGCCAACTCCGTGATTTTATTGCATGTCTTATGAGATTTGGTTGAGGGTTTTTCTAAATCTCACATGACCTCAGATTTATTGTTTCAAACCTAATGAAATCTTCCTCAAGTATAACAGTTCCTATTAATTTCTGCAGGGCTTAAATGAAACTACCTTTAGCTGTGGTGCAATCGTTCCCTACAATCTTTGTCTTTACAGTAGGAATTTGTCCATGAGAAGTATGGTTGCTATCACCAGCTTCTCAAGCTCGTCAAGAACAAGAAATATCTGTATCTGTGCCTAATAGGCTAATTAGCGAACTATGAAGAAAGAAATTAATTGCTGATTTTCTGTGGTTTTGTTTTTTAAAGGGGTTTTATTTGGTTGTTTGTTTGTTGGCTTTGATTTATTTTTTTTTTAGTGGCATCTATGTGGTGAATTTGACCTGGAATTGGTCAAATAATTTTGGAAAGCTAAATTTAACTTGCGAGCCATACAAATTCAACCTTACTGAATTCTTTAATTATGAATCTCTTACTGAACTTAACATGACACAGAAAAGGAATTATAGTTAATCTTAGAATGTTTCAGCCCGGAAAAGGTACTTACAAAGGTCAAACAAATACCGATATACAGAAACTGTTGAAGAAAAATACCTTGTTTAAAGGTTTCAGTACTAGTGTTTGGGTTTTAATAGTCTTAGAAAAACCAGTATGTCTCTTTAATTTTGTATGTCTTGAAAAGTAAGTTTTAAGGAATGTATTTAAAGGTAAATTCAAAAATGAAAAAAGAAGAAAAAGAAAAGAACTTTGCAGGCAACACGAAACTCTATATAAGCCTGAATAAATTGTCTTCATGTTGTCAGCATTAATTGAAATCCATCATAATATTGCAAACAAAGAGCAGAAAGACAACATGCATTTCACGTAAAAACCTATACATAGGCCATATTTTATTTATCCAAAACCCTTCCATATAAGCACAAAAGCCTAATTGTCTTCCTGTTGACTTTCTACCGTTTCAAAGCCCCATCCCATTTGGCACAGGTATTTTCTGCTGGCAGCTAAATGTTATTTGTCTCGGGGCAGAAAATCTGTTGGTTTCAGCAACATCTTAGAAGAGAGTCAGCGTCAGTAAGTAAAGAAACCTACCTAGAGCTTCCCTTTGAAGCCTCAGGCTATTGACAAGTCACAGGATGTAAGGAAGAGGAGAGGCTCTGCCAGTATTTGTGTTGAATAACACTTCTTCTGTATATTAAAGCATAGGATTTTAGTATGGGCCTCACAAAACTTTGCAAAGTGATACTCTTCTGGTTTCCCTCTTAGTCTGCATCCTTTGTGACTTTTATTTACTGACTCTTTGATGCAAAGCTCACACCATAAAAATTCAGGAATTAACAGAGAGTATTCTCATTGTTGAGTTCTCTTCTGGTTCCATTTGTATTATTTCTGCAGTCACACGATTTCTGCAGGTGAGACAGAGAGTCTCCCCAAACTCCAACTTCTTCACAGGCTGTTCTACGGAATAGTTTGATGAATTGGGCATTTTCTTAGAAATGAATGCAATACAAGGCTTTTAGAAGCCCTTTCCTGTGGGCGTTAAAATCTGAGAACTCCTGGTTCCTCTGTTTCAGCCACTGGAGAATTTTTCAGTATGAGAACAAGAGTCTGGCAGTGCTGGCTGGCAGGTAGTGCTTTTGAATTTAAATCCCAACTGTGTCCTGCACTCCATTCTAGGTGCAGGAGTGTACTCTGAGTAGAGCTTAGAGTACCCCCAATGGTTTGCATTGAGCAGCCCCTCTTTTCTGGTGCCCAGCGTGTATGTCTGTGATGGGTATCTTGGACTTTGGGCTAGGAACCAGTGAATTTGCATGAAATGTCACAGAGGTATCATTTCAGAACATGCTGTGCTTTTTTTTTTCCCTTGTACTTTTGAAGCATCCTGTTTGGGTTTCAAAATTCTCCATCTAAGTCTGCAGTCAAATCAATAAAAGAATTTTCCTGTTTGAACGCAGTCTATCACATGTGGGATTATCCCACCTGTATGAACTCCCTCCAGCAATTCCACTCTTGTTCTCCCTTGTGGAAAGGGCTTGGCAGCCACCTCACTTTTAGCCTTTCTTCTGAAACAATCCTCACTTGTCTGACATTTCCTCTCTACCGCTCATGTGGCTCAAGGCCAATAAAATAAATCTGTAGCCAGCTCCAGGTTTCTTTGCACTCCTGTGTCGTTCATCTCATTACAGATTCCTTGTCATGTTCAGTTGCGAAGAACGGAAGGAGTCATTAGTTGTTTTAAAACTTCCTTCCTTTTCTGAATCTTTCAGCACCAAACCCATCTGCTGCAAAATCTCTGGTTACACTTTTATGTGCCGCTGAGGATCTTATGTCTCTTCCGTCTTCTTTATCATGATTTGGTCCACAGCCAGTTCTGAAGAGCAAGTCATCCATCCTATTTGCTCATCAGATCATGGCAAAGCCCTTCTTTGAGTAGGATGAAAATCTTGGACATTTGGTCCATAAACTTGCAGTTGAAAATTTTAACATCCTGTTTCATCACTAAGTAGGCTCTTGTTGTAGACTGAGCTGCTGATTAGGCTTTGGGATTATCCTCTGGTGGTTTGATATGTACGTTTTGCAGCTGCATGTGTTTTTCAGAGCTGCATAAATCTTGACATGAATGATATCATCTCACAATAGTGCAATTGGTACCATCAGCTAAACAGGTTGGAAATAGCAAATGAGAAAAAAACAAATTTATAGTAGTGTCAGGAGAAAAGGTTCCTATTATAGAGATCAAATTCTGACTCCTTGACAGGCTGGAAGGAGGAATGAAGAGGAACCAGAATGACTGGGAAGATTTGATGATATTGTCCAGTATGTAAATTAAAAATAATGTTACGAAATTTCACCTAATTCAAGGGATGAAAACATATATTGATCTAGAAGCCAGAGAGAAACACACAAGATTAACAGTGACAATAAATGTGTGGGCATTATTTAAACAAAATGTAGAAGTCTTTGTCTATGTATTTATACATGCACATGCATTACCTTCAAAATACTAAAAAAAAAATAAAGAATGGAAATCTTTGCAATAGAAAAAAGAAAATGTATATCTAATGATGGTCAGTGCCAAATATTTTTGCCTGAGTTTTCTGAGAGCTGTTCTTAGGAAATTAGAATTCACTCTTTCCTAAAGATTCTACTGGAACTCCTTTTGACCCTGGATTCCTTAATTAGAAAATACAATTTTTTTATTTTTTAATTTTTTTTTTGTGGTATAGAGGGTTGTAATGTCTGAATACATGACATTTCGATCTGGAGAAGAAGAGCAGACCAGAAGCAAAGCAGCTTAATCTGCTTTGATTAGTTTTGAAAGGTAATTCAATCTGTCGAGCAACAATTTGAAGAAACCTGGAGAAAAGCTAACACATAAAGTGCACAATTGTTTACGTGGAGGTTTAGTCATGATGAGGCATGCCTCAGCAGGAAAGGAAGCGGTGAAAATATTTCCTTGAAATATAGGCAGACAAATTCGAATGTCTAGTGTAGACTTCAAAGGAGCCACTGAGGCATTCAGATCTCAGGAATAGAGAAGATGTCAAGCTGGTATGGTACCCAAATCTTCATAATGGGTCTAAGAAAGGTAACAAGTTTTAGTTTCGAGGCTTCAGTGCTGAGATATAGTGCAAACACATATAAAATAAAAATAAATATACAAAATACAATATAAATATAAAATATTTATATTATTTTATAAATATATATAATAAAATTCTGCCTAGGAGAGTTTGTATGGTTTACTGCTAATAACATAGTCAATACAGGAAGTATTTTTCCTGTTTATCCCAGTGATTTATTCTAGACAGACAGTAAAAGACTCTGACTGTCAATACACTTAAATAAAAGAGGAAGTTTTGTCCTTTGTCCAGGACTATACAACGTGTCTGGCAGTAGTCAATATTTTCATTAACGACATGAATGATGGAAAAAAAAGCATCTTTATTGCATTTGCAGACAACAGCAAGCCGGAACAGTGCAGTGGAGGACAAGGATAGAATTTAGCCAGGACCTTGACAAATTAGAGAGGAGATATGAGAAAAATAGGATGCGATTCAGTAAGGATAAGCAAGAACTCTATATTTAGCCAGGGAATGTCAGCCACATGAACGCAGGATGCGAAACAGCTGGCTGCTGAGTGGTCCTGCAGAGCAGGATCTCAAGGTTGTAGTGGATCGTAGCTGGACATGGATCAACAGCATCACAGCATGGAGTGAGAAAGGCGAGCTGAATGCCAGACTGTAGAGTCATGGTTTTTGTAAGACATATGAAAAAATTCTTCTGCTCAGCACAGCATCAGCACCGCTGAGCAGTCCCTGGCCGTTCGGGGACTGTACTTTAAGGCAGGTGTAGATCGGTTTGAAGGAGAAGAGCAGTGAGAATAGTTGGAGGGCGAGAAAATATAATGGACAAGAAAAGATGTAAATATTGTAGTTGTGTGGTCTAGAGAAGGGAAGATTGATGCAAGACATGGTAACAGACTTCAAATATTAAAAAAACTACTGCACAATGGAAGGGAATATATTGGTAGTGTATAGTGTAAGAAATAATTGACTTGAACTACAGCAAAAAGGAGACTTAGGCTAGACATTAGGAAAAACTTTCTAAGGATAGTGAAATACCAAGACAGATTTCCTATAAAGGTTGTGTAATACTTGTCTGCATTGTTGGAGGCTTTTAAGGATTGGTTAAACACATACCTGCCAGGAATATTTTAACTAAGCACTTGTAAGTGAAGTGTACATGGAGATGATGAAGTTGACCATAATGAAATAAAGTCACCGGGGTGGTACTGAGGTCATTTTGGTTGCAGAAAGGAGTGTCGGGTACTCAGCCAGTATGACCTGTCCTGGCGTAAGAAACTCTCATGGTGTTCAACGGATACTTGGAGTGTGACTGAGGATCCTTGTGATTTGAGTGCCATATTTCAGACAACAAGTGTCCTGCCTCTTGCCCTCCTACAGTTAGTGAACTCTTCTAGGACATCGGGGATGCTATGCTTTGGACCCATTCCTGGTCATCTCATTGCTATGGGATGATGTCATCCTGCCTGGAATACTTCTCTCTCTGACATGAAATTGCAACCAGTACCTAGGTGGGAAGGTGAGATGTTGCTGCTTGGACAATCCTCCCTTTTCTCTGTATATTGGTGAAGAATGACTTGATTGCATGGTTCCGTTGGGTACAGCTGACCTGAGTGGTGACACCAGGTCCAAGTCTCATCATGCCCTGCATGTGAACCACACACAGAGAGTCTGTTCAGATGACATAGAACAGGAGATTAGGGTTTGGTTGAATTTGAGTTGTAGTTGTATAGTCACCTAAACTCAAGCAAAGTGCATTACAGAGGGGGAAAATCCACCTGGAAGAGTTGTCATGTGGCTGTGAGATCCTCTGGACAGGTTGAATGGGTCCCTTATAGGTTATAGCACAGTGTATAGCACAAAAAACTGAGTTCTTAAACTTAAAATAGGGACAAGCATTGAAAACTGAAATATTTTCCATTTTATCCTACCACAAAAGGAAAACTGCAAAAATTTACTTTGGGTGAGAAGCCATCCTTTTAAAAAGAGACAAGTGGAAGAATGAAGAACAAATAGCTGAAGAATAAGGAAAAGAGATGTAAATGTCAAAGAATATGAATTAAAGGTGAATCTATGAGGTAATTAATAAGGAACATGATGTTTGAGCAAAAAGTGGCTTTTAAACATTGATTTAGACCAGGGAAAAACCTCAGTGATTTGCAAAGGAATGCAGGTGAATAGGAAGAAATGCTCCATCAGTTCCTTATCTGTGCTTTTAGGATCTAACAGGAGGAATTCGACATATGATAATTCTGACGTGAAATATTTCAACAATGGCTGTGAAGCTCTATTTGCTGAGACTAAATATTCTCAAATCAGTCGGCTCCCATAGCATAAGCGTATAATAGCACTGATAGTGTTAACTAATACACAATTGCTACTCATGTAAGTTTTTTTTTCTCTAGAGAAAAATTTAAGATAAACACTTCAAGGTATGAAATATTTAAACTCAGCTAAAAATGTAGGACTAAAATTCAGAATTTTATACAAATTCACTCCAGCATTTCTTATTGACTTGTAAGAACTGAATTGTTCCTTCTGCTTTCTTCTTTTGCTCTTTTTCTGGTTTCAAATATTTTGTTTGTCCCTCTGTTTAGTTAGCACATCCTGTTCTTCGTTGCCTGCTGTTTACTGCAATTCCCTTCCATGTCACAAACCACTATAATCATATGGCTGATGAGATCTCTGGTTTCTTTTTGGCATTTCCCTGTTCAACCCTTGTTACTCAAATACAGAATAGTATTACAGAGTTAATAATTAATATTGCCATTTATGCCCCATGATTTTGACACTGATATGAAGCCTCTAATTTTTAATGGGCTGTTGGTTGTGTCTCAAATCAGGATATGCTCTCACAGAATTAAAAAAAAACACCACCACCCACTATCATGGTGTAAACAGTATTTTATCACTATTTTTTTGGCAAAGCTTTTCTTGCAGAGTAGTGCTCACTTTGTCCATCTGTGCTCATTTAAGTGAAACTGAACAGTTTCTTCTTCTGATTTATATTCCAGGCTTCCCAGAGGTTTTATTTTGTGACAGCAGAACCATTGCCCATTTTTTTCATCAAGCTTTTTAATTCTTTTCTGATTTTAAGACTTATTAATACTTTCATAGAAATTTTCACAAAAATTAATATCAAGAGGACGTTTAAAGTTTCCTAAATTTAATCTGTATATTACAGGTCAGGTAAT
This sequence comes from Arenaria interpres, assembly GCA_013399435.1. NCBI lineage: Eukaryota > Metazoa > Chordata > Aves > Charadriiformes > Scolopacidae > Arenaria > Arenaria interpres. The sequence continues at coordinate 166,319 of VXAK01011470.1, read as the reverse complement.
TTCACCCAAATGCACCACTCTCTCTGACAAAGCTTTGGCAGACATTAACAAAAACCAGAAGAGACCAATATTCCATTGATGGAAGCAGAAGAGTTGAGACTAATATAAATGGTGTCAGTGAGTCAGACACGAGATTCCAGGTGATCACGGAATGGTAAATCAGGCTACAGAAGAAAGGGGGAAAAAAAGAAAGGAAAAAAGCTCCTTTAAAAAAAAAAAAGAGAAATAGTGACCTGTATAAATTTTGTGTAGCAACTTTCAGTCAGGCACCTGGGAACATGTCCCTTTGGAAACACAGAAAATGATCTAGAATGCTTTCTGTCAGTTACTTCTCAATACTTACTGTCATGCCATTTTTTATTATTATTTTTAACCAGAAAATTTGATGAGATAAAAATACTTGCTAACACGGATCCAAGAACTTTTCTTATTAGCAATCCTTTCTCTTTTACATATTAGCTTTGAAAATTGTATGTTGAGCTCTCTCAACAAGGCAGCTTTCAAGCAATTTAATTTTTGTCCTGCTGTTTGTGTATAGTGCAATATTGAAAGTGTCATATAGTAATAAGTCAAGTACCAACTGTAAAACATGGGAATGTGCTATCTTCCAAATATGTTATGTCAGCAACATTGCTTTTGGAAACCAGATTTGTACTGCTGTCAATAAAGACTGCAAATTCATTTCTGACAAGACTTTGGTCTGTGAACAAGGTTGGCTTATTTAAACTCCAGGTTCTATCTTTATTCGCATGTATCGGTGAACTTATTTAAATTTCTTTATTTTAGTTTTCCTATAAATTTAGCTAGCTTATTTGTAATTCACAGGATTATTCATTTTTTCCTGTTTAAATACTGGAACCACATTTGTAGTTACCAAATCACTTGGAATTTCTTCAGTTTCCCAGGACTTGCTGAATATCGCATGAGCTGTTCTGAAAGCTCCCAGCTGGTTTTCTTCAGGCCCTTGGGTGTCAGTTATCTGGGCCTGTTGATTTGCAAATGTTTAATTTCAACAGATGTTCCTTTACATCTTTCTTTGATGCACATGGTAAACTTGCTATTCCAGCAGCAACGGCATCTGGGATACATACAGCCTCATGTTTCTTTCTACATACGGCACATAAATGTCTATTGGTCATTTCTGCATTGTAATCCTTTTTTTTTTTACCAGAGCCATCTAGATGGACATGTACCTGTAATCCAGTCCTCTCAATATTAGCGCTCTTTCTGTTTCCACAGGCCTTCAACATCTCCGTTGAACTACCCCAGCCTCCTCTCCAGAATAACCTTTTTTCCTATTCTTGGGATTGTGGTTTATGGGATACCAAATAGGATATTCATGAACAATTCCTGGCTTTTGTTAAAACACTCCCCATGAAACACATGTGCTTTGTCAGTTATCAGCAGTTGCTTCAAATTTGGTAAAAGCAACCACTTCAGGGTTCAGGGATTGATAATGGGCTAGAGTTGTATTCTCTTCTCGTAAATGAAATCTGACTAGATTAAGATCACTGGCACCTTTTCTCAGGTAAGTAATTGCCACGTCTCTGCCAGTAGGAATTATGCCCAAACACCGAGTTACCTCATCCTGTCTGCTCTTGGCCACTCAACTTGTCCAGCAAAGACCCCTTGAGGTGAGGTCATTCTTGGCAACAATGATTTTTCCTTCTACTGCATCTCAGCTGTGGTTTTAGGAGCAGTTTGCATTGTGCATAAAAAAAATAAGATTGTAAGAGAAAGCTACCTTCTTCGGTTTCATTAACTAGAACTTCTGTTCATATACTTTCACAGTGCAGTGTCTTTGATGTGAACTTTATGGCAGACGATACCACCCTGCCCAAATTACACATTTCTCTCTCCACTCACATAAAACAAGTTTTCATTTGTAGTGGGTGCTGCCTCTTTCTCTTTTGTTACTCAGGAAACAGAAGGGATTTCTGAGAGTGCCAGAGGGCTACTCCATCACCTTCCTACCCAGTCTCTTGTCCAGGAGAAATCCTGGAAGCACAGAATTGTCAGAGTTGGAAGGGACTTCTAGAGATAGCCTAGTCCAACTCCCCTGCCAAAGCAGGGTTGCCCAGAGCACATTACTCAGGATGGCATCCAGGCAGGTCTTGAAGATCTCCAGAGAAAGGGACTCCACATCCTTCCTGGGCAGCCTGTTCCAGGGCTCTGCCACCCTCACCGGAAACAAATTCCTCCTCTTATTTGAACGGAACTTCCCATGTTCCAGCTTGTGCCCGTTGCTCCTTGTCCTGTCACTGGGAACCACTGAAAAGAGTCTGGCTCCATCCTCCCTCAACCCACCCTTTAGATACTTGAAAGTATTAATAAGGTCTCCTCTCAGCCTTCTCTTCTCCAGGATGAAAAGTCCCAGCTCTCTCAGTTTTTCCTCATCAGGGAGATGCTCCAATCTCTCCATCATCTTTGTTGCCCTACACTGGGCTCTCTCCACTAGTTCCCTGAATGATGACACTGGTAGATGTCGAATAGATAATCCAAAAAGCTTACCATACAGAGCTTCTGAATTGACAGGCTTGTACAAGCTCACTTGTCCTTTCTGTTTAAGTACAGATACTCCAAACCAGCAAAACTACTGTAAGTATAAAACTCACAGAAGTCTATTAGTTCATTCTAGAACATCATCTGATATAACAGAGTGACCTCTGCCAGTTGGCAGGTTCGATGAATATGCAGGCATAAAAATCTGATGTTTATCACCTCTGACTCATGAAATAGTAACTTATTTGGGGTATGAAAAGTGCTTGTCATTGCATGACAAATGTGGAGAAAGTTATGGTAAAAAATTGGCTCATTACAGTCGGGAGTTCACCCAAGGTGTGCATACATGAAGATCACCAACTAAATCTACATTCAGGCATCTCACCACAAACTATATACTTAGCAGAAATGGAAGTTCTTTTTTTTAACTCCCAACTGGTTTGATTTGGGGAGTAAAAAGTTTTTTTAAAATATCACTTCTCAGAAATATGTTATTTCATATAACAATATCTTGAGACTTGGATAATGATGTTAATATGTCATCTACATTCTTTCAGAACAGCCAGCAGGTCAACGGAGGTGATTCTACCCTTCTGCTCTGCTCTGGGGAGACCCCAAATCAGTTCTGCCTCCAGCTCTGGTGTCCTCAGCACAGGAAGGACATGGACTTGTTGGAGCAGCTCCAGGGGCGGCCTCGGATGCTCCAAGGGCTGGAGTCCCCCTGCTGTGAGGACAGGCAAGCCATGTCCAGGCACTGATATACAAAGGAACAGGCAGTTTAATCTTGAGGAACTTTCAGATGCATCATAGAATCATAGAGTTTCCCAGGTTGGAAGGGACCTTTCAGATCATCGAGTCCAACCATCAACCCGACACCGACAAAAACCATCACTAAACCATGTCCCTCAGCACCATATCTGCCTAGCTTTTAAATACCTCCAGGGATGGGGACTCCACCACTTCCCTGGGCAGCCTCTTCCAAGGCTTGATAACCCTTTCAGTGTAATAATTTTTCCTAATATACATCTTAAACCTCTCTGGCACAACTTGAGGCCTTTTCCTCTAGTCCTATTGCCTGTTCCTTGGGCGAAGAGATTGACCCCCACTACCTAGACAGGGATTTGTAGAGACGTGAATCAAAAAATGTACTCCCTTCTTCTTTCCTCGGTCCAATGCTCTGGTTTTTTTATCTTTTCTTTGGCTGGCGTGTGGCAACCAACACAGAGCTATGTTATGTTGGTGTATTTCTCTACAAAGTAAACCTCATAGGAGTGTTGTGGATGATTCACCTTTTGTCTCACCTTCTTTCCAAGTATTCCCAACAGCAGACTCTCATCTTGTTACACTGTCTGAGTTGCACTATGTTAATCACAGTCGTCCTGAATATTCCTGTCAGCCAATGATGAAACACCGAAGTTGAAGGCACTTAAAAGACCATGTTTACTCATATACTGTATTTATTGTTGGAAAAATTACTCTACTGGCCTAATGAGAGCATAATTATTCCATGGCTGGAGAAATTTCAACTGTACATTACATTATTTTTCTCTTGGAAAGATGAAATGCACGATATTTCGTTCCATCTTGATTTGCTTCATTTATAAAATTGGCAGATGGGTCCTTTTATAAAATGGGCGTGTTCTTTAAAAATTTGCATTTGTTAAAAACAATAATGTGATTTAGAGTTGGAATGGCTTCAGATTGCTCATTTAGCTGTCATTGTTGCTTTTATTTATGTATGTGTTTAATTTAACTTTTTAAATTTATTTATTTATTTGCACTTGCGGAGGACTTCTATTTCGTTGATTATATAGCTGGCTTTTGGCAAACACAAAGTAAAAATAACATTTCAGTCTAAAATATCTGGATTAAATGTTTCATAAAAAATGAAATTATTCTGTGTTCATGTATGAGTTCAAAATTTGTCTTACCTTCATATATACATGGTCACATTCCTCTGTGGGTTGCCTTTTTGCACTTTCTTGTCTGCACTTTAAATTTGATATTGTGTGGTCTTTGCTGTGAAGTCACTTCTTATTTCCTGAGACACTGTGGTAGTGGAAATCAGCTTAGATATTTGAACCGACAAATCCTTGGCTTAACAGTTGGTCCAGCAAAGGACTCGAAACTGTGATTAACTTTCAGCACCAGTGATTTTCGTGGGACTGATCATATGCCTTAAAGTAAGTGTGTCCTTCTGCGTTTCCATTGGGTCTGTGTCCAAGAACTGGGTGCTCTGCCTGGCTCAGGGAGGTGACCCTGCTTTGACCCTCAGTTGGATGCTCAGAGATGGACACATGCCAGGAGTGATCAGGTTTTTGGGGAGGGCACAGGAGAAGAACCAAAAAAAGGGTAATGGTGATTTGTAACTGGTCGTGAACACTTCAATACTGATTTGCCGTGCACTTTTGTAAAGTCAGTTGGTGATTTTAGTTCATTAATTTTGGTGAAGACGAGGCAGGGTAAGATCACAGAATCACAGAATGGCATGGATTAGCAGGGACCTCTGCAGATCATCCAGTCCAACCCCCTGCCAGAGCAGGGTCACCCAGAGCAGGACCCATAGGAACGTGTCCAGGCGGGTTTGGAATGTCTCCAGAGAAGGAGACTCCACCACCTCTCTGGGCAGCCTCTTCCAGGGCTCTGCCACCCTCACAGGAAGGAAGTTCCTCCTTACGTTGAGATGGAACTTCATATGTTCAAGTTTGTGCCCATTCCCTCTTGTCCTGTCACTGGGCACCACTGAGAAAACACTGACCCCATCCTCCTGACACCCACCCTTTAAGTATTTATAGGCGTTGATCAGATCCCCCCTCAGCCTTCTTTTCTCCAGACTAAAAAGACCCAAGTCCCTCAGCCTTTCCTCATAAGATCTAAAGCCTGGACCAGTACATAGAGCCTGTGTATAGAAGCTGTGTCTAGAAACTGCAGTGTGTGAGACCAGTATGCTCAATTTACCAGCAAACAGTGGTTAAGACTACGTCACAGCCCCTTCGCAGCCGTTATCATCTCCTAAACGACCTCTGTTACCACCAAGGATTTGACAGAATGAACCCTACTGCTGGCAGCCAGGCTGCAGTTTATAAGCATGCAGAATTTTTAATGTGAAATTCAGCTGATCCTTGTGTCCCTTGTGGATCATCTCCCTTTTGAGACAAGATTATTACCATTACATCAGAATGGAAGCAGCACATACATGCCTGAAACTGAAAACGGCAGTTCAGGTGCTATTTTTAGTCTCCAAAGTCACTGCTCTGAGATTCCCTATGTGCACAATCCCTTCAGATTCCCTGGAATGAAATCCCCAACACACACTTTTCACCTGAAGGTCTCTTCCTTGTCTTGCCTTTGCCTTGTCTTGTCTTCCCCTTTCTTCTTAATTAATTCCCCTTCTAATGAAGGCACATCTGGAATTAACAAAGAAAAGAAGCTAACACAGCTTTTTGTGTTAACTCAGTTTTCTGCATATTCTGTCCCTTTCTGTGCCCTTTGTCTCTTGTCTGTTCACTGGGCAAAGCCTGTTGAGAGAAGGAACTGCATTTGTACAAAACAAAGCACTGCGGAGACTATTTTTCAGTGAGCTCCTGAGGTTCACTGCTATATCTATAATAGCAAATAGTTTAATGTGGCAAGAGTTCAGTAAGGATAAGAAAAAAAATAGATGGCATTTAGGTCACATTCCTAGTTTCTGAGAAAATACTGAGGGGCGGAAGAAGGAAAAGAAATAGACTTATGTCTGGAAAAAGCTAATGTACGTAGCGAAGTCCCATAGCATGAAAAAAGAACTGTGTCACAGACATAGCTGAGGTTAAGAATAGACACGTTACATCATCTTTTGCACAATGCAGTAGTGAGAAAAGGGAGGAAATGAGGCCTTAGAAGAAGAATAAATAAATTACAGCCAGATTTTACAGAAAAATGGCTAGACTGGGAGCTCCTTAGGAAAAATCTGAACGGTGGTCTGTGTTAGATACAGGTGAGGAAAGAATGGAAAGAACTACTCTAACAAAAAGAAGCGAATAATTGGGGTTGCCAATGACATTGAAGAAACAGTCAGAGAACAGTCCATTTTTATTTTTTTTAAAGAGATCCTGTAATTTCTTCTGGCACATTAACAGTGGTAGGAAGCTGTGCAGTAGACTTTCCAACTCCAGAGTCACCCTAAACTCACAAGAAAAAATGTATACAAAACTCTCAATAGGTTTTTTTCCCCCACATTAGACTTCATCCAAGACTGCAATCAAATTAGTCAAGAGAAGGCTCTCTGGAGCGCAAATTCTACCTCCAGGACCATACCTCCATATCTCGGACCTCATGCCTCTTCTATAGCATGTCTTTCTTTGTTTTATTGGTGGTTTTAATAAAGAATAATCCAGAAAGGAACTCTTTAACCTGTTAAACCATTCTGTAAGGAAATGGGTTGTATGGATCAGCCTCTAAATTTTCAGGTAGGGCTTTGTAGAAAGACATGTTCTGTGTTTCCTTTTCCAGCCTGGAGCAGAGAAAGGGAAGGAAAGGAGAAAAAAAAAAAGTGTGCTTGGTGTTTCTTAGTTCAGCTGGAAAAAACCCAGCATCCCAGGTCTGAAAGTATAGACTGAAAGTCTGAAAGCAATTTAAACTGTTTGGAGAAAAGTTTGGAAAAATAAACAAAGTGCATACGGTTACATGGGAAAAATGCTGGATACAAAATGGTTGAGTTAGAAACAGGTGTCAGGCGAAGACTGAAAAAGCCACAGCCTAGGGATGAACTGGGGATGATACAGTATGACCACTGAAATATGTCCAATATGTCCATGAATTCTGGAGTGTTGCATCCATGTGTGAGATGGGATGTGGTTTACTTAGAAGCTCAATTTTTTATGTCTCTGGACACTGGAAAGATTGAAACATATTCTGGAACATCCTGGAATTCAGTACCTCTTACTGCTCTGTGTTTTTAGCAATTATACTTCTTTCTGAATTTTTATATATTCTTCAGCATGGCAATATAATTTTGCTTCAGAAAAGGAAGTAGATTCAGGAAAGGTGTGTGTCATGCAAAGGACCATAGCTCCTAGTCCCAGTCTCACCTGGGACTTGTTTCTAGGAGAGTCTGTGTCCCAGTAACGAACACAGGAGCAGTTTGCAATTGGGTTGCGTTCACAGCTCCATGGAAATCCAAAAGGAAGCCAGTGACAACACAAGATGTGCTCACCTTGTAGAATGCTGACCCTGTGATGGCTTCCAGAAGACCAGGCCATGGATTCCTTCCATTGCTTCCATCTTCACAGGGGCTTACTTGACCCTCCTGGCTTCACCTCACACACTTCCTTCTGCAAAGCTCTTTGGAGACTTTGGGCAAGCTCTTGTTAACGGAGACGAGACAGAAGACACTGCCTACAAATACGACAGCAATAAGTTAAGAATGACTGAGTAAAATTAACTCTCGGCATTTTTAAAATTTTGATGTTCAATTTTGCAACTATAAAACTTTTTTTTTGAAGAGTGCTTTTGAATAATTTCATGCTGTATATAAAATAAGGTGAAAACAATTAGCATTGTGTGGTTTTATGCAAACCTAAATTGAAGACTGCCTTCTAATCATTGCACAACCAATGAGACACAACGCTACAGGAGCAGACAATAGAAATTTATGCACTTGGATTCATGTCTAAATAAGAAAACAAATAATATTTAGATTTTCATTTATTTTCTGTCAATTCAGAGGAAACTGTCTTATAAGTATGCTTCCTGTTACAATTTCAGATGATCATTTCCTGATTCCAGATAGATTACCTGTTCTCAGTCTTCCACAGCCAACCAGCTAAAAAAGCCCTCCAGAACTTTAGGGGATTAAGCTGTCAGAAATTTAAGTCTAAATATAGGTAGAACCTGCTCTGGTGGCTATTTTAATCTGAACAGACACTAGCTCAGCCTGAACAGACACTACTCGGAAAATAAAAATAAATTTGAAACAGACATCAAGGAGTCCCATAGTTTACAGGAGCCCTGCCTGAACCAAGCAGGGTCACTGTGGCTGAACACTGAGACTGTTTAAGAATAAATATCAGTTCCAAAGAGAATTAATTGTCATCCTCAGGCAGTCTTCATTTTTTTCCCCATTATTACCATGGTTTTATAGGGTTTGGAACTCTTTTACAGTTTAAAATGTCATACTCCAATCAAATTCAGTCTGGTGTTTTTTGCAGTAAATCCCCTCAAAAATAATTTTTCTAGCTTTCCTTCTGAGTTTGGCAAATGCGATAAAAGAGATAAGGCGGCCCCACAGAAAACTGGAAGCACTGGAAGCTGAGAAGAATTTAAATTCTGCCACTGAGAAACTCCTGGTTTGGGGATGGGGGAGAAGGGTCAGTGATGGAGCTGAAGTGGTAGAGAGGGAAGGGAGACAAATTCTGCTGCTTTTCCAAGACTGCTGCTGCTGTTGGCAACATCTCCAGGTTTGCAGCACAGACAAAAAGCCTCCGACAAACCCATTTTGCTGCTGCTCTGTGTCACGGTCTTTCCACACACGCCAGTATAAATGCCACTAGTCCCCCAGGTGTAACCCACAAGGATAAAGTCAAGGATCCATGAGAGAAAACCCACCCCTGACTGCCTCAACCCTGGTGTGATAACCTCTGTCATAGGTTTATCTACAGCCCCAAGAAAAGCACCTTAATTAAAACCCACATCAGGACACCCTTCCCCACAAATCTTCACTTTAACAAAGGGCTGAAATGGGGCTGACTGGTCCTTGATTGCTCTGTGTGGTAGAGAGCCCCAGGACCTCACCAGGGCAGGGGATGGAGAAGGAAGGGGGAACACCAACATGGAATCACGTGTTGCTTCAGGAATGAGCTGAGACGTTCTAGCAGGTTTTTGGACTAAAAACTCCACTGGCTTTATTTAGCTGGGAATATTGTCCAGAATTCTAAATAGTTGGTTTTTTGCACACTGTGTATAAACAGTCTGAAATCTGCTTCTTGAACAACATTCCTGAGTTATTCTGCTTGTTCATGCTCATCTTGATTGTCTGAGTGGGATATTTCAAAACTGGAACTCTAAGGGCAACTGATATGGTACCAATGGTACCCTGATCTAACCTGTTCATCTCAAATAGATATTTGTCTACATGCAATTTTATGCTGAATTTGTAAATGATATTCCCTTTTGGAGAGATGTAAGCACACCAGAGGGAGGAGTGGGAGCACGGATGATGAGGAACTGTGTTAAGAACCAGTATCAACTTGATTTTCGTGCTGGCATTTTGCCTTTCAGGCTGGAAGTCTTCTTCTGGAAGGCATTTTGCCTTGCAGTCTGGTTTTTAGACACCTCCTAGTAAAGAATCTCCTCGCTGGCATGAAGCCTTGCCATACTGGAAGTATATTGGAGTTTATGACTCCATAGATTCATATACTGATTGCTGATGATTTGCATGCACATAAACCGTACACTTAAAAATTAACAACCTGTAAAAAAAGTATGAGAAATAGTAGATGAAGACTGTTCAGCTCATTATTATCTTATGAGATAATATGTATCTTACTCATTTTATATCATGTGAAATGCTTTCAGAAGAGCTATTTAGCAGCTTAAATGAACATTCTTATACAAAAATAAACATATAGCTATGAAACTCAAACTGTTTGTCTCTTTGATACATTTTTCTTTTTTAAAGTGCAGTATATA
>VXAK01011470.1:75916-156028 GCA_013399435.1 Arenaria interpres | reverse complement strand
CCTTCCCTTCCCTTCCCTTCCCTTCCCTTCCCTTCCCTGGATAACTTCACTAAATCAAGATGGCTTAAGTTGCTTATAATAATTTCCTTTATTAACATTAACTTTCCCCATTGCTTAAGACAGCATTACAATACTGATAGTTTTCAGCAAACAAACCATGAACCAATCTGTTATATACTGAAAACATCTGCACAAATTAAAAAAAAACCCCAAACAACCGAAACCAAAACACTCCAAGAAACTTAGATACCACAGAACGCTGCTATGACCACACTTTCAATTTATCTCTTTTCTATCTTTGGTACTGCTTTCCTTCATTTTCTGGTCTTTTTGCTTGTTTCTTTGGGTGCATATGACAAACAGTGATGACTAAGACTATGATTGAAGGATTAATCCTCTATTTTCTTTTTGCTTCAGTGAACCAAATTAAACAAATGATCACAAAGTTTAACATTCCTTGGTATCGAGAGGAGCATCTGGGGCTGTTTGTTTTGAGTGTGTACCTTTTTGAAACATACATCCGTTAAACATTTCCAGCTCATTTCACGAGGCCCAGTTCTTCTCTCATGTAACTTGGATAAGCCAGGAATTACTCCTCTCAGCGGAGAACGTTGGGTCACTCGAGAAAAAACCAAAATTTCAAGTAAATGACAGCAGAAGCTTTCATCAGCTGCATTTATCTTTTTCTGTTTCAGGTTTTGGATTTACTTGTGAGCCAGACGGAATGGCAGCTTCCCAAGCCTCTGAGTAATAAGGGAATGATAAATGATTCTTTTTTGGTTACAATAGCTCTAGGTGAATGGTAGGACTGAGGCACGTCTTCCTGCTCCTCTCTCTGCTGGGACTTCTTCCCATCTAGGACCTTTTATTCCTAACTGAAAAGGCTTCCTGAATTAAGAAGACTGGAACTGAGATTTGGATGGAATCATGACGCCAAACCACCATGAAACACAAGAAAGCCCATAGGGGCCAGTTGACCCCATCTGTGTGATACCAAAGGACAGAGACTAAGATTTGAACCAGAAACTTTCAAAACTATTCTGGTGATAAAAGACCAGGAGTTACCTCTTAGAATGGACTTTTATCTTGTTATCTCAACAGGTGGATCTTTAATAAATGTTATCATTAATAAAAAACAAACACCTGAATGTAGGAATCACTGGTGTTTCCATGAGATTCTCTCTCTGTAGAAGAATTAAAGCTAAGGAAGGCAGCATCCTGCATTCCTGAAGGATTACATGTGATCTTGCTAATTCAGGAAAGCTGAAAGACTGGCTGCTGAATGTCTAAAAAGGGCAGAGTGGATTTTTGTGAGGCAACACTTCCTATTCTTTATATGGTCATTTATATTTATTCTGTACTGGTATTTTGTCGTGTTGCAGGTTCTTTGTTAATGGAAGTCTTGACTCGGGTTTTTTTTCACCGCAACCTTTTTAGGACTGTAAGATCTGATGTTCAGTAGCCACAAGGGGACTCTTAAGCGGCAGGTAAGAAGCTTTGGAAGAAGGAAATAAAGTGAATGTTTTGATCACGCTAGCCACAGTGTATCTGCAATAGCCCGAGTTCTCTGTTCCTACACTCTTTGCCATCCTAGCAACTGGAAAAATATTTTTGCTTGCAAAGTGCGTGTTTTTGTGCTGGAAGGCAACTGGGATCCAGTGATGCAGAGCCAAAAATGCCATCTTGCAGAGCAAAACTTTAGAGCAAAGTCACAGTTTAATGTAAATGTATGTATGGGATTGTATTTTGCAGAATTGGAGGCATTTCTTAAAGCCCAGGAGCTCCAGACTGTGCTCTTTTTTTAAGGCCACCTGAAATAAGTGATGTCTATTTAATTCCTCTTGTCATACATTCACTATATTCCTGTGCAATATTGCAAAATTCACTGTATTTCCTGTTGTAACAGGAATAAGGACTTAGAAAGCATAGGCAGAACGATGGCCTCAGCCCACAGCTTCACCAGCCTGTGGGAGGGATTAGGTGGTCCAACTACAACCTGCAATAACTCAGTAAGAAAGATGGGATTCAGTAACAAAGGCAATCTCTTCAACATTGTGTCATTTAAATGCCATAAAAAGGAAACTGGGACTAATATAATGACTAATTCCTTCCTTTCAGTACACATAAAAATCTAGTCTCTCCACATGTCTGGTGTCCACCAATTTCTTCTTCAGATTTTCCTTTCTGTGAGTAAACTGCATATAGAATTGGGCAAATGGCTAATTGCACATGCAGTTAAAATTACGCAAAACAGTTTTTATTTGAAGAAGTTGGGCAAAGAATAAAATATAAACTTTGAAAAGAATAAATCTTTCTACTAATAAAACTACTTCATTAAATGTGTTAGTTAGTAATTCTAAATGGTGTTATATATCAAAATTAGGACTATATTAAACGGTTCATAAAAAAATAGACTATAAGCCAAGTCAAGAAGAGTATGTGCAACTTTGGACTGTCATTTTTCTGTAAACATGGTCCCTTGCAGGTTACATAGTCAACATCTGGAAATTTTTCTGTGCAAGTTTTTATGTGGAACTATATCTATTAATAAAAATTCCAACCCATCTTTTACTATCAAATAAGTGATGATGAAGTAGGTTAGAATTAGGTTGAATCTTCTACTTCAGCTAGAAATCTGAAACTGAATATAGTTTCTCAGACTCACCGAAAAAATGTTCAGCAACTCCCTTGACTAACTGGGTTATCACAAATAGCTTCATCCAAGTATGGAAAATTAGCTGATCCCTTTTTTCCTCAGAGACCAAACGGATGGCCCTACAAAACACTCTAATGTGCCAGATGAGACAGCTTGTTATTGGCTGTGTCCCTGGGTAAAATGAAACTAAAAATGCAGTAGCAAGAGAAAAAAAAATCCACATTTTTATTTTCTTTTACCTTTTGTTTGCTTTGTGCTCCTTATCTACAGTAATTATTTTCCTATTTTCAGTATTCTCATGACAGATATACAACAAGCTTACCTTTATGTTTTTTTCTGACTTTACATCTGCTATTTCAACTTCAAATAAATGTAGCTGCATGGGTAGGAAGAAAATTTTATGAATTGTCTTTGAGACACTTTGAGGAGAAAAAGCAATGATTTCTCAGCATTTATATAAACAACGAAAAAAGATTAATTAGGTGGCAGTGCAATGCATTTATGAGTTTATCTGTAAAGACAACATCAAATGTTTGTGTTATGGTTAGTTCTGGGATCTGCAAGAGCTGGTCATCAGAGTCAAAGTTCAGATGGAGAAAGGGACACCAGCTGAGATCTTGCCAAACTGCACAGTGTTTGGAACAAGGATTTTAATTTGGAATCATGGAACTGAACACTTATCAGTTTGTCAGTCTTAATACATTATTTCTGCACATGCAAACAACAAACTGTATTGGATTATTTTTATGCAAAAGCAATCAAATTGAAAGAAACCATGTCTTTAAGCACTATGGCTACCCGTCTTTTAAATACCTCCAGGCATGGTGACTCCCCCACTTCCCTGGGCAGCCTCTTCAAATGCTAAATATGCAAATGGTTATTCATACACTGAGAGGTACTTGCCACTTTTATGATGGATTTGGGGCCAAAATATCTTTGCCCCATTGTTTGCCTTCATGGTTGTTCACAGGGGATCGATCGTTTAGAAGTAATTGGTTTCAAGTGTGATCATCTTTATAAAGGTGGAGCTTTTCCTTACCAGTTTCCACATGGTCTTCTCCAGCCTCAGGGGAATTTAAATTCAGAAAAGGACCTCAGACTCAAAGTTTCCCAAGGCTTAAAGACGTATCAGTTTAAGCCAGGAACTAAACCCTCTTCTTTTAATTTTCATGTTATGCCTTTTGTGCTGGCCTCTTGTTTGTTGCTCCACAAATGAAAAAAGCAGGTAATTTATCTGGCTCTTACTCACTCTCTCATTCTCTTGCTCTTATTTAAGTCCAAAGAGAAGTACATTTTTTTATTTAGGGACTGGGATCACCATGGATCACTAAAGCCAAAAATATTTTTATTCATTAATTCGGTGGGAGAAAGATCACTCTCTATAAACCACTGTTTTTAGCAGTAAGAAGAGAAATTTTATGATGTGTGTGTTGGAGTTGGGAATGTTACTGAAATAGGTTTTCAGATTCTCCACCTGAAATACGATATGAAGAATCCAGCTTTCATGCAGTCATGCGCCATTAGCTATGTTTAACAAATGCTTTAAACTCTCAGACTGAAGCAATAATTTTGATTATGACTGTGGCGATATAAACCAGGCCTGAAATATAACAGCAGGATTCGCTGGGGAGCAGAATGAGCGGACTCAACACCTGTCACTTTTCACACATGCTTGGATGGGGTTGTGGGTGCCAGGGGGGCATCTGGTGAGGCCTCACCTTGAGTACTGTGTTCAGTTCTGGGTCCCTCACTACAAGGACATTGAAGTGCTGGAGTGTGTCCAGAGGAGAGCCACCAAGTTGGTGAGGGGTCTAGAGGACAAGTCATGTGAGCAGAGGCTGAGGGAACTGAGCATGTTTAGTTTGGAGAAGAGGAGGCTGAGGGGAGACCTCATTGCCCTCTACAGCTCCCTGAAAGGAGGGTGTAGAGAGGTGGGTGCTGGCCTCTTCTCCCAAGGGAATAATGACAGGACCAGAGGAAATGGTCTGAGGTTGGGGCAGGGGAGGTTTAGATTAGATATGAGGAAGAATTACTTTCCTGAGGGGGTGGTCAGGCACTGGAACGGCCTGCCCAGGGAGGTGGTGGAGTCACCATCCCTGGAGGGATTTAAGAAACGTGTAGACATGGCACTTCAGGGCATGGTCTAGTGCCTGAGATTGTTGGGTTGGGTTTTTCTCTTTGTGTGTGTTTGGTTGGACTCGATGATCTCAAAGGTCCCTTCCAACCATGACAATTCTGTGATCTGGAAGAAGAAGAAGAACCCAGGCATTTGTTTTTCATTGAGAAGCTGGCAATATTACTGCATAAGCAGGAGCAGTTGGTAACTCTCTGTTGTACCCTCCATGCTGCTGGCTCTTGTTCAATGGTACAGATGATTTCTTTTCTGAATATCACTAAAAGTATTTTGCTTGCATTAAGTCATGTACAGCTTTCCTTTGAGGCAGTAAAAAAGGGGCCTGTGACTTATGGCTATATTTAAACTAGACAGACAACTGCAGCCAATTAAACCTAACACACACAACTCTTTTGACAAATTACTCACAAATTATGGTTTTACTTTGTGCTAATGGATGTGAATGTGAGCTGCCGATCCCACTAAGTAGATAAGTAAAGTGCAGGTTGATTTGTCAGTGTAACCTGACAAACGATATCCATAGAGTTAATTCTGGCATGTAGTTCTCAGTGATTGACTCTTATGAATAGTGTGGTGGGTTTTTAGAGTGATCACAGGGAAACATGAATTAATCAAACCACAAAGCTTGTTCAGTTTGTAACCTGAACTACTCTTGACTCGTCAGATGGAAAAACTGGGTAAGAGTGAAGGTGACTTCAGTTTTTCCTTCAAAACAAATCTAACGTAGATTTTCAAAACTTCAAAAAACTGGTAGGAAAAAGTATAATTTGGTTTTCAGTTTCAAGGCAATTTTGTCTGGCCTGACTGAAAAAAAGAAAGTTTCTGAAAAGGTCACATGACTTCCTAGGTTTTACTGATTTAAAACCCCAAATATTCGGAATCAACTTGAGAAATGTTCTCAAGGGAAAATTCAATGCCATTTGGTGTTCCCCCTCTTCCTGGGCTAAACAAACCAGGTTATCATTGACTTAAAAGCAGCCAAGTTTCAAATTTCCACAGTGTTCATTTCTACTTTTTCCAGTTCAGCATTACTCGCAGGCCATCCTGCCAGTAACATACTGATTTGATACTACCATTGCAGTAATTGACGCTTTTAATGAGGCTGAGTATTGCTTGAATTTCCATTTATAACTGGAGTCACAGCTGCTGAAGCAGCGCCAGACCACACACACATATTAATTTAGAGGACAGGGATCACAGGTCTTTGACAGAATCTTTTGTTCCCATGATACCCCCAAAAATCTCATTTGTATGCCCTTTTCCACCTGAACTCCATGTCAGAATGATGGGATATTCTGTCAGACTGTAAGAAGATAAACCGCCCTATTTATGTCCCTGGTGAAGCCACATGGAGATGACAGGATGGTGGGATGAGATCAGGAGAAAAAGACAACATATGGAAAGGTGAAGGCGGAGGAGAGTAAGGGCAGACGATAAGGGGACATGCAGATGGAAAGGTGACACAGAGGGGAGACTGAATTCAGCACTGAGCCGTATAACCTTAAAAAGAAGAATTATTCACGAGGGAGAGCTTGCAAAAAGGAAACTGGAGCCTGGAACAACAGAGGTTGCTTGACCAGGGCCAAATGGAGGTGAGCAGTGTCCTCACAGAGAGAGTATTGACTGAAGTGAGCTGAAGTGGGATTTGTAATACCGTGGTTCTAGAATTCCCTGTGTATTTTCCCTGGTGTAGATCTCACAGTTTATCTAAACTGGCAAAGAAGCATAACCCTTCTTGATAGCTTGCTGGTGTCTGCAGATATCACCTTCATGTTTGTTATAATCTGCATGATTATCACATCCCTTCTTATTTTCCCCTCTCCAGTAGAGTTTTGGCAAGAGTAAACATGTAATTTTAGTAATCCAAAAAGAAAATGGTTCAAAGCAGGGAGAATTATGTTGCACCTGGGGAGAAAGAAACCTAATCCTTAATTTTCATCAGCTTGCCAAAGTTCATGGTACAGAATTAGATTCAGGTGGTAGAATCTACTTGCAGTATGTACAAAAGTGCTGGTCAAGAGAAATATGAAAGGTGATAACAGGGTGCTTTGTTCGTGAAAACTGATCCGGTGGAAATGCATGTGGATAGTCAGACATTTGGCTTCAGTTAATATCGAACTGATGGCAATTGCATGGTACTAAAGTCTGAGTTACAATCTTGTTAACTAAACATAAAACTATTTTTTCCTCACAGAAAACTCATCCTTTTCAGTGTAAGATTCATTTAAATGGCAGATTATGAAAATAAGAGTCAAATAGACATCAAAAAGCCAAAAAAAATATAAAAAATTATATTAATCCATTGTAAAGTATGGACACTTCATTTTCATATTTTCAATAGAATATTCTTGAAAGATCATGAAATCAGATCCTTATGATTTGTTAATAACACAAAGCCTCTAACCTTATAAAACTTCTCTCGCCTAAATATCTTTCTAGAACCTGAAAGTCAGTACAGTTTATACAGCTATTTCCTGTAAATTAAACAATATGTGTGGAATGTGTATGTTGAGACAGAATAGTTGGAAGTGGTGGATCTAATTAATCTCCACAGTATCTCCATTCTATGCAGAGTCATAACTAGAATCAAGAATTTGATAATAAAATACTAGAGAGTTAATAAATTTAAGATAGGACATTTATTTTAATGTGATTAGAATGTTGTTCATAGTATTTTTAGCAAGAAAAGCAGGTTTTTATACTTGTAATCATTATGAAAATTAAATTATTAAAATATAATTAAAATATTTCCTTTCCTTGACTGCATCACCTAAGCAGCTCAAAAAGGCATGAAATTTTCACCAGGACTGGAAAATGAGTAAGACTGAAGAATAAATATTTAGATTATAATTATCTGATATATGTGCCCAATCTGTCAGCTCTGTACTATTTGTACAGTGTCAGGAATGGTAAGTAATGATCTATGCCTTTAAAATAGGTGAGGGAGCTAAATCTAAGATAGTTTCTTTCTTAGCTGAATTTCTGAGATTAGCACATGCTTTCAAAGAGTCTTAATCAAATCCTGTTTACTTTCTTTTTTCCTCTGTGGGCCCCCATTTCTGCCATCAGTCTAGTACCAGACAGGCAGCGGTGGCATGTCTTATATTCAGACCAACACCAGAAGCCATCAGCCTATGGAATTAAATACTGGAAACACTGCAGAGAATGAGACTGGTGACTAAAGTTAACCTAATTCCTCCTTGCGCGGCCCGAAACAGATGCAAAGTCAAGTCCTGAAGAAGAAATATTGGAGGAAGCAAATAGAAACCAAATTCTAGACAGAATTCTAGATAAAACTTTTGAGGAGTAGGTAACCCCTCTAGTGTTCATAAGAGAAGACTGCATTCATTGATGGGTTGGGAAGACAAGGGAAGGGTTCCCCATATGACTAAGCTCAAAATAGCTACAAGAAAGACAACCAAATATAGGCAATTTGACTTGGGGAAAAGTATTTATTAGCCAGGGCGTATGTGCCATCTGAAGAGCAGATAAAAGTTCTGCTGGGCACATGATAAAACAAACAGGCATGATCAAAAATTAGATTGACGGGAGTTGGGAGGTTCAATGCAACAGCAAAAGAACAAATGCACATAGCTTTAGAAGGCACCAAAAACTTGTAGCCCATCAGATGAACATTTATTGGAATGATAATGTGCCTGGGAGGGGGGAGAATAAGTGCAGAGCAGAAACATACGGTGCAACTGAGAAACCCCTGCCAGGAGAGCATATTGGTGTATTCTTTTTGACTGTAATATAGAACAAGGAGAGAAATGTGGCCGCTTTATTTTAATACATTTAGAAATGTTCATAAAATTCAAAACTCATGTTGAGATGTAAGAATATGAAAAAAAAAAACAGAGGAAGTAAGTTCATGCGATAACTTTAGCAGTACTTGTGTCAATGACACAGCGTTCAGACTTTCTTTCACACATTGCGCTAGTGCAATGGCAAATAAAAGGACATTTTCTATTGCACAGAAACAAACACAACAGCAGTCTAGAGATAAAAATCCTTGAAGTAATTTATTTTGGTCAAAATCCCTCAGGAGTAGCATACAAAAAAGGACAAGTCACGGTAGGAAAATAGATGTATTTTTTCAAAGATATTTGAAGTTTTTCAAGTTTCTGAGGATAGGATTTATCTTATTGCAGTTTGAAGATCTTTCAGTTTATTCCTAGAGCTGAGTGTCTTTACAACTAAACAGAAAAAAACCCAGTCAATTCTATGCCATCATTTGTTATATTTATTTTAGAAGTCTGTTTTACTGCCAGATGAATCACTTAAGTAGATGCACTTATTTTTCTCCATGATGTAGAATGAGAGTCTATAAAATTAGTTTGAATGTAGTCACCTAAGCTGCAGACATCTAATCTTGACTGCCCCAAACCTTGCCAGACCATCTACCCATCTACCTGGCACAGTCAACACCGCAGACTTCTTTTTTTTTATCCTCATCACCCTCTTCTCCCAGTTGCTATCTTCTTCTTATTCTTAGATTATCATCAATGTGTCTTTGGCCCTTCCTTACTGCTGATGTGTCCTCACATTTCTACCTCTGGAAGCCAATGTTAGCCTTAAGGTATAGCAAGTACATAGATGCAGTGGGCAAAATCCTCTTTACACAGCAGTTTTCTTACAGGATTTTTTACGTTTTTTGATGGGAGAACAGGCAACATTTCCAGCTGGACAGGTTAAAAAATAAAATGAAGAGGAAGGTATCTGCCAGAGTCCATGTACACAGCAAAGCAGAATATCACAAAGAAAGCATTTCCAAACACCTCATATTTTGTCTTCTGGCGGAACATTTTGGCCCATGGTGATAGAGTAACGTAAACCCCATGTGTTCCATTTGAAAATTAAAAAATATCTTGAAATGAAGGCTGAGGATCTGGGTCATAAGCAGATGTAGAAATAACGTATCGAATATAATTCTAAATACTTATGCATAAACAGACGTGCAAGGTGGAAAAATGTATTGGCCCACTTTTTCCACCTTCCAAGGGACAGTATAAATTTGTCTTCTATATTAAATTCTACCTTTTTGGAAATTCTGATTTAAAATGATTCATCCAAGATGATGAAACTTTTCAGCTATGGTTCTCATTTTCTTCAATTTGTATTATTGCAGCTTTACTCCTTAAAGTCTTTAAAATCAGGCACAAAACCATGTTCCAGTATCCTCCACAACCCCTCACCCCCATCTAGTTCTTCCAGGGCTATTGATGTTCCCTGTTATGGCTCTTAACTCTAATTATTCACTGCCAGTATGAGAAAGTTTTGCCCTTCTGGTGTTTCTACCTAATGGCACAACCATAGGTTATAAATTCCTTTATATGTTTGCTGAGCACACTACTGGACAATAAAATGGTACCACGGCTAAGGTATCTGGTCTACCAAAGCCCTATTCACTATAATGATCATTTTCATAAGTGGCAAGAAGCCCACACTGTGCCTGAAAATTGACTAATTTTGTGGCAGAATGAAGGATAAGCTCTTTTTGCATTTTAAACCATTTAAGCGAAACTGATTTGTGATTTTGTGTTAGCTGAACAAATTTAACATCTATGCAGAAGAGGAAAGATGTCTGGTTACCGGTGGGGTAGAGCAAAGCTGAAAAGGGAAATGATTCCCGCATCCTGCCTTTGTAAATAGTGTGCAGGATTTGTAAATTAAAATTGCAAATTTAGAGTGAATTACCACACCCAAGAGGAAAGTTGCTTTTTTGACTTTCGCTCTTGCACGACAAGACTAAAAAGCAGAGGTTTGCCTCACTCCTTGACTTGTAACAACAGGTATATCACAAGACTTGCTGATGCCAGTTCAGTAGTGTCTAAAAACACTGGTTTTTCCACTCCCTTAAGCCTTCTGTGCCCTCATTTTTCCAAGGAAGGGTGGGACAGAGGTGGGGACAACTACATACAAGTTTTCTTCCCTCTGCTTCAAATCGCATGAAAACTGAATCTTCAATCCTTTTCCCTCTTTCCTTCAGGAACTTGTGTGAGAGCACAAACAGTTTGTCACACACCTGGGAAGTGGATACGTCTGTTGAAAGGGTTTCAGAAACAAATACCAAACCAGAGACTGTCTCATAAAGAAGGTCCATCCAGCATGTCCACCGTATAAAATGCAGGTCTCTGAGCTCCTCCATGTCCAGTAAATCTATTAAAAAGTTATCTTTAAGCATTCAGGCATAGACTGTGCAGTGTGTTCTTGGAAGAAAAACCCAACCCTTAACACTCCCCACCCCCATCTGACTCCCACAATAATCAGAATCCTATAGTGGGCTGTCAGTAGGTCCAGCTTCACCTTTTCTAACTTCAGTTCCCAAATGTGAACATCTCAACAGAGTCTCTCTCAGAAGAACTGATATAAACCCACACCTAACAGGGCTTGTTCTCTGCCTAAAGTTGAATTTTCTTCCACCAGTGGGTAAGAAAAGGTAGAGATGCAGCCCAGCGAAGATATATCCAACCCATCCTTCTGTTCTAACAAACACGTTGGGCAGGAGGAAAGAGAAGAGGACCTTGCACTGGGTGTCTTCCACACAGACCAGTCATTTCTGAGTATTGGACTCTAAAACATTCGTGAAGACATGCTTCAAAAGAGTGCTTTTAACCTTGTTTAGCACCCGTAGGTTTATCTCTGAGTCCATGTGTTTCAAAATAAGAACAACAAAATAGTACTCTGAATCAATGAGATACCTGTGACTGTTGTAAATATGGCAATTTTGGCTCTAAACCTGTTTCTAAATTAGTAAACCTCCTGCTCTGGAGGTAAACCACCCTTTACAAGACTTTTAGCAGGAAAGGCAGATAGAACTGAGAAAGAAGTCCGTGTAAAGAGATTGTTGTTTTCTTCTTTTAGGTAAGTGATTAAATATTGCTGCTTTCCTCTATTATTCTATTGGTGGAATACTCCTCTTCCACGGGTAGCCAGCAATTATTCTCCACCTGAAGCAATAGAAATTCTTTGAATTTTTACCTAGAATATTTCATGAAGAAAACAACATTAAGTGATCATCTATGTTAATCTCTTCAAACACTTGCTGAAACTTTGGTAAGTAGGAATGTACAATTATGGTTCCCTTGTGTCTTCAATGGAAAATGAATCATTTCATGAATATTGTTGATTTAATTTTTTCCATCCATAATCTTTTGAATTGTGGGGAAGAATAAGGAAGGAAAGGAAGGGAAGAAGCTGGATAAAGAGGGCAAGACACAAATAATTGCTTAGACATTTAGTGCTGTACAAAATTTAGGCGTTTGTGTTTGGAAGTCTTTCTGTTAACAGAAAGTTTACAATTTTATGAAACAACATTGAAAATCAACCTCAAATCTTCCTCTCCTGACAATGAACTGTTGATGAATTGAGGTGGTCATGGCTTCTCAGATACTTCAGCAAATGAATAATGTTGTCCCTCAGTGGGCATTTATGAGCCTCTTTGTGTGACTTCCCACTCTGCCACCAGCTGCTGGAAAATGAGGAGCACTTTGTCGCTGAGCTCCAGGAGGAGGACATGAAGAACATCCCCAGGTCCACCGAAGCACTCATCCTCCTCTGCCAGCTCTTTCCTTGTCCTCTGTCAACCTCCATCAACCTCAAAAATGTCTGTGGCCTTTGGGTTTTCTGATTCTACAAACAGAACAAAACGCGTATGTACGATAAACATTAGCAAAAATTGTTCATGATTGTAATGTAGGTGGATCCTCCTGCTTGACAGAGATTTGTGTCTCAGTGCTAGGCAGTCATATTTTATGTGATGTTCAGGCATAACACAAGCTTAGGTGTTTCAATGCATTTCCATGTAGAAATACCTCTCTCAGTAATGTAGTAAGTTATTCTGGAAATAATTAGTAAAAACATCCATAAAACCAGCACAGTAATTTATATTTAAGCATACCTCCACTGAAAAAATGACCTTTTTAACTGTATCAGTTAGATTATTTTCTGATCAGGCATAAGCACATCGAACAGACTGCAAATGACGCTGGTTACCAAAATGGGAGGATTTAGTCATCACAGGGAAGAAACAACTTTCCTTACACCAGCTGGCATAGCCAGAGAAAACTGGATGGAAATCACAGAATCACAGAATCACATGGGGTTGGAAGGGACCTCTGGAGATCATCTGGTCCAACCCCCCTGCCAGACCAGGTCTACATAGAGCAGGTTGCACAGGAACGTGTCCAGGTGGGTTTGGAATGTCTCCAGAGAAGGAGACTCCACCACCTCCCTGGGCAGCCTCTTCCAGGGCTCTGCCACCCTCACAGGAAAGAAGTTCCTCCCTGTGTTTAAGTGGAGCTTCTTATATTCAAGTTTGTGCCCATTTCCTCTTGTCCTGTCCCTGGGAACCACTGAAAAAAGACTGGCCCCATCCTCTTGACACCCACCCTTTATGTATTTATAAGCAAGAGGACTGGACTCAGTACTGACCCCTGGGGGACTCCACTTGTTACAGACCCCCAGCTGGATTCTGTGCCCCTAAATCAGTGCTGGCATTTTAGAATACTTATTTTTTTTAAAGAAACTATCAACATTTTTCTGGATTCTCTTTTGTCCAAGGGAAAACAGAAGGAGAGTTGGCTTGGTGTATAGTTTTCAGCTTCTTGGCTACGGGAGGAGAACTATTTTAGACGCTGTAATGTCTTTAGGGTTGTTGATAATCCCTTAGAACTTCATGACAGTAGTCCTAAAGAGAAATTATCATAGATTTTGGGATCCTCTGGTCAGTAAAATCTTCCTCCAAAGGTGGACATACGTGACTGAAAAATTAGCAAAATTCTTTAATGAAAAAAAATCCTGAAAATTTACTAGAGAAACTTTGCTCCTTTCAGGTTTTCTTCTCTGAGGTGCTTTCCTACATCCATTGCTACAAGTGACTATACTTTATGCTGTCTATAGATTCCTACAAGTAATCCAGAATTTAGGAGGGCAATAAAAGTGCAACCTCTGAGCTTTAATACCCTCACAGCTACTAATCCTGTCACTGATTTGGGAGTGCCATCCATTATTTACTTCTGCCATCTATAAATAGAAGGTGGTGATGACCTATCAAAAATTGGCAAAAAATAGCATTTGAAAATTATTTTGAGGTCCTCACTTCTGAACTATGCCATTATATATTGATTTAACAGAGGTTTCAAGCAGTCTCAGTAGTTAGGGATGGGTGAGTACATAGGCTAAATTAACAATGGAACTGAATCTTTCTTAAAACTTGAATTGGACCTATGATGCTTTGGTTAAATTTCTTGAGGTGATTTTTCATTTTTATGTGCTCTGAACTCCCTGGCTTCAGTGGGCCATAAAAACAGATGTGCTGAAATACTAACACTACCGGAAGGTTGCTTTTGTGGTATTTCCAGCCTGAAGGGAAGCCAACGACATTAGAAATCCCTTGAGAATGCCTATTTCCAGCCTATTTTTGCAGGCAGATTTCTCTATCATTCATGTCTTTTCTGAGGGCAACCCAAGATGGACAGGAAATAGCAGAACTCAAACACACTCTGTCTGTTATTGGGTCGCCTTCCTACAAGGTGCCGAGCAGAACCGTGTGGAGAAAGGTAAACTGTGATCCCTGAACGGTTTCCATATTTTGAAGCTTGGTTGCAGCTTGATTTTTTTAATGAAATCAGATGATATCAACACTCTCAGTGAGAAGGGAAGGCTCCTCGCCCAGTGAGGTGGGAGAGCGTGAGGGACCTGGGAGTGGAGATTGCTGGCAGAAAATTGAGAGGAATTTTGTCTGAATTCAATCTGCTTCCAGTCAGAATTTTATTGAAATCAAATAAACTTTGTCAATCACTGTGTCCTGAATGAACTCATAAATTCTGCAGGAAACCTATTATTCTGGAATTTGTTTTGTCCTTTTGAGGTTCAAGGACTTCTTAGAAGATGCAAATGTCATACTCACTGTCGTCAAGCATCAGCTTATCCAGGTCACTTCAAAAGAAACAGCTAGATCTGGTTCAGCTACCTAAAACCAGTTGTGAGACATGACCCAGGATCTATAGCACAATTGAGTCCTTCCAGCCTGGCAGCTAGAATCCATGTGAGATATGCGGGGGCATCACAAATGCCTCCACTTAAGGAACTAACTTGAGACTCTGGGGCATGATTCAGGTCAAAACTAAGACACCTAAATCTAAGGCTCTGCCCTTAGGTATACCTCGGATGCCATCAGTGCTTAAGCTCCCATCAAAGAAAACTAAGATTAGTGGTAGATGATGACAGAGTTGATGCCATGATGGAGCACAGAGAGCTGTGGATGTTAGTGGATGAGCCACTGAGTGTCTACTTTAGGGTGAGTTGAATTTCCTCCTGAGCTCCACTACCTTGACTAAATTGCAATGACAATAACGGGAACTCTGACATTTGCTGTGGCAGTACATACCTACATGTAGACCTTAAATTTATGTGTCTTGACATTGAATTGGATTCTGCTCCTCATGGCTTATCAACTGCATTGTTCCGCTTACATTTACTGTGCTGACTTGGCATGTCGTTCAGCCCAAACTGAGGGAGCTGGTACCAGCTTTGGTGTTACACGTATCCCCAGTATCATACCTGCGTGCACTGTGCAGATGACCAAGATACTTTATGGAGTGTCAAATGGCATTTAGGTGGCAGCATGCTAGGTCTCCAGCAACCATCATGTAATCTTGTAATTTCACTCTAACCTTGGCTTCTAGCGTCATTTCAGATGCTATGTGAAAAACTGCTGTCACTAATGTTATATAAAGCTGCATCCTTGATTTAGACATAAAACTCCAATACAGAATTATAATAAAGAAAAATATTACAGCTGGCTTCGAAGCTTCACAGCCCTGTTGGTTTTACGGCGCTGTCTAAGCCGATCAGAAAAGTGGGATATGGCTTTTGTTATTGCATTTAAAGCATATTATTTCCGTTCTGTTTTCTTTCTTGATCTGGTTTTGCATTTCAGCTTGTGGTTGTTATTTTGAGTTCTTTTAAAAATAGCTAGAAATACTATTGGTTTCCTGATAGGCAAAACTGTCTACAGGAAGGTCTTTTTAGATGATCACTAACGAATAAAAAAGTAAAAATACGTGCTATGCAGGTGTACGTGTCTGCCTCTGGCTCATGAACAAAGCACAGGAGAATCACAACAATGTGTTCTTTGGCTCTGGATTGTACAGTTGCAGGTAAGCAAAGCTTAGATTTTCATATTTTCTTTTTTAGTGTTGATATTAGACACTTGTGAAACTTTAGCTGTAGAAAGATTGACTCTAAGATGGCATTTCCAGAATGCCAGGGGGGATCACTTTGAT
The DNA here is from genome assembly GCA_013399435.1 of Arenaria interpres. NCBI lineage: Eukaryota > Metazoa > Chordata > Aves > Charadriiformes > Scolopacidae > Arenaria > Arenaria interpres. The sequence continues at coordinate 139,950 of VXAK01011470.1, read as the reverse complement.
AATTTCATTTGACCTCCTATGTCACTGGAGCCATAGGCCTTCTCTGCCTTGAACCAGAGCATGGCTTTCAGAAATATATCTTATCTTATCCACATGGGATCTTCTAATTGTTGGCAAAACATACTCAAATAAATTAGCTTCAAAGAAAAAAAAAAAGTACCTCAAACAAGCCTCCAGCTTTTTCCTGTACTTAATTTGTCCTACTTTACCATCCAAAGACTGTTCTGGTTCTGAAGGTTTCTCTGACAAAGAATCCTCTATCGAAAAATGTTGTTCCATCTCAATGCTTTTATCACTGTACCTGTGATGCTGACTTTCTCTTAAAATAAGTGTATTGCTCTCTTCAAGTTCATTGTAAAATATTGTTTCCAGTCCTCCAGTCATTCTTCTGACTTTCCCCTGAATAATCTGAGTTATTAGCAGCTTCCCTTAAATGTGTGTACTGCTCTAACGTATCCCCAGAGCTTTCTCTTCTCCAAATTGAACCCCCCCAACTCTCTCATCCTGTCCTCACAGCAGAGGGGCTCCAGCCTCTGATCATCTTAGCTTTGAAGGAAAATGAGAGACAGAGAGACAGGAGCCGTGTATGGAAATGCTCAGTTGCTCTAAATGATACCTTTATGAATCTTCACAGGTAGGTTACAGGAAAGAGGATCAGACATACAGTTTGTGACATGTAAGTTCTTACAATTGGCACACATAAAAGTTTTTGGAGTGTTCATGCTCAGATGAAGCTCAGTAGTTTCATGTGTGTTCACACACTGAAGATAGCTATCTTCTTGTTTGTTTGTTTTCATAACTTCCATCCGACCTGATAACACAGTTATAAAACTTCCGTGTTTACCAAAAAGGAAAAAGCACCTGTGCTATGGTTTGGCACACATTCCATTCATCCAGACCAGCTGGAAAAGGTTATCAACCTCATTTCAGCTGGTTTGATATGTTGTCCTGACCGGTGACTCATTTTAAGTTGAAAACATGTGCTTATGTGGCACTCAAATACAACGGTCTTAAAAGACAAATGGATGAGAGGTGGGAGTGGGTGACCAGTGATCTGGTCCTTGGATACTGCTGTGGGGTGTGACAGTGGTCACCTAAATGTGTGCCACCCTTCATGGACTGCACCTTATCAAGAGGGCTGCTGTGCATGAAAATGTGCTTTATGAGGGAAAAAATATGCAAGAGCAATGTACTGTGAGTAATTTCCCTTTAACGTTTTTCCATAGAGAAAATTCAACACATCAAATGTCAAGCTATTGGAAGGGTAAATAAACAGGCACATTTAGAGCAATGAGAAACAGTCTTGATGGCCCAAAGCATACACGAATGTTAAAACCCATACAACTATGCTATAAACAGAAAAAAAAAATAAATGCTTTTAATAAAAACTTGGAGAGTTTTATACTTGTCTGCTTGGTGAGCAAAAGGAAAATGAGTATGTCCAATTCAGAAGCTGATTTAAGCCAAGAAAGATTCTTATAAAATTAAAGCTTACAAAGCTGGAAATGAACCTTTCGTAAAAGGAAATGGAAACAAATTCTTTTAAGTTCAAAAGGTGTCTTTAAAGTGAGAGAATTGGATTAGCACATGGAGCACATAGAGGAACATGAAATATTCTTTTGCACAACATCTATCTCTTATTTGCACTGATGTAGATGCCTCCGAACCAATGAATTCAAGTTGTTCATGTTTATCAAACAGATAGAAATATAGTAAACAATGTAGTCTTTTGCATTCAATATTTTTTGTTTTTTTAAATTTTACAGAGAGACGGTGTTATCAACATCTACTTCAGGAATGAGTAGTGTTTTGTATTCAGTTTAGGATTTTTGTTATAGGCAAAACAATAGTGTCACAGTTTGAAGTACAAGTATGCACAGAAGAAATGACATCACTGTCTTTTTTACTTCATTTCTCTCGGTTTCCATATTCCACATTTTTCCCATATTAAGCTAGCTCAGTTTATCAGCTAAAAGATGAATATTCTGTAAGACCGTGATTGCAAACTGCACAACCTCAAAGCCAGTGTCTCTTCTCTCTCTTATTCTCCCCTGGGATAAATATTTTGCTGTTGGTTGGGGCACAGTGAGCAAATTGTTTGATGTAGGAGCAGAAGGGAGTATAAATTGCTTTTCCTGTAAAAAACCTCATCAGCAGTACTGAAAACTTTGCTTATTGCAGAAAAGTGAAATTGGAAAATAAATGGGCATGTGGGGTACCATGGGCAGGAAGTAGCACTTTATTATGGGTGAGCCTAAAAAGACTGTAGCCCATGCTCGACAGGTTCAATAAATGTCGCCTGGAAAATCAGCATGGTTAAGGGTGTTACAAATTACAGGCGGCTGAATAACAGAACGAGAATTAGTATTTGGCAGAAGATTTCCTTATCTACTTGAAAATATTATTGGAAAAAGAAACAGTAATGGTTAATTAACAAATAGCTTTCTGGCAAGAAACTTAAGAGGCACTGCCTTCTCAGCGCCAGTGCTAATACACTTTGTTTCAAACTGCGTATCATCAAGTTACTATTTGCATGAATATTTCTTTTTTTGACTGGGTTTTAGCATGTATGAAAGATGCCAGACTGGGAGCTTTGGAAATGGAGTTTATTTACCCAAAGAAAGCCTCCAGCCTCAGCAATGGCAGTGAGAACCACCATTCACCCCCTCACACTGCGGAGCCTGTTCTGCAGAACCACTAATAAAGGCAGAAAATAGGTCAGCTTCCACATCCATTAGCCTTTGGCCTCCCCACGGGGGCTGCCAGGGAGAATGCCAATTAGTGACAGCTGCCTTGGACTTTTTGTTGACTGGGAACCAAACCGAGATTGCAGATTCCTCTCACGCAGCCTACCCAACACCCCTCACATGGCAATTTCTTTTTGACCTTGCACAGCATTAGTAGTATTTTCCAGTGAGGAAAACTTCTCCAAAGTGGTAGGTTGATCAGTGTAAAGAAAAAAAATAGGGTGTTTTTTCCCCTTTGGCAGAGCAAGGTTTTATGAAGGTTAACAAAAAATATATACATTTTCAGAAAGGTTTTGTGGATATGTCAGAGAAATCCCTTCTATGTGATAGCAAATGTATTTTCTTAAGATTATTTGATACTTTATTAATGAAAACGTTATTAAAAATCAGGTTGCTTTAGACAGGGAACATTTTTCCAGAATATTTTGTAAAACAATTTTTTTGTTGTTGGTTTGAAAATTTTACTTTGAAAATATGAAAATTTTGTTCTATCAGAATGTACTAGAACCTCTACAGAGACCTTAAAAGAGCCTTTTCAGAAAAGACAGACAATAATTAATTGCCTGGAGAACTTTCATGGCCCTTCAAAATGTGCACTCAATGGAGTACTATCTAGGCTAAGTGCAGAGTTTTAAAGATTTAATTTAAAATATATTTAGAGGTATTAGTGATTAAATAGATCGTATGAAAATTCTGCTGCCTTAAGGCAGCATTTGGCATGGTCAGTATCCATTCCCACCCTCAGCAAAACCGTATCTCTGATGCTATGGGCAGGTCTTTACATGGGAATTCCCATGGTGCAATGACATGACTGCTGTTATTGCTGGTGCTTTTCAATCAGATTTCTCTGACTTTTGATTTAAGCTTACATTTGCTTTTTTACGTGGTGCTTTCCTAAACCATGGCTTAGCAGTATGATGGTTCCAAAGTCTAGGAAGCAGAAGGCTGTGAATACTCAGATCATGGTTTTAAACTAAAAGAGGAGAGATTGAGATGAGATCTCAGGAAGAACTTCTTTGCTGTGAGGGTGGTGAGAGCCTGGCCCAGGTTGCCCAGAGAAGCCGTGGATGTCCCATCCCTGGAGGGGTTCAAGGTCAGGTTGGACAGGGTTTAGGACAACCTGGTCTGTTGGGAGGTGTCCCTGCCCAGGGCAGGAGGCTGGAACTTGATGATCTTTAAGGTCCCTTCCAACCCAAAACATTCTGTGATTCTATGATTCTATGAGCATATTACAAAGAAGCCTTTCAGGGCAGAGAAAATAAACGGCAAATAAAGCAGCTGGCAGTTTTGGAAGAGCACTTCTGACTACTTGGCAGCTTCTCAGTTCAGTTCCATTTTTAAGCCTGTGCCTTATGCTCAGTCACTTGTTGGAGAGCCAAACCCTTACGCCCTAAATCAGGGGCATGATCAACACCCTTCCCTGGGGAGAAAGCACAGGCCTGGCCAAGAAAAAGGAGGTCCTCACGGGCTTGCCTCAAGAAGTTTCGTCATTCATTTGCCCTCTGGGCCAATGCAGGACAGTTCCCACAGTCTTTCCTGAGACTCTGCAGGTTCATGAGTTCTCCGCAGTCCCTGGGGTAGCCAGGTGCTTGCAAAAATCACTCACCATTGTTGTAGTCACGTCCATATGACTGAAGAAAAGCACAAGTAGCAGGAGGTTACCTTATTTTTATAGATGCATCTATTCATTATAAATGTCTTCCTCTTCCAGCTCCCCGTATCTGCTGGGCAATCCAGGCACAGGGAAACCGTTTCAAAGCAAGAGGCTCTTTCTAGGTTAAAGGACTATTGCCATTAATGTAGAACTCTTGCATACAAGTAGGGGAGAAGTATTAAGTTCATAATTCTTATTAAGTCACTTGCATCCACTCCCTTACCATCAGTGTATCCCGTGTTTCCAAAAAGTCCTAACAATTCCAAAAGCACTGTAACTATGCACGTCTAGTACGGGCTAGTTGTTTCTCTTTCCTTGTGACGTGAATTAGCAGAAAACTTTTCTTTTTAGCAAATTTGGCATTCCTGTGAAGATGGACAGAAAGCAATATGCCTTAACACTGAAGGAGGAGGAAATTTCCAGGAAGCCAAATTCCCAGAACGTGAGGTATTCCTCCTGAATCTGCTCGCTGGAACATCAGGTAAATTTGAGCCGAGAGTTTTCTGGCCCGAAAATTGATCCTGCATCTACAGCAGAAGGTGCTTTGCTAACTCTGTGACTATGTAATAATTTGCTTTCTGTTTCTTTTCTTGCACTTGTGCTACATTTGTCTGAATTCTTTTCCCTCTGTGAAAAAAATATAGCATCTATTTCACCAGTTCATTTTTTCTTTGCCTACAGTTTAATTAATAGGGAGAGAGAAGGAAAGATAGAAAAATAAGCATATGGTATTTTATGATGGGAATGAAATAATAACTGGCTGACAGATACCATAAGGTCTTTTTGATGATTTTAGTTCATGTTACTATTTTAAACAGTATCAGAACTCCATACAACAACCAAAAAATGAATAACATGCAAAGGTATCCTCAGTTACAAGGAAGAAAGACATTTGTTTGGGTATTGCTCTAAAATGTTGTGGTGGATTAGGATTGAGTGCATATTAAATTTGGGATAAAAGTCTGACAATAACAGCTGTTCCGTTGGTTTTTAACTGATTAAAAATTCTTTGTGGCTCTACTAGCATAAAAGTTATTGATCATTTGATATCCGATGCTGGATTTACTGAAATTACGAGGTAGTTTTACAATTTTTAAAGAGAGATTACTAGTTTCTTCTGGCTCTTTCAAGGAATGTGTCTGTCATCTTTTAAAATTTCTCTCTTTAATAACAATTTCAAATTTTAGCAGGATATAAAAAACAAAAGGCAAACAAATAATAAAAGTACTTAATGGCTTTCACAAACCACATTGAATTTTATGGCTTAGCTGGCAACTATACTTGTAAGGATATTCAAGACTGAAAGACAATTAACAATTAATAGATTTTTACATGTTTGGAGTTGCTTACTTAAAAAATAAAAAGCAGTTAAAGTCGTAGGGCATTTTCTTAAATATTCTTATTGTCTTGTGGCAAGGAAAATTTTGATACAGCCACACTGTGCTAAATGAAAACAATTGGTGAATTTGGAGAGAGTCTGTGTTAATGTAACTACATGTTCTTCTGACCACCCGTTTTGCTTACCTTGTGGTCCTGGCTTAGGCTTGGATTCTCTTCAGTATATGGCTATGTTCAACATCCTTTGACTTTTACCTGTTGACTAAGTGCACTAGAGACTGTAAATGAGTCTAGAGGAATTTTAAATTGCTGTTACTCATTCCTTCCTACGTCAAACGCTACTACCGTGACAGTATCTTTAAGGATTTATTTATTTTTTAGAGCACATCTGCACAGACTTGTCCAAAGTATTCTTGGAGTCCTAATCAGTAACTGTTTAACTCTGCACACTGCTTTGCATCCTATAGGTCTCACGCCTTCTCATACAGAAAAATGCCATACATTCTTTTGGAATTATTGTTGACTTGTTTTGCACATATTGGAAGCCAAAGGTGGCTCCAAGTGTACAGTGCTGCAGCACAGAGCTGAGGCGGTGAGTTTATGTATTATTTCAGAGGAAAAGATGTCTGCATCCTCTCTACCATTCCTGGTGACATTTTGAGCTGCCTGAAATTCTTCCAACCCTTTGCTGTGTAAATGCAAATGTGTTTAGCTGGAAGGTTTGGATAGAACTGTTTCTAATGAAAATACTACTAAGAGAACAAATTAATCTTCAGCACATACATGTTTCATCTATCACCATATGTTATATATTTATAGGAAATCAGGTCTTAGACTGAGATTCTAAAGCAATAATTTTGGCTGAAGAAACTAGTCTGATATTTCACCTTTCCTACTTTTTTTTCCTGTCTCCTCTTATTTAGGATCTTTGCACCACTTATCAGGTAAGGCTGCAGCAAGATGAGGAGAGTTTGAAGAACTTTTTATTTTTAGTTCACTGCACTGCAATCAGATTTCTAGGTCAAAGTTTTCCTTTGTGTATATGACTCAACATCAAGCCAAAAATTCTTTGTGAGTTTTCGGCAGAGGAGTGATGTCAGCCATTTGGTTTTTGGAGTAATTTTCCATGGATTCGAGCCATTGGTGGATATGGGAAAATTATTTGGAAAGAAGAACCATTTCTCCGTAGGCTCCATCCAACTTTTCAAAATTTCTAATAGTTAATTGAGCATAGCTCATCAGATGGAATTTGTGATTGAGCAGATCAATGTTTTCTAGTCTGTACAGAGAAGCCTTTGTCAGCTGTGGTGTGTATTCAACTGAGAGATTCTTTTACAAATATGTTTGGTGAAAGGGATTCATCAAGTCCCCTTAAATATCACTGCTAATCACTAACTGACTTCAACACTAAATTTGGCACAAGTACTTAAGAAAATTAATTCTTTGCAAGACAATGTATAGTGGTGTATCAAGCCACTGCCCTGTGGCTCCCTCCAAAGCCAACAGAGGTTGAGCACCTTTATTTCCACTTGCATGTAGCAAAAACCTTGTAAATTGTTTCAATATTTTCACCATTTTTTGAAATAGTGTAGAGTTGCCAGTAAGTGCATGGTAGTGCATGCAGACTTCTAATTGCTGATGTCAAATGTGTGTCTGAATCTTTACAAAGCTGAGGGCTGCAGAACTGAAAATGAGCAGGATTAAATTGTGAGTTGTTTGTAAATACATTAGTATAAAGATGGACTGTGGAGAGGTAGGCTGAGGGACTTGGGTCTTTTTAGTCTGGAGAAGGCTCAGAAAGGATCTGATCAACGCCTCTAAATACTTGAAGGGTGGGTGTCAGGAGGTTGGGGCCAGTCTTTTTTCAGTGCTGCCCAGTGACAGGACAAGAGGGAACAGGCAGAAACTGGAACATAAGAAGTTCCATCTCAACATGAGGAGGAACTTCTCTCCTGTGAGGGTGGCAGAGCCCTGGAAGAGGCTGCCCAGAGAGGTGGTGGAGTCTCCTTCTCTGGAGACATTCTAAAGCCCCCTGGACATGTTCCTGTGCGACCTGCTCTGGGCGACCCTGTTCTGGCAGGGGGTTGGACTGGGGCCTTTTAATACAGAGAGAGGAGAGAAGAGTGATATCCAAGACAAGGTTACTACCATTTTGATCATGGAGATTATTTGCAAGGAGGTTAATTTGTATTTTCTCATCACAGCTTATTTCTATCTCCACATCTTTTAACCCATCTGGTTCACCCTGTTACAGTGTCAGCCTTCCAGAATGTTGTTTTCATTTGCTGTCTTGATTTCTACTAAATAATATATCGTGACCTGCCACTGCTTAAGTTCTTCTGAAGTTTGCTCGCAAACAGACTTTATATATATGTCTTTACGTAAAGGATGCCACAGCAGGACCCATTCAGCTAGCATGAAAATGAATGAGGTGGAATGAAAACCTTCCCAAGGAAAAACTGAATGAAGGGAAAGGGTTGGGTGGGTTTTTTTCTGCAGTCAGCTGGCCTTTTTTTTTAAAGCTCATTTTCAAAGCTGTTGAATTCTTTCTGAGGTGTTCATTAGCTACATTTAGTGGATAACAGTGCATTTATTTTGGCACAAAGCTGGTGGGCAGAGAGAGTGAGAAGGTGATTTGAATGATTTAAATAATTTTAATGCCAGTGGAGGGAGTGCATGGTCTAAGCAAACACAAACGAGAGAACAAACACTGAGGAAATTAGCAGTTTATTTCCCTTCTGAATTGCAGGTGAAAGGGATGAACCAGATCCTTCAGGAAAACAAGTTTTCCTCTCATATGTACATTTTTTGCAGGGTGAGTTCTCATTGTTTATGAGTTTGCTAAGAATAGACCAAATTTCTGGCTTGTACAGTTGGAGGCACACATACTATGAACAAAGGAGGACCATGAGGGGAAGATCTTCATATTGGTGTATCTTGCAGATGCTCGTTAATGTTAGGCAATGCGCCTTACAGATCTTCTTGAAACAAGTAACATGGCCCAATAACAGCTAATATTTCTATGGAAACACCCATTTGTAAACAGTAGAAGCATTTTGAAGCGATGTTTTTATATCTGCAATATTACAAAACCTTGTTCAGAATGAACATAAGAAATATCAGACAAGAAACAAACCAGCCGAGACACCTATAAGTCCTTGTTGTGTCTGTACAAGAGGAACATTTTGATGGAACGTTCGCTGAAGTTAAAGAGAATCTTTCCATTGGCCTCACTGGGATCTGGGCCCAGCTCAACATCCTTTAGACTCGAGCTGCAATCACAGCCAGCAAATCGTTAACACTGTGAAGGAAGCTCCAATCCACAACTGGTCTTCTGCTCCCTTGCAGGTTCTCACTCAAGGCATTTGGTGAGAACTGCAGAGGCTGATGGAGAGTTAACATGCCTGCCAGTGGCACATGGTAAAAAAAGGTTAACAAAAAAGAAAGATATACATATGTCTTGAGCATGTGGGTGTCAGTCCCTGCATGAAAGGGTGAAGTGGCTAGAAGGAACACAGCCATAGTGTATTGAATATTTGATATAAACCTTTATCCAACCAAAAGAACTTATCCAGATTTATGTCTGAGGTCCCAGGTGAGGCCAAGAGTTTTAACTGTGTGCAGTCTGATAGTCAGCGAGCCAGCAGTGCAATGCTTTGTTAAACTGCCATTGAACATTCAGGGGGTTCTGGCTGATGAAGCCTTTTCCTCTCTTAAATCTGTGAGGGGAAAACACTCCTGTGCCGCATGTGTCAGCTTGAAGGAGATGTGAAAATGTTCCCCCTAAGTTCACTCGCTCAGCAGAACATGATGTGGGACCATTGGGGTGGAAAACAGAGTTCAGATGTTCGTCTCCATTGGCCGTACACTGAGCTGTGTGAATGCAGTGACAGGAAACACAAAATTTGGTCATTCGAGGTGCGATATTGAAATCAGCCCGAGAGGTGAAGGGGAGCTGCGAGTTGCATAGGTTGGGCCAGCAGTATCGCTTTGGGAAAGGCTATAACTTTCACTTGGTTTCCTTGGCAGCTTTCCCAGCTTTTCCTGAAGCCTTTTACAAAACCTGACATCTGTGACACACTGTTAGCTAAAACAGAGCCAAACCAGAGCAGCTGCCCTTAAATCCAGGCACAAGGAAGGGTTCATTTTCATTGGTAGAAGGTCCATTCCACACGCCGTTTCCCACACACAGCACTCAAGCTCCTCTGCAGAAGAACCAAGAAAGGACCAAACCCATAAGACCTATATCATGAGCATCTCTATATTTTTTTTATGTGGCCTGAGAAAGTTTTACTACCTCCAATGTGCTTACTCCTTTGCCATACAGGAGATTTCCACTGACTCTTTCTAAGAAACTAATGAAAGTGATGAGGATGGCTTTGACATTTTTATATCTGTAAAGAAACTTTGTTCATCATAACCAAAACCTTTTAAAAAAATTTTTATCAGATACAGGTTTGGGATCTGGGATGGCCGTGGGTCCAGCTCTAAATCAAATCTCTCAAATCCTTCTGTTAGAAGAGTCCAGTGCTCTTCCAACATGAGGGTGAGAGGACAGTGGTGGCAGACTGGAGTCCTCTTACAAGTCTGTCATCTTCAGCTCTAAGAGTAGAGACACTTCCAAGGAAAGGAAAGTGTCTCTAGGAAACATCCATATTTTTCAAAGTCTTAGAAACTTCATAATTTGCAGTAAATATGCTTCTCCATATGATTTTATCTTTGTCACCTGAACAAACCAATGTTATGCTTTCTAAGTGGCATCAGTAAAGTGAGAAATAGTAAAACTGTGTTTTATGAAAAATAGCTTTGAAAAGCTCTAGTGCAAAACATTTGCAAGTTGTATGCAGTGTGTATCGTAAAAAGAAAATGTTCAAACATGCCTGAAGGGTCAGGGTGCCAGATTTCCATTAAAATTAATGGAAACTTGGCAGCCAGATGCGCTAGGTATCTTCTGAAGATCCCACACCTCCTTTCCTCTATTTTTGCGGAGGAGGCAGAATTTTCTGATGTGAAACATTGTTTGAAAAATCACATACATTGCACAAAACAGGAGTTTTGTGTTTCTGACTCAGTAGTGACTTCATCTAAAAATAGCTGCTTCAAAGGGAATACAAGTCACTGGACGGTAATGATCTGACTGGGCTGTGGTTTTAAGAACAAGGTTACTTAAACGTAAAATAAACAAGGAAGCAATCTGTTCAAGCTTTAAGACAGCCTCTAACATTGTCAGAAACTAGATTTTTGAAGAAAGCAAGTGGGAAGATACCCTGAAAAAATAAGTGCTGTAAAAATGAGGGTGACTACTGGAAAGGAATGATTTCCGGGAAGCGTGAAGGTTAGCTCAGCATTTAGTAGTCACTGAACTCCACAATACAAACAGGTGCTACAGCACTTTCCCTAAATCCGGTAGAAAGTCTGAGGGATCTGTGCAATCGTCTGTACATGGGGAAAAAAGACAGACATGTCACATTTGAAATACAAAATTAGAACGGGCTCCTGATGTTCCTGCAGCCAAAAAAAAATATATTTGGCTACTTGAGAATTCCAGAGATGTTTGATCAGAAATTAAAGCATTACAGTGATTATTCCAACACTTTCTTGGGGATCCACTGACATTCCCAGTAAGAAAAGTCACATTACCCTCAAGATCATCTCAGTGCAGTCTTTTTGCAAGCTGGGATAACACCAGTCCAACTTGCACAGGATCTCAGGCAACGAAATACTAACTCCCAGTGATTGTTGCAAATAAGCAGCCTTTGATGCCTTATGAGCTACTGAGTTGGAGTGGCTTTGTCTAGAATGACATTTCAAGAACAGCAAGTGGCTTTCTTTATTGGATCTGAGACATCATTTTTGGGAATGCCATATGCTGTGAAGCATTCGTAGCAGATGATTATCAAACGACAGCACGCAAGAGAAAAAGGGATGACCTGATCACAGCCTCTCTATGAAGCATTGCGTAAAAGTTATTTTTTATGTTTTATGAAATCTTCCTAAAAAAAAAAAAAAAGGAAAACATACCAAGATTATTTTTAATATTTTCTTCCCCGATGACACATCTGTCTATGCTGGGTTTGGCCAACTGATTTCTTACAGATTTCCCTTTTTTACTCTCTCTTTTGAAGCTTTTTATTTTTTAATCCTTTGTCTGTCCCTCAACTTATTTCAAGGAGTAGCACATGATAAATGCACTTGGATTTCTCGGCTAATTATTTTCTATATCCTGCCTGCTCTAGAATAAAAGAACTGAGGTGACCAGTATTGAAATATCTATCAAATCTGGATTAATATTAAGGTTGGCCTTCATGAGAGCTCTTCAGATGCAACTTTTCTTTGCCCTACAACTACCCAGTGACCTTCATGATCAGTTCCTAACTCTCTCTTAGTTGGACTGTATCAGAAAAGTGGGCAAGAAAATATGAACACAAACTCAAGGTGAGAAAATGCCACTGAATTATAAAATGGAAATGGAATATTATCACTTCCTTGTGTTTCTGCAATATCACCAGGCTCTTCAGATGTCCAGGGAAGTTTAAATAGCCCAGTTGCTAAGCAAAGGTGCTCCATCACGGGTAGGTAATTCTCCCAGAAGAGCAATGGGCAATGTATCAAGCCTCAAACAGGACTCTTCCTAAAGGCATTGGAAAGGGTCAAATGCTTAATCCTCAAAAATCAAAGGAAAATAATGGGGGATATTCAACTTTAGTATTTAGTGGGCATTATCTGTTCAGTTGTGCTTCTACTAACAACATTACCAGTATGAAGAAACACCTTCATAAAGTAGAAAAACAATCTTGAGTTGCCTAAGTGTCGAATAAAAGGGGTGAAAGACAGCAAGAAGTAAAGGTAAATGGCTGAAGACTTCTTTTTATTCTACAATCACCAATTAGTCTTTTACAATGTAGCAGTTATGATTGCTATCGGGCAAATTATCTATGTATTATCTACATGGGAAATTAAAATAAAGGAAAATGGAGACATGTATTCCTCTTACTAGCCAAGGATAGTAGAATAAAAGGTCTCTTCATGATTATTGAACAAGCAGTTGATTAATCCAGTGAACAGTTCTTACTTTTTATAGGGTTTTTTGTTGAATTCCACAAACACATGTCTTTGTAAAACCTTAACTTCAGAAAAAACATTTCCTAGATTTTCATGCTAATAGGGAAATTCAAATCCTTTCTAAACATATTGGATTAATTGGTGTCCCTACTCTACAAAAGTCAATCTTGTCATGTAGCAATAAGCATATGTACTAATGTAAACTGAACAAACAGTAAGGTGGGTTTTTAGCACCATGAATCCCTGGGGACTACAGAAAACCTATATATCTTTAACTGATACAGTCGATCAGTCTGAATGAATGCTTCAGAGCTGATGAACCCTGCAAAGGATGATCAGGCCTGATTTCTTTAAAAGGGGACTCACAGACAACGCTGAATTTTCTTTTTGTGAGAAATTATTGCATTGTGCATGTTTATTTCCTCCATCCACACTTATATCAAGTCCACAGTTGAATGTGCCTTTTTTGGGCTAGTATTTGGTTCCCTTTTTTTTTTTTAGAGTGGTTGATTTTATTTCTTTATAGACTCATTGAATGGCTTGGGTTGGAAGGGACCTTGAAAGATTGTCAGTGTTATCATCTCAGAACTAGTAGGGGTGGATAAACAAGGCTTATTCACAATGGCTAATTTTAAACACAGAGAGCAGTTAAATTAAGCTTTCCTCTTGAGTCACTCTCCAGAGGAGAATCTGTCTGCGTCTCTCTGTCTCTGTCTCTCTCTCTCCTTTTGCCTAAAGAAGCTGTGGAAGAGATTAACCCTCATGAGTATTCCCTCTGACACTAAGTCATGTTTTTCCTGAAGAAAGGAATCCTTGTATGTTAAACAAAGGGAAAAGGGACCTTAGTAAAAGAGATTTCAAATAAACTGAAAAAGAGAGGTGACCTTTGAAGATAACTCTCAATCTAGAATCCTGCTGAGACATGTCTCTCTTTTAAATAGGATGCAGAATTACAGTCGATGTCTGTCCTGTTTTCTGTAAATACAGCTGTTACATTTGCTGACTTTTGATTTCTCTCTCATGACCAATTTATTTTAACTTTATTAACATTGAAAAAAACACCCTGCAGATGTAACAATTTTGCAAGGATCCCCACAAGCTTTGCCACAGATGTGTAACTGTTTGTGTCATTTGTGAAGGTTTTCTCCATTTTTATCCCAAGCTCCAGCAAAACTATGTGCAAAACATAAATATAAACAGTGGAGGGAGCAACCTCCAAAACGTGTGTCCACACTGTTTCCAAACGAGGAGTTATCCCATCCCAATACTTTCTAGAATTGGGCCAATACTCTACTGGTCAACAAGGGATAAATGTGATTAGAAACTCTATTACTGAGTAACTCTTAACTTTTTTTTTTTTTTTAAAAAAAAGGTAATGTTTTCTGTTTTTTGGTTGAGGATTTCTAAGGATTTACTGGAAAATACACAGAGCCAATAACATTTTGAAAAAAATGCCTGCATTATAAAACATGAAAGTCTGGGACATAAATCCTGAGCTTGTTGTATCGTACTGTTACATGGTGAGCAACTAAACCCTGCCTAAAGTGTCCAGGGTTTAAATATTATGTCTTAACCGTATATATGTAAAATGTGTCTTGAGTATGGATTTTAATGTAGCTCTTCCATACGTCTATGGAGAAGACATGAGAATGTTAAATTAGAGAGTATAAACAAAAAATGATAATAAGTGTCAGACTTTTGCTTCTGAGAGATTTATTCTGTGTTTTTATAAGCAAAATATCACAAGATAGCTCCTCTATTAACTAAATTGTGATGACTATTTTGGTAAATGTCATCTAAACAATTTAAATATTTAATATTCTGTCCCACATGCATACCATTGGAGGAACATACTAATAAATAATAACAATGATTCAAGTTTGCAGCTCACCCAAATGTAATAAAAGGCTCAAAATAGGTTGGGATCAAAATATTCAAGCTGTGATTCAGTAAGACCCTTTAAATAAACACATGGGAAAACTATTAGAAACAGGGAGAACACAGTTTGATAATACACGACATTCCACTTATGGAAAAAAATGCTTTGCTTTATTGCCTAACACAGGAAGCTTTCTGCTACTAGTTAATACCAAAGCACATTCAAAAAACCAAAATGTCAAAACATTACTGTTTTTCCCTATTTAAACTATTTAAATACACAGATCCAAGAGACCTCATGAGTGACAGAAGTGACTTAGGGGAGAAATATGCCGTTTTCAGTTACCATACTTGGAGTCAGAGATGAAGAAATGATTGTAGCAGTGGAACTTGACTACAAAGTACTAACAGAATAGAGTGGATTATACTTGAGTAATTCAAAGTACCTTTACATGTATTGATTATCTGTGGGTTGCAATTTATGGAGTTAGGAGAGATGTGGAATATTATACTTACATTAAAAATTAACATCCAGAAACCTCTTGGCCACAGGAATTTGAATATGGGTATTCTAAATCCCAGCCTCTTCCCCTTGCCCCTGCCTTGGACACAGCCTGTGGGCAGGAGCCGTGTTACCTGCCCACTTCCATGGGAAAGGGCTGTTGGCTATTTCCAGTCCTCCCTGAGACTTAATAGGATTATGCAGATTTCTAGAACGCAAATTAATTGACACTATTTGAGTTTTACTGTATGGAATGAGCAAGATAATGCATACAGCTCCAAAAAGATACAAGTTATGTGTGTGCTTATATTTATTCTGCAAATCAGCAGTAGAAGGAGTTGCATGGGGGTGTCAGAGACACTATGTTACCTAGGCACCAGCTACTGCCGAAGGCAGGCAGTGATGGTGGCATTGGAAAGAGGTGGTAGGGGCTGTGGTGAGAAGCTGGGCGGCGTGAATCATAGAATCACGGAATTGCCCAGGTTGGAAGGGACCTTTCAGATCATCAAGTCCAACCATCAACCCAACACTGACAAAAACCATCACTAAACCATGTCTCTAAGCACTATGTCTACCTGTCTTTTAAATCTCTCCAGGGATGGTGCCTCCCTGGGCAGCCTCTTCCAAGGCTTGATAACCCTTTCAGTGTAAAAATTTCTCCTGATATCCAATCTGACCCCCCCTGGCACAACCTGAGGCCATTTCCTCTTGCCTGTTCCTTGGGAGAAGAGACCAACCCCACCTCTTTACACCCTCCTTCTCATCTTTGCCTTCCCATCCCTCAAGGCTGCGAACTTCTCAAGCGGGACTGTCTTCTCAGCTATGAATACCCGACATGGCCTACAAGAGAGGAAACAGCAGCAGTAGGAGGGAGAACAGATTGGAAGTGGGATTTTGACAAGTGGTATGGGAATTGGCTGTGATTTTAACAGCTCATTCGGCTGACCAGGACCAAACCTTTCTTAGTTCTACCCTGAAGAGAATAACAAAGCTCAAAGCAAGCAAGATTGAAAGGAAGGAACATGTTCCTGCGAGGAGTAAAGAAAGCTCTCATGTGATGTTGAGCAACTGCATAGAAATTAAGAAGGGATCATAAATGTTATGGAAATGTCACCATATAACTACAAATTTGTGAGGTCACTGAATTATCACTGACTGAAAAATCTTGGATTTATCCGGAAAATAATGTAAGTTTAAAATTTTATAACTGTGCCATCAATATTTCTTTAATCTTAAAGAATATGAACATTTATTATGCAATGTGTGAGGAGAGGGAAGATGTTAGAAAACTACTGAGGAAAGAAGACATACTAATTCAACATAGTCAGAAAATTACATAAATTTTATCCTTTATTATTTTTTCAGTATAAAGCACTTCAAATTTTGCACTAAAACAGAGTATTCAGTAGTTAGCAGCTGTTGAGCCAATGGAGAGCAGCGGTAGCTGGACCAGACAAATGTGTGCATGTTTCTGCCCCTTCATATCAGGAGGTTTTTACTGGCTGAGAATCATTATGACTAATGATTTATAAACAGAAATAATTCTTTGGGTCTGGGACTCAGAAACAATTTTGTTTTGTTCAGCAAATGAAGACTGAAGTACTGTTCAAAGGTATTTTTTGAGAGCATCTTTCTTTAATCAAAGTGATTGCAACAATCCCGGTATTTTTGGGCAGAGTCCATAGACTTCTACAGGAATAAGAACAATTTTCTTATGAGATACTTATTCTTTTCTCACTTCAAAATGCTGTCAGGGAGAGTAGTGGAGGAAATTGATACTCTGTCCCTTTTGGTAGATGAGATGGTAGAGAAAGACAGACACCAGTGACCACACCAGAATGATACGGGGTTGGAAGGGACCTCTGGAGATCATTCAGTCCAACCCTCTGCCAGACCAGGTCCACCCAGAGCAGGTCCCACAGGAACGTGTCCAGGCGGGTTTGAAATGTCTCCAGAGAAGGAGACTCCACAACCTCCCGGGGCTGCCTCTTCCACGGCTCTGCCACCCTCAAAGGGAAGAGGTTCCTCCTCATGTTGAGATGGAACTTCTTATGTTCAAGTTTGACTAATTTAACTCAAAGAGATTTAAGGTATTGCACAATTAAATAAGAAAATGGAAAAGCTATGTATGGCTCTGGAAAGGGACTGAATTTCCCTACAAGCACATGTAGAATATGCAACATGAAATTAAATGTAAACTCTGCTACAGCCTGGATGACATGGTCCTTCAATCAAGAACTCCAGGTGTTTTCAGGTGTAGGACATGCAGGACGTGCATATCTGTGATAATGGGTAATTTCTTTCTCATGTGAAAGATAATGATAAAAAAAATTTAAATACTCACTTTGACTCTGTGAAAGTCTTTCTCTTCCTAAGAATGTAAAAAATCTTCTCTCTTCTTCTTTTTCACAAGAAACTGGAAACTTGCACGAGTCTCTCAGTTACCCATCCTTCAGCAGCCTTCTGTAGATCAGAATGTGCCCCATATGTCAGAGAGCTAAGGGTCACAGTAAATGACTTTCTAAAGCTGTTCAAATCTAAGACATCCCTCTACTATAATAACCTGGAAGCATAAATAAACAGATAACCATCTTACAAATAGAATGTATGAGCTGAAACATGTTCAAGCATTTTTTTTTTGTCAAATAATTTTGAAATGGGACAAAAAAAAGAGATTATGACTCTTTCAAAAAAACCTTTCATCTATTTGAGCCTAAAAAGACAAGACACGTTAGTCAAACTGTTTTCAACACATAGCTGGATAAGCTTGCTCTCTGTCAGACAACAATCAAGGTACTCAAAACTTTCTGAACTAAATAAATGATCACCCGTTACTTTCTGCCTGATGCACTACATTTTTTAAAACTTTTCTATATTTAAAGTGTATATATGCTATCCTTCGATCACTCTAACCAACTTCTTCATTTATGTCTTTACTCACGAAGATAGAATGATGCAAAATATGAAAGTTTTTAAAGACTTGTGAAGGGCTCCAACTTAAAAAAAATTCCATTGTGTAGATCTTGGTTGCAACCTACCTCATCTCTTTCAGTGTGAGGTGAAGCACTTCATGCAGACTTCTCAGCAGAATCAACTGATTTAGTTTTTCATTTACTTTTTTTGATTTGCCACTGAGTAGGATATTTTCAAATTCTCACTGAATCCACAGTGATCTGGTAAGAAACATTTGAGGCTCAATATATGTTCTGTTCTTGCACCTTTTTCTCTCCCTAGTGTGAGTGTCTCCATGAGCCCTACTACAACCTTCCCCTTTTCCAGCCCAGGAATCCTGGGTACCCATCAGCCCCAGTAATGTCACCTGGGCTCAGACTGCAGAATAAATTCCTCAGTCATGTGAAAAAGCTGTGAGAGGAGCTAAAAAAAATAGAAGAAAGGTAGAGGCGGGATTGCTGAGTCAGGGAAATTAGTTGCATATAGGTTCAAGAGGGGAAATATCAATTAGGAAGGTTATATAATACTAATGGAAAAAATGAGATGTTGGTGAGGAAGCTTTGGGTTAAGTTATCAGGGTTACCAGTGTTGATTGGGCTGGGAGAAAATGGCAACTCAACAGGACTGAGAACTTGCCCTTAGAAGCCACAAGGGCCACCCTTTCTTTCCCACCTACCCAGTAAAGGCTTTCTCAGTGCTGTGTTGGGATGCTGATCACACAGAGGTTAGTTTGGCAGCTCATTGTATCCTAAATATTTTTTGTGTGATAATCAATTAAAAATTGCTTTTCACTTCCAAATTGCATACATCCTGCTTCCAGAGTCTCTGCATCAAGTTAAAGATGATTGACCCAAGGTGAGGGAGATGACATTATCCTCCTTCCATCTGCTGCTGGTCTCTCTTCACTTCCCCACCCCGGAGTTGCTGCCCCTTCTCCTAGACTGCAGCACGTGAAACCTGGAGCTATTTGACCACATTTGACTACCCCTTTTGTAGTCCCAATGCAGTAACACTACAGAAATGGGAGCTATTTTGCCACTGTCTGGTGGGGGTTTCTGTTAGGAAATTGCTGGTCCCAGACGTTAAACCCCATCTCAGCCAATGTATGGAGATGTCATCCTTAATTAGGTAGCTGTTTTCTTCACATTGAAACCAAACCTTCTTCTGCATAGTAGTATAAACATCAAATCTAATCCCAATGTTCCAACTGCCATTGTTTTTCTATAGACTTGGTATAGACTTCTGATCAAGAATGTTAGTGCAGCCAAAGTGGCACTGAAATCAAACATTCAATTTACTGCTGATGGCTCTGAGGGAATGACATACAAAGTGGGAACAATTTAGTGAGGTTCAGCTTCAGCAGCCAAACTTAGACTGGTTCCCTTAATGGATTTCTGAAGGTGTGGAGGTGCTTTTCTTTAATGCAGCATTTTTATTTTAGGTCATTTGTAATTTCTGGCTTACGTTGTGTCATCCAAAGAAGGTACAGATCTGCTGCAGAGGTGGGTCTGCCGTCTTGCAGAACATTCAGAATTTCCTGCCTCAGTGTTCCGAGGTGCAGAAAAAAATCACCAGTAAAGAATATTAATCCCTCTTGAAGTGAGAGTGGTAATTGGTTGTGGACCAGGGCAGTCATTTCTGAAGAGTGGAAATACAATTCTTCATTGAGTAGCGCCAGGAAATTGATTTGCAGTCATTGCAGCGGAGAAGAAAGCGGTGTTCTTGACCTATATTTCCTACCTTTCCACATAAGATAATAATAATTTATTGTTGCTTCATTTTTGCTCTGCTGCCTTAAAGTTCTCTGCTGGAATTCAAACCTGCTTTCATGTGGCTTCAAGTGGCCTATATTTCTTAAGAAGCGTGGTGTTCTGTGGCAGAAATTCTGGCGGAAAAGCTATTTTGCTGCCAGTGTACCAAACATACTGGATCTATTCAAGGCCTTAGTACCCTTTTCAAGGCTTTCTGGTTTCATGAGCCATTTTCCTGGCATCTCAGAATGGCTAAATTCTGGTTTTATAAGGGGAAAGTACTGGATTTTATTTTTCCATCCTCTAATCCACTCTATCACAAAGGGGCTTTTGTGCATGTGGTTTTGTTCCTCAGTGGGAACATGGTCTGATCAGATGTTCCTGTACAATGATGATGCAAAGGGGCACCATTTATGTAATGTTTGTCTATGGATGGCTTTCATTAGGTGGCACTATCAGCTGTTGAAGCATTAATTTTGACTTGTAATTTCAGGTAATCGCTGAATAAAATTGCTGATTTTTTTATAAAAAATCATTTTTCCCAAAAAGTCAAAATTCACTGTCTTTGCCTGACAATACAGGTCTCTGGACTTACCTGGGCTTTTCTTGGCCTGAGCTGATGTTGGCTTGCTCTCTAGCGGTCAAGTAACCAGTGTCTAAGGTTGTTGCAGTTTAGTTTCAGTTTACGCTAATGACAGGGAGTTATTCTCCCTATAAATATATATTAATTTATATATATAATGAGCTGTATATGATTAGAACCAAATGCAGCGCAGAAGAGCATGGGATCAAAATAATACCAGATTTCCCAGACTGTAAACTCAAATCAGACTTGTCAATCAATAACCACTGCAGGAGTGCAACCTGGTGGGCTAGAAAACGAATAGAGATGTTAGAGATAACAAGAACAGAACTGTATAATTGGGAACCAAGAAAAAGGAAGAACATGTGAGCAGACTGTCTTAAAAAAGTTAAAGGAAAAAACAGAAGTTAACCCCAAGGAAAAGGAGGAAAACAGCGTCCCTGTAGACATTGTGCACCTCCTGAGAAGAAAGAAACCCTCATAACAAACATCATGCTCCTCCTGCTGAAGGCTTTGGAATGTTGACAACTCATCGTAAGCATCACACCTCATTTTTCTTTTTTTTGAGGAAGACAGAAACTGTCAAGATTTGGACCCAGAGGGATACTGGACGGTTGGATATGATACTGTGAGAAAGTGATAGACATATAGATGACGGGGTGTTTTTGTTAAATTGCATTATTAAAAGAGTTTTTGCATTACCTATGAATTTTAATTAACTGACTGATAAAGAATGAGTTGGACTAGTAATAAATTCATCACTTCTTTCATATGGCATGTTCAGTTGTGCCCGTAAAAGCATTATGAGAGTCAGAGTATTATCATTGAGCAAAGCAACAGATAATGAAGCTAGTATGTCCATTTACACATGTGGGAATGAGAGAAAAGCAGAATGATAAAGAAAATATAACAAATGAAGTCAGAACTAACTCTTTGGAGTTATCTGGAGATAAACAGAGATACCCGTTTTGAGTAAATGTTTATAAAACTGCCATTATTGAGAATACATAAAAGAATGCAGGGTTAAAACAAGGAAAATCATAAAAACTCGATCATGATTATTTTTGAGGAAACTGGAAAATAAATTAAGTGCTTTTAACTAAGTTGAAACAGGGAAAGAAGCTCAATGGTGGACACAAGGATGACAAATGAAAGTTAGGACATAATCACTATTACAGAGGCCTGGTTCCTCCCAAAGGAAGAGGCTGTTATAGAGTTACAGGACGTTCCCAATGAAAATGTTCAGTAGAGAGAAGCAGAAGAGGACAGGGAGTGTGTCTTTGAACTTTAGGAAAGTTAAAAGCAATCTTGAATAAAAAAATAAAAATCAACTTGGCAAAATTAGTGTGGAGCAAATGTCTAAGCACCAAAAATACAAAGTGGTAACTTAAAGACTTCTTATCACCAAATAAGTACAGAGCAGAGGACAGGAAAATATCTCAGCTGCTCTAAATTAGTACAATTGAGTTGTTTTCAGTGGAGCTTCAGTGATTTGCATCATCTAAAGATAAGTGAAAGAACAGTGCAGATAAAAAGAGAAGATGAAAGATGACAGCCATACTCTTAAGCAGGAAACCATGGAGGATCTTAAATGAGGACTATCATAAATGATTCCTGTTAGAGCTGCGTTTTATTAACTTTATCTGATCTGGGATTCACTTAGGCTTTGGAGCTTTTAAAGCCAGATTCAAATTAAAAGCTCTTTGAATTGTTTTTCCCATAAGAAAACTTGTAAAAAGAGGAGTGGGAAAGAAATGAAGGGAAAAAATCCTGTAAAAACGGAGGATGACAGCTGGAGAAGAAAGAACAGGGCATTAAGAACTTTGCATAATACCTTAGAAAACCTGTTCTTCACTGTTCTGAGCCAGGGTGGCATTCCAGCCCTGATCTCTCTGTGACTTTGATCTGCTTTGTGGTCATTTTTAACCAGATGGCGTATAATTCTCCATGTATAAGTAATGCTACAAGATTTGTAAATCACCTCCTATACATAGCAACAAAAATATATATCTCCCGTGTTCCACTCTCTTCTTTTTATGGCATTTGCAGGTTCAGGCTAAGATGTAACACTGTGTTTCTTAACAGTTTTATTAGAGGATATGTCGTTAATTCCTATGTAACACATATTTAGTTCAGATGAACATCACTGTGATGGAAAAGGTCAAAATAAAGCAAAGAAAGCATTCAAAAATAATAGATGGCTTTGTGGGGGGTATGTGTAAGTACGGAATACGATACAGACTCCGAGCTCGAATTCCCCACATGTGTTGGAATTTACATTTGGAAGTATAATGAATTTCAGCTGCTGGTTGAAGTTGCACCTTTGTCCTACTCTTCGGCTCGGTCCCCGCTGACAAGATAGGTTTCACTGACCTCTGGTGTCGGCACACATTTTTTCTCTGCTATGTAACCCGTTCTGGTTCCAAATAAAGATCGCCTTGCAATGTCTCAGCTGTTTTTTTTCTTTCCTCTCCTCAACAGGGGTAGTCAAGTGTAATAGAAGTGCTGTATTCATACACTAAGTCCTCCGAACTCAGCAGGCTGGACTCAATAACCTTGAATTCATGTTTGGGACTTGCAGTTTTAGGTGTCCTCAGTGTAATAACTAAATCATCTGACATGAGACAATATGGTGAAAAAGCAATTGTAGCAATTGCTTTTATACCCTCACGTTTTACTGGAGAAACAGTTGTTTCCATGACAGAATAGTTTTATGAACTACAGGGTCACATTTTGTCATCTTTATTGCTTTTAAATGCTACCTTAGTTTTGGAAGTCCTTTACAGAATGCATAGAGATATTTGTAAAATTAGATACAAATCAAGGATTAAATGGATGAGAATCTGGAGCAGGAAGGGTGAATAGGGTCAGAAAGCTCTATGGGATCAAGATGAAATGCAGATTGCTTAATTTCTTGAAATTAAACAGATACATGCTTTAGAAAAAGTAACCTCCATTTTCACCTTAGTGTTTTAAAGTCCAATTTCCGTCATCAGTCTGGGCATCAGGGTGCCATCAGCACAATCTGTCAAGATACTTTATGATTCCCTTAATAAAGCCAGGGCACACAGAGGTGATGTCTCTGTCCTTTCCTACTAGTACAACACAGAGCTCAGCTCATACCTTTGCCAGATTAGAAAAGCCTGTTTTTCAGGCCTGTGCCCAAGTAATATCACAGATATAACCTGCAAGATCATTTCAGTGCCCTGTAATGAATGTTGTAACTACATGTCTAAATTGTGTGAGCTGATACAGGCAGGACGCAGGAACAACCACAAAACCGTAGATTAAGGGCAAAGAACAAATTTAATGTCAATACTTCATGGATTGGGGAACCTCCGAAGCAGCACCCGGGCAGAGGCAGGCAAGAAGGGGACGCAGGCGCCGCGGAGTGAGAGTCCTTATTAGCAAGAGACTCCTTGTTAGCAAGGGAGCGAGGGAGCTCCCACTTGCTCTTTGGGCCTGTATTTCAAGATTTCAGGCAGGCAGAGTTTTCTGCTGTGCTTTGATCTCTTCAACAGCAGGGCAAGAATCTCACGCGTGTTTGATAAGGTGCCCTTGAGTCCATCCCAGACCTATGTTATCTAAGTGCAGATGTTCTACCTGTTGAGTACACAAAACTAAGCAACAATTAGTGTGATAGATGTGTTTTCCAGCACCCCACATGCAAGTCACTTGAGAGTATTTACAGTCCTCCTCACCAGTCTTCCGTTACTGTCCCGCATAAATGAAAGCTGAAATAGGACCTTGACTCAAGTAGCTCAGGACTCATGTAGCACAGCCCCTCTCTACCATCTCTGGCAGTGGATCTTGCTGGGACTTCTTAATGATATTTTTTTTTTCTTTTTCACAGTTGGTAATCATTCGTTACTTGCTTCTGCCATCAAAATTGCTGTCCATCAGGCTACTTAACTTGTGGTGGATTTTTAGACATTTGTTTTCTGCAATTTCTATAGGAAATACTATTAAATTGCAAAAAGAAGTTATATTAATATCAATCAGAAAATGTCTGGAAACACCATCAAGTAGGAATTGTTTTTCAAATATTGAAATTGGTGGAGAAGAAACAAAATATAGGGCATGTTTGATTCTTCTCTCTCTACAGGGCCTCTATGTATGGCAGATGGCACTGTCTTGGAGGACAAGAAACAAAATGGTAAAAATAAAAAATGTATGCCTCCTGGAGCATTTGCTTTAAGGGAAATCGTGGCAATCAACGTAAGTGATGACCTGTTCCTGACAACACTGCTCTTTGAGACGGGTGGGGAAGAAAGTCCTGTTAGATACTCAAAATCAGCTGTCTCTGTTGTCAATGGAGAAAGACCAGCGTTTGAAGGGGACAAGCCAGAGTAGCAAAGATGGGTTATAAGCAATCGACTCCAGCAGTCATCTCTGCAGAGGTTTATTTCTCTGTGTTGACCATAGAGGGAGCCCCATCTCTTAACCTAGGCATCTACTAGATGTTGTAAATAACTCCCTGAAACAACTGCTCTTTTATTAACGAATCATGTACAGTTATGAGAGGTAGCTCTTTTCTTCCTATTTTCCTTTTAAAATATATATATATACCTGGCAATTAAAATCTGTAGTTACTTCCAAGCCACAAAATACCTTCCAAACTAATTTCCAGTGCCTTCTCCAAAAGTTTTGTCTGGCAAGCAATAGAAATTTCCAACCTTTTAATATGTACAAGCAGAGTAAAAAATTGGCCATATAGAAAGAGAAATTCTCAAAAGGCCTTGTCGTGAGTGGAAAGACCTGCACTAATATCTCCTCTTCACAGGCCCTGAAACATAAAGGAAGTACATACACTGTTTACAGGAATTTCATCTCACTCCAGTTTATTAAGACTCCCAGTTACTGGTCCAACTTCGACATGTGCTTAGACTGAAAATCAGAATGTTACAGTTTTTTTCTCCACTTTCCCCCCTTCTCCCGTGTGCTTATGAACAATCCCCGTTTCACCAGCACCTTGCCAAATGGTTTGTGTGCACAAGACAAAATGCTAGGCTGAAATAGATGTGATGTGGAGGCATCAGAAGCTGAAAATCCACACATACATGGAATGCCCTCATCCCTGCTGTGGTGGAAAATCATAGAATCACAGAAAGGGTTGAGTTGGAAGCGACCTTAAAGATCATCCAGTTCCAACACTGCTGCCCTGGGCAGGGACACCTCCCACCAGACCAGGTTGCTCCAAGCCCCCTCCAACCTGGCCTTGAACCCCTCCAGGGATGGGGCAGCCACAGCTTCTCTGGCCAACCTGGGCCAGGCTCTCACCACCCTCACAGCAAAGAAGTTTTTCCTGGTATCTAATCCAAATCTCCCCTCTTTCAGTTTAACACGGTTCCCACTCATCCTATGGCTCCCCTCTCTGATCAAGATTCCTCCCCTACCTCTCCTGTAGCCCCTTTAGGGACTAGAAGGCCATTATAAGGTCTCCCCAGAGCCTTCTCTTCTCCAGGCTGAACAACTCCAGCTCTCTCAGCCTGTCTTCACAGGAGAAGTGCTCCAGCCCTTGGAGCATCTTCATGGTCTCCTCGGGACCCATTCCAACAGGTCCATGTCCTTCCTGTGCTGAGGACTCCAGAGCTGGACACAGAACTCCGGGTGGGGTCTCACAAGAGCAGAGTAGAGGGACAGAATGACCTCCCTCGACTTGCTGGCCATGCTGTTATTGATGCAGCCCAGGATGCGCTGAAATGTCAGTCTTGTAACCCCATCAGGCAAGAGATAAACAAACCCTCTGAAGCATCACCCTGGCTCTCCATTAGGCTCAGCTGTAGATGGAGTTCTCCCTTTTATATGGTTCCGCTTTTACAAGCTTGTACATGTGACGGGGTCCACACCATGAGCACGTGTTGAAAACCTCTTCGGGACACTCCCAGCTTGTTTCTCAACCTGTAAGTGTGTTTTCAGATTTTTGGCACTCAGCAGTTGATACTTTGCCATACATCAGAGCAAGAGAGAGGGGAAAATGAGAAGCCTCTTCACCCTACCCCTCCCCCCAAAATGGAGATTTTGTTTCTACTGTTTCTTTTTTAGGGTCTCGGCTAATTTTCAGTCAAAGAAGCAGAACTCATTTGTTTTGCAGATTGGTCTTTCGTACAAAAAAAAAAAAAAGATCACAGTATGAATCTCACGAGGTATTTTCTGGAAAAGGCAAATATGTTCCTTTTGGAAAGAGAATCTCCTCCCCTTTCAGTCATTATTTGGTGAAAGAAATGCTCCTACCAACTGCAGGCGAGACCCCTCCATTGATTTCTTTCATTCCGGAGAACATGAGATGTCTGATTCTGCAAGGAAAACTGGGACTGAGCTTTCATGTGTGGTTCAGTCTAGCCAGGACAGGGCGCAGACAGGGCTGGTGCTGCCGATGCCGCCTCTGCGTCCAGTTCCTGATGGATTTCACACAAACACACTGTGCACAGACAGGCTTCTGTCGGAGTCGCCTTATGGCCATGTGTTTTTGCGGTTCCTTTTGCTGGTTCTTGTAAGAATCTGGAAACAAGATTCTCTTATTGTAACTGATTTATTTCTTCTTTGTCATTGCATGCATAACAATCTTAAGCAAGCATTTAACAGCAAAGGAAATATCAAGTATATTAGGTCAGATTCTAGGTTGTTTCGGAAGTCTATGTAGGCATATCTTTTGTGAACAAAGGAACAAATACAAAGCCAGAACAAAGAAATCCAGGTTTGATCTAGGTAGGTTGTGATGAGGAACCTTTAAGATTTTGAACTCCCTCCAATTTCTAGGAGCCAGTGGTTATTGCCACTTTTCAGCAGTTTGTGGTGGGACATAAACATCTCCCCAAAGCTTAGCCTTTTTCTAGAGAAGATTAATGGAGAAAGACTGGAACAGGGATGCATATCCTGAGTCATGGGCCTGAGGATATCACATTGCTGAATAATGCTTCATTTTATAGCTGGCAAAAATGAAGTGTGTGAGAATGTGAGGGTGATAGCAATAAATCACTCATTATCCTTTAAAAAACCTGGTGTTATGTACAACACTGCACATTATTCTGAATGAGCTTACTAATGTGGAAGTGAATAAAGTTTTTCAAGGCATCTTTCCATGTTTCTGTAATAAAATAACACCAAAAAGAAACCCAGTAGCATGCTATTGTAGTTCATTAGGAGATGTTCCTTCTGGTTTTGAATTTGGAGGAAGGTATAAGGGTATCTTTAGAAAATGTAACTTTAATACTTGTATTCTAGGCAGCAGACAAACATGCATTTTCACCAGAAATTCCACACTATTCTTCCTAGACTGGTAAAAATGGACAAAATCTTAATTCAAAATAAAGACAACGTTTAAACATTAAAAAGATTAGGAAAAAACAAATATAATTCCCACAGCAGTTAACTGAAAAAATTATATTCTTTTCTGCAGCCAAAACATGACACAGGTACATAATGGAGTAATCCATGGGAATGATGTACAGTTAAGGATGCTGAATTAAAGTAGGGCACAATTAAATAATTTTGTTACAACTCATGAACAGGGAGCACACTATATTTTTGTTTGTGTGTGTTTCCATTAGAATCTGCTTTTAGAGAAGAGTGGGGGAAAATTATGATTTTCTTATAGAATTTTTTGCTAAACTCACACAGTTTCCTGAGATCCAGCAGGAGATCGTACACACTGTACTCACATCCTAATGGCAGAGGACCACTTGAGAAGCCAACTTTTTGAAATAGCACCTAGTATCTTTGGAATTTAGCCTTATTTATGCTTTCCAGCCTTGATATTTCCCTCAAATTTCTTTTTCCAGGTGCAATGGACTGAGAGCAGCTCCACAATTGAAGGCTTAAGAGATTGTGCACAAAGCTAAAGTATTCCTTGACCTTCCTGGCTTTTCTTCTATGTCGTCTTGGTCATGTTGGGATTCAGCCACCGTACAGTCCTCTACCCATACTTTTCTGAGAAAGCTGCTTGAACTGAAGAGCTCGAATGTGTCGGACGCACTCAAATGTGTGGGAGACATGACATTATCCATCATAATGATGCTCCAAAAAAACTTCCCTGGCAAGATATATGGTGCTGTCATCCAAAATTAGATTAGAAGGGCAACAGCCCACTTTGAAAGAGTAGATGGGCAGAAATATAGAAATCAGGGAAAGTTACTACTCTTTCATTTTTGGATAAGCCAAAATCTAACTAACCCCTCGAACTGAAAAGCTCAGTAATAAATATTTAAATATTTCTTTTCAGGCAGTCATAGAAGTCACATCTTCATTAATAACTCAAAATAGTATACTTCACATACGCCTTTCAAAAGCAAAGACAAAAGGAGGACTCTACAAGAACAGAATTAAATTTACTGGGGATGCAATTCTGTGTGACAAGTGCAAGGTAATAATTTAGGCAAAAATAATCCTAATATGACAGGGGAACAATTACTTAAGTGATTCTTACTCTTCAGCAAATTTGACACTTAGAGTGGGTCCCAGTCTGAACATGACTCAACTATGTCACATAACAATGTTCTAGAATGTTTTGTACAATGGCTTGCAAGAGGCATGAGATAAACTACTTTGTTAACATCAGCTATATCTAGTTTTTAGTAGGTCTTTTAATGTACATTGGTGGAGATCAAGTAGAGAGAGTGTAGAGAAAAGCAAGGGAACAAAAAGGAACGTCTGGAAAGTTTGTCATACAAAGGGTGAAAGACGAAGGAGAGGAGAAAGCATTTGATAACAATTATTAAATGCATAAAATTTGAGAAAAACAAATAGAACAGTATGTCCAGCTCCACAGTGGATGAGATAAACTGCAGCAGGGAAAAATGGTTTAAATATCAGGATAATTTCTTATCAGAAGAAGCAAAAGTATGCTTTGGAGAGGTGGAGAAACCTGGGAATATCTGCAGTTGTGGGGATCCTAAGGAGTAATTTAAACAGAGTTACAAAGGTATAAATGCTTCTGGTTGAAGTTGAGGCATGGATTGGAAGATCCCATTCAACCCATTTTCTACATGCTATAAGGCTACTTATTTATTTTTTATATATTCTGGCTGTTGTTGGCCTATGGTCTTCCTGTGTCAGTATCCAAAGGAAGGAAACACCGACAATTTGAAAGAGCACATATAGTTACCCAGATATTCTCATCTTACTGAATGCTTAGCAGATACTAGGAGACTGGTTCGAATGTTTTGGCCATGTGTACAACAGAGAATATAAAACAAACGAAAAAAGGAAAAATGCCAGGAAAAAAAAAATTAAAAATAATTAGTTACAGAATGATAGAGGGCTGCATTAAATACCTTACTAGCTGGGAATGTTCAAAAGAAATTGTAAAGAACAGTGTAATAAATATAAGAATTGAGATTCAAGCCCAAACCAAACATTTGGTTGAAATATCTTTAACTTTGATAGGTTTTGCACATTCATACTCTTCAGATAAAGTGAAAAAGCAGAAATTATGTTCGGTCAAGATGTGTCTTAGGTTTGTTACATTGTCTTAAGACTGGTCTTTGGGCTTTTTATGATGACAGACACCACTGCCTCAGCTGGTGATGAGCAAGAAGATGGCTGGGCATTCCAAAAATGTGCATCATGCTGACCTTTGCTAAATTGGCACTTCTGAGCTTCCAGGGACATGACTTGCCTCACAGAGGAGAAGGAATGCTGGCAGTGCTGCATTGCGTTTGAGCCAGCATATACTGTTTCTTTCAAATGGACTTAAAAATACATATGTTCTTTGTGGAAAATAGTTTAGCATCCAACACTGCTGTTTGCATTCAGTGATAGAAAAGTCAAGCAGCAAAGGAAAAGCTGACCTTCCGTCTGGTTGAGGTACTGGGGCTTTATTTTTCAGTCTTTTTATAGCATCGTTAAAAAGAGACCTTTTTTATCTTTCTTGTTGTTTCTTAGCCAAAGACTATTTTTTAAATTAGTTTCTCCCTGTAGACTCAAGGTGGCTGCAAATGTTCTGGAGAGGAAAGCTTAAGGATAGCTTTTGTAGGAGAATGACTGTGGCTAGTTCCATCCTTCAGGAAAGTAGGACATTCTGACATGAGAAAGAATGCCAAATAAACAGAAAAAGAGTTAAACGAAAAAAGTATCCTGTAGGGATAAAAGCATTTCCAGAAAGAAGAACTTGAGCAGGGAAGAGGTTTGTCTTTGTCATCATGGCTAAACTAAGGTGAGCTGTACATTTTCTGTGGCATGGATGAAATAAGTAATATTTCAGACCTCATTTGGACACTGACTAACAAAAACTTCAAATTTACTTGAGCTGTTTGGAAGCACCTTCCAGGTGTTCTGACTCTGTCCAGATGTGCAGTTTAATACTTGATGTTTGCCCCTGAAGTGAGACTAATTAAAACAGCTTTCAGACACTGACAGGCCTGTTGAATGCAGAAAGCGTATAACTTATAATATTGTTATTACTTAAAGATGATGTAGTCTATTGTAATTGGAGCTTATGCATAGTATCCATAGAAGTCTTGATATAATCTGAATTATCTTTCTATTGAGAATCTTTTAACAGATAATCAGAAAGGAAATAATTGTATATATTATCACAAAACTCCACAAGTCCCATGTTACAGAACAACTAGTTCAAGTTGTGATGAGCCGTACAAGGCAAAGGAAAGCTTTGGGTATTGGTATGTAAAAGTTTATATCCACATTTCGACGCTTGTCTTAAGATTTCAACATTCAGACCAAGAGTCAGGGAACATATAACTTCCAAGAGATTGCAACATATCTAAGAACAACCTGGGAGGACTACAGCTGAATTTGTCTTAAAAACTTCTCTAAACTTAAAACTGTTCACAGGAGGAAAAAATTAAATGGGTGATTGTATTTTATTTGCAGGAAAAAATGCAGCAGGAATATACAGATAGAATATTTGATATTCACCCACCATTTCTATTACAGGATTTTGATGTTGCTTCCAAAGGTGGTGGTAGATACATCTGGTTCTTCAGAGGTACAGGTCAAAAAAGGCAAGACATTATACAGAAAAGACAAAGCTTGTGGCAGTTGAGATAAAAGTTTAAATTGGGAAACCATGTTGCCTTTCGAAATAATGTAAAAGGTTTTTATAAGACCATAAAAATGTTTTGGACTGAATATATTTTATCAGTACTTAATGCGTTCTGCCACATATTTTGCCATTTCTACATTTTTCAGGAGTCAAAATTCTGCATTTCCTCATGTTCATGCTGAGTAAGAGATTATTGGAAATTAAGCTAAAAGCAGGATTCCCACTGATGTCGGTGGGAACGGGACTTATCTCTGTGTGCGTTCGTGGTGTGACTCATCCTATCATAACTGCCAGATGATCACATTTCCGTTATGCTCCTCTTTTTAATTTACTAAATTATTAGGATGACAGGATCTTAAGATAACTCAGGAAGGAAAGGACATTGGGGGATCTCTAGTCCAGTCTACTAAAAGTAGCTTCAGCTCTTAGGTCAGACCAGTGTTCTTAGGGTTTTATCCAACTGAGACTTGAAAACTTCCAACAATGTAGCCTGGGCAACCTCTGGGTAAAAATGCAAGGGTGGAGGAAAGGTGTTGGGATGTTTTTTCCATCCTAATACACATGTAACATCCAAATGTGCTAATTATTTTAATACTATTCTAAAGCTTTTTTACTAAGGCCTATTTGTGGCCTCTTTTTTTCATTTATGTAAAATATATAAAGTGAACTTCATATATTTCACATAATATCCAATAGCTCACAAAAATCCACTGCTGCCTGAAATGGCATAGAGATTCATAAACACATGAAAAATTGTATGGATTATAGCTAAGGATTGAACCAGGGACCTATCAAGCCAGGAAAAATGCTCAGTTGTTTTCGGGAAGAGACTAAATTCTTCGATGGATGAAATGCGCGTAAGGATACGCTTTGGGACTATCAATGCTTTAGATGGGCACATCCAAACTTTTATTTTGTGAAATTTCAACACAGTTAAGCATTAATTGCAGCACTTAAGCCAACAGTTTTGTGACAAACACAACATTTTCCATGAAGAATACACTTTAGATTCGAGAATGCTAAATTTTAATATTAAGCCCTTGCTGCAAATAAATAGTGAGTTTAGGAAACTGAATTGTCAGAAGTTTAGAGCATGAGTAGTTGCATTTCATGACATGCGTGTTTCACGACATGCGTGTTTCACAAGAGACCTGTGTGGTAACTCTGGGAGATTCCAGGCAGGAAGGCAGCCAAGAGGGTTTACTGATACAAGCAATTGTATCTTATTTATATCTTGCAAAGAACAGAATGACTCAAACCTAGATCTGTAGGTAGCTGCCTTATAGAACCCTATGGCCCAAATAAGGTGGAAATCTCTTTCTTTTCCGTGCTCACTGATTGCTTGTTATTCTTAGATGTTGCTCGCAGTGATGAATTCATTTTTCTAATAATTTTATATTCCGGCAACTCTTATTCCTTGCCTGTGAAAAAATGTAGGTCCCAGCTAACAGGAAAATTCAGTTCGCATGGAGTGAGTATGTACAATATGCAAATATGATAAAAATGTTTGGAGCATTTTGGTTACATTGAAGTAGCAATTGTGAAAATCTAATTTTGTAAGAAATGGCAAACTCTGCTCTCTCAAATCCAATTAATTACACAAGCAGCTTTAGAATGAAGTACAGTGATCATTGTAGAAAGTTGTATTTACATCTCATCTCCAAGATGCTCAGCCACCTCTCCTGGTTTTCTTTTTTAGAGTTGTATCTCTGTTCTCTAGGTGTTCATATCAAATGAACAGAGGAATTAATTGACCTGTGTACCAGAGACCAAGTCCCCCTTCCCTCACCACGCCATCCTAGCCCAAGTTTGCTTCCCACTGACTCCCTTCATCTCAGCATGCACACATGGGAGCTTTTCTTATCACCTGTGGTTGACTGGGAGCATCTGACCCATTCTGGTGGAAGTTATCTGTACCAGAAAAATCACAGCATGTTAATAGGTTTCCAGCCCTCATTAGAATCATCGGTGCTAAAGTTAAAAAGTACAAAGCTATCAAACATATACGGTGAACATATTAAAATGTAAAAATGGCTAGGAAACTGTGAAGAATGTTAAAGCTCCAGGGAGCAGTTCCAAAAAATACAGATTGCCGGTTCCTCTCAGCAAAGGCCCTTGATCATAGTTCACATGCTGCTATTGTGAACTTCATCATTCCTCAACAAGCAAAAGAGAAGGCCAAGAACTACACAATTTTCTGTGAGTCAAGTCTTATATTGTTGGCCCAGCTAAATCAGAGTCATTTATTCCACTTCCTCGTGTTATTGAAGAGGGACGTAGAACACAGAAAGTTTTCATACCCACCTTGAGGACTCCAGATTGACTCATATAAACCTGTCATTTATAGAAAACACCTTGCTTTGATGCTTGGGTCAAGGAAGTAACCAAGGTTGCCCCATTTTTTTCTCATCACATCTTTATGTCAAACACTTAAAATACAGCAATCTTCCTGATGAAAATTTGCAATAAATGTTAGCATACACCTATGTCATATCCCCTTACAATGAGGAAGATGCGGATTCTGAAACCTTTGCAAATCTTTTTTCTGTTTTTAATGCTGTGTGTTAGAACAGCAAAGAGATTTTTACTAAGTCCATTCAGCAAATTTATTATTTAAAATTATATTAAATTAAATTCTTCATAACAGATTCTCAACTGACAAAACTTCATTGAGAAGTTTTTAACTATAACACAGATTTATTATTCATAAATAAGAATAATATAATAAGAAAGATAATAATAATAATAACATAATAATAACAAGAAAGATAATTTTTAGCTTTAAAATATTTTTCAAATGGTTATATCATCTCTTTTTGAACTTTTTCATGCTTTGTGATTTTTTATAAACATTCTTTCCTTGGACAATGAGTATTTGTTGTTTTATGTCTTCATACTCAGGATTTTGTTGCTGAGTTTGACGTTTTCCTCAAGAACGAGGATGACCTAAACCCAACAATTTTTAATTATAACCATTATGCATGTTTCCAAATTTGAGGTTTAATTTCTGTAAAACAAAATAAACAATTTAGGATGAAAACAACATAACTGGGAAAACCAGATAAAGGTAGAAACTTCATGCAAATGCTTCTGTTTGTTTAGACTAAATGAAAAAGATTTGAGTCCTTTCACAGGACCAGGGAGATGCCACAATGACGCTGTCAACTCAGATGTAACCCACCAGTGAAAACACAGGTATCTGCAAGACATATAAACATGAAGGGAATATTATGACCTTTTTCCGCAAGCTCCTTCCAGCATAAATAGTCTAAAAACACACCTTCGCCCTAAAGTTCATTGCCTAAATTCAGGTTTTCTCTGCAGTTTTCTGTAGTCAAAGGAGAGAGACAGGCACCTTGGGAGGATATCTGTCTGAAGAAAAGATAAATCACTCTTTGGCAGTGTCAGTCTGTCTGTCTAAAATCTTGACTGGATTTTAATCAGTTCAATAATTTCGAATTGAAAAAATGTGGACTTGAGAATATTTGTCCATACTGAAAACTATGTAACAATTTTTTTTTTTTCAGGTAGTTTAAAACTTCCCAGCTTGACTAGACATTCAAAAAGCAATCAATTTTGCCTTCTTAGGGATAATTATTGACGTATTGGCTGTAGTGTTTATTTTCTGTCTGTGAGTTCTGTCAGCTCTCTGAGAGAAATAATCGAGGCTGGGGCAAATCAGGTTGCACTTGCAGCAGTGAATTTGAGGACAGACTGTCCCTTGGACTGCTGTTGCCGAAACACTTGTCTGCTTTCCAATTGTCATAGCAGCGACGGTCTGGAAAGGTCTCCAGAGAGTTTTTGAACCCAAGATCCCAATTTGCATTCCTGGCTGAACTGTATGCCACCATAATACTCAGTGAAAGCCATCCAAAGGCGTAAGTAGTTTAGAACAGCTCTAAATTTCCTTGGCGTTAAGGTCCTGGCTGTGACCGCTGTTAGAGAAGTGCAAAGTTGGCTAAAATGCACCTTTTCCCGATGCTTCCCTTTGTCTCAAGTTCCATCTAAATATCTAGTTAGGAAGCACTTTTTGTGATTGCAATTTAATTTTCTTTGCAGCTAATCATGGATGTGAACCCCCCAACCCTGGATTTTCTTAACGATCGTCAGCTCAGGAAATTCCAGAGCTGCAAGGCAAGGTCTGCGAAATGAAGATGCCTTTTGGCTTACCTTTCTGCTCCCTATTAATTTATCTTGCTTCAGGAATAAGTGCAACTGCCAATAAAAAGCTTCACAATCTGTCTTTTGATTTATATGAAGTTCTGACACAATTTCTCTTGGAAAGATGCCTGTCATTTGACGTCAGAGGCCTTAATACATTTGCTTTTCATCTGGCGGTTGGGTTAAGCGAGCTGCCGTCCACTGGTGCCTCTGCTTTCCCCCATGGCATTGCTTGAATGTTTGATTCCAGTGATCCTTTCTCAAAGGAATGGCATTTGCAGCAGGACGTGGGAAATTTAACTCGTGGATACAAATACAGTCTTTCCAAATCAGGTCTTTAATGGAATGGTGACTGCTTCTGGGAGCTTTTAAGAAACCATCTACCGAATGCTGATCTGGTTCTTTTGACTCCTTGTAGCTTGCAAAATCTTTCCATTACAGGTTTTTCTCAGGGACTGTGCTTCTGTATCCTGTTCAGAAGGGGTGTTCACGCTCTTAATGCTAACGATGGTAGGAGTTTAACCAAAGAACCATAAAATGACACAGAGGTGCTATATATATGTATTATTATATATATGTCTTATTTTGACACATCCAAAAATGTGATCTTACTTCAGAAAATGGCAAATACATAAGACTATCATCTATGGTATAGTGAAATTAGTATTTTGCCATCGTCAGAGCTGGTATGACCTCAGACAGAAAAGATTTGCAGTTTTAGAGACTGAGACGTCAAAAGATTCAGATATGTGAGAAGAGTGCAGGGAAGATTCATAAGAAAAGGAGAAAGATAAAGGTTTTTTTACATATGTGGAAAAGTCATGAATAAGCTTACACATGAGAGTGTGGAACAGACACTGAAAAATAGCTCCCCAAAATGACTATAAGACACTTAAGATTTCTAAGACCTTCTAGAAAAACTTTGACAAACAATTTTTCCTCAGTTCCCCCCAAACTTTGACATTTCCACAGTTTATGCAGTGGAACAACCCTTGTGTCGATTCGTGGTAGGTAAAAATACCCCCTTATTTGTTTCTAGGACCCCAATCATTCCTCAGACGAACTCTCTATTGTTTCAAGCTGAGGAGTTCTCTCAAGTATCTATTGCCTTTAAAAAGTGAAAAAATCCTTAAAAGGCAAAAAAAAAAAGCTT
This sequence comes from Arenaria interpres, assembly GCA_013399435.1. NCBI lineage: Eukaryota > Metazoa > Chordata > Aves > Charadriiformes > Scolopacidae > Arenaria > Arenaria interpres. Next base: position 103,167 of record VXAK01011470.1, on the reverse strand, counting down.
TAAAAAAGCAGGTAAGTTTTAGCTATGCATAGTTTGTCACGTTACTGCTTCATAATTTAATATATTTAAAAAGGGTATTTTGTTATCACTTTTTTTCACTAACTTTCTTTTTTAAATATCTCAGTATTTTAGTTCTAGTAATTTAAAAAAGTAACACAACTGGAAGCACATTTCTTTATTTGGATTAGTCACCAGAAAATTAGAGAAAAGAAACCTCCCAGGGTTAACAAGTCATTGGGAAGTTGCAGTTGATCATATCCCATCAGAAAGAAAATGTGGGTCTTTGTTATTTTGGCACTATTTCATGCATATAGGAAAAAACAGCACAGGCAGCAGTAGAAGTGTCAGCTGCAATTTGTGGTGCTGTTAAGGGGAGGAATTGCACAAGCAGACTTTCAGCCCGTTACCAAGGCCCTGTGCAGGTTAAAAATACCTCTACAATTTTTTCCTACGTCTGGTTTGCTCCATGTCTACGAAAGTACCACGTTCATAAAAAGTTAGGGGTTTTTTTGCCACTCTTTCATGGAAAAGATAACCATCAGGAGAACCACCAGATAACCATCACGGTAACCACTGGATAACCATCAGATAAACATCAGGATAACTGTTTGAAGAATTACTGTTTGAAGTAAGGTTCTTCCAGATTTCCAGAAATCTTCCAGATTTCCAGGGGTTTCTGGAGTGGATATGATGCCACTCTGCACCTTCATAAGAGCATAAAAAATGAGTGACAGCGGCCCATTGAAGGAACCACTCTGTCTCCAGCAGCAGGGTAGCTGAAAACTGAGTGTTTGCAGCTGACCTGCTCAGATGTTCCATCCATAAGCCATATCTTTATCTTATGGGATTTTTTTCTTTTATCCTTTTAAAGAATTAGCATTTCAGGGTAGGAACTCTTAACTCCACTTGTCTAGTACCCTGTCCGGCTCCTTTTCTTGGCTTGGTCCTAGTCATTTACATAGTGAACATGAAAAATAAATGAAGAGGAAGAGGAGAAACACTGCGGGCAAAATGAAGTAGAGCGCTGCTCATAGGCAAAAATATATGCCATTCCTCCAACTGGATATAGGAATGTCATCTGTTTTCTCAGAGGTGTGCAAACACACGTCTGCAATTCTAAGATGTACGACTAACACATGTGTGTATTTCTCTTTAGACCTGGTTAAGGTCTAAAAAGGCTGATGCTTGGATTTGATTTATGCATTGCACATCTTCATCTCTTCATTATGGTAACCCTTGCTGTCAGATTGCAGTGATTTAAATGTTAATCATATTTAGTTTCAGCTGCACTATATATTATACTGCCTCATCATTTCCAAAAACTACTCTTCGTATAAAGGAAAGTAATAAACGTTTTAAAGAGTGGGTGCAGACACCGATATATGCAGTCAAATGCTCTCACTTCCCCCAAAACACACTCCCATGAGCAGAAAACACCAAAAACACGTGTTTTCTCCAGGGAACGCAGCACAACTGTAATATTCATTTACTTTCATGATTTTTCTCAGGTCGTCTGTCTTTCCATGAGTTGATGTGGTAGGAATGTACTACGGAGTCATCAGTTTCTTTAAAAAAAAATAAGAGAAAGCAGTTTTCTGACACCTGTACTGTCTTTGTGACACTCACTGCTCATTGCTTTGGAAAATCTGCCTCAGATGAGCCTTCCCAGGCTACACAGCCACTACTGGATGGTCCAAAACCAGGATAAAAAAGCTTAGTCAAGACTGGATGGATCTTCAGCACAGATACCCGCCTGGCTGGGAAGCTTAACTTCAGTTCTGCAAAAAAGGTCTGATGTTTTGAAAAAGGTTTTTTTGGGGTGAGATGAAAAGCCAAACTTTCTTTCTCCACTGCAGGAACATGTCCGTGTTTCTGAAAGGTGTTGTGGTGTCCAGCATCCCTCACTCTAGGACAGCCTGCTGAGGAGCGCTGGAGCTGGGGAGCTAGGGAAGAGCCCTGGAGCCTGGCTTTTGTCAGCCTTGGGGGTCATCAGACCAGGGAACTGCCAGGAGCCCAACTATCAGACTCTGTCACATGATCCACCAAGAAGTCAGGTGGTCATGAATCACCATTTTCCTGTGGGAAAACCGTCTGTCACAAAAATTCCTGGTATAGCTTCCTAGAGCAAAAATTCTCCAGTTTTCATGCTGAGGTTTTTTCTGCCTAGAGTGCATCTTCCGTAATAGAGGAAAGGATAATGTAGCTACAGCTCTATGTACTGGATCACAATCCCAGGATAAACTACAGAAATCTTTCTATTACCTTTAGTAAAAAGATGATATAATTTATATGTCATTATTTTAGAAAAGAAAGTGATGGATTCTGTTCAGTCTGATTGCTGGAGCCACCATTTTCATTTCTTGGATAGTTGGTGGCTACTTGGGACTTCCAGAATGTTTAATGACTTTTTCCAAAGCCTGTTCTTCTGCAATGTGGTTATTCCATCTCAGATGCAGGACTTTGTATTTACTTCTTTTTAACTCTCTGAGGTTCTTTTCTGCCCAGCCTGCACAGGTCTGTCTGAAGAGCAGCCCCTGGTCTCCTTCATGCCAGCCACTCTCCAGGATGTATTACTGCCCACAGACTTGGGGAGGGTGAATTCCACCCCTGCAGCCATTGAACAGTCTCAGCCTCTGGGAAACACCATTTGGAAACACCATTTTGAACTGGTTTATGGTTATATTTAATATTGCTAAACCCTCTGTGTCTGTCAAGTACTCATACACCAGACTGTGGGAAGCAGGAAGTGTTTGGCGTTATCTCTCCACTATTGCTATTTAACAAAAACGGATTAAACCATTTTTTCCCCAGCTCCTCACTGATTCCTGTTCTTGAAAATATTCTTCACCCATAATAAGTAGCCCTCCAGTTGAACAGACTCCGCGACAGATGCTTTTGAACACACATCCCACCTTCAGCTTTCCTATTTTTCCAGCTGAAAGAGAACCAAAACTCAGCCAGCACTGAAAATGCAGTTATCTGCTGCCATGAGATGAGCAGGGGCACATCCACACACAGCAGGAGAGGAGTGAAGAGAAGCCAAATCTCCTGCCTGCTTCCAACCTCACCTTGTCTCTGACAGGCTTAAATTTGCACTGCTGATTTAAGCATGAATGACAAACTTCAACACAAAGCACTATATTACACCGTATTCTCAAACACTAAATACATGTATGGATTTCATTAGGTTTTCGTTAGTTGGGTGGAAAGCCCATCTGTGAACTCCAGTGAACACAACGCAGTAACATGGAATCCAAACAGAACATCTGGTAAACTCTAGAGAAAGTTCAAACAGAAACTGGTCTACGATTGACTCTGGAAAAAAAAAAATAATAATGGGAAGAAGAAGTGCTCTTCCAATTCATGACTCAATAAAAAACCCACCCTGTTCATTAACATGCGCTCAGCATAATAGGAATTGTACAGTACAAAGAGAACTCATTTACAAACATTAGGAATGAGCTCTGAGAATTTCATTTTAGTAATGTACTCTGTTATGGAAAATAGGTTATTTCATTTCACTGAGGAATCCTGCATCCATTTATATGAGAATTCAATTAATTTCCACATTTAAAGCACTAGTGACACTAATTTTACTGTGTTACAGACAAACTCACACCAAAATCTCTGTTGGGTTTTAAAAAGCAATTTAAGGCAATTCCAACCCAATGTCTTAGGGCCTGCTGATTCATTCTGATAGAGAATAAATTGAACTGAGAAACTGCTCTCAACGATGACAGGAGCTGCTGAGCACTGAAGTGACAAATGTGGCCCTTAAATAAGCTTTTGTCATTCCCTTCTCTCTTCCACGAAGCGACCCAAGATCCTGTAGCTGCCCCAGGCCCCTCGCTGCCACCAAACACCATCGCTCCCAGCAGGAGATAACTTTTACTTAATAGCCTGCTGACAGCCTGGGAGAGTAAACTGACAATATTTATTAAGAAAGCACTGGCCTCTATCAATTCTAGCAGCTTAACAGAGTTTTCAGTAACTCAGCCTATATAAAAGCTGAAGATAGATGACAATGTCAAAGCACTTCGGTGGTGGATTTTTTTCTCTTTCTTTTCCCGTACGAGGATAGACTCTTCACTGGGAAGGCATTTCTTGCTGAAAAACAAAGGGCTATGAAAATACCAAGTTCACACAAGCAATGGAAAGCAAAAATACATCTTTAACTTCTTCTCCACTGCTTCCTCTGTGCCTTAAAGTTTCTCAGCTCAGCTAATATGGGAGAACTCCAAATTGTAACACTCCAGTGTAGACAGATTACAAAATCAGTTTCACAACAATATAACAGCAACAATCCTCGCTGTGACGATGTCCATAAATCTTCATACCAGGGGGAGAATGAGGTGTTAAAACAGGTATATTTATATTGTAATTTGTTCATGAAATCTAAAGTTGGCAACTGAAGGAAACAATTCATATGTACTTATTTTTTCTTAAAATTACAAGAGCAGATATTATCATAAAACCTGACTGTGTGATTTTGCCTCTATTTTTAGGCCTAGAAAATGTCAAGAAAATGTATTTTTCTGGAAGAATCTGTGCTCTGGACATGAACAAGTTGAATGAGATTTCCAGAGCACTGGACTAGCTTGTCAGCTGGTGTAAATTAGTGAGATTTTAACACACTCAAAGAATGTATGCAAGCATTGTCTGATAGCTTTGGGAAATACAAAAAAAAATTTGTAAGAACATTTCTAACTGTTTCTTTTTAGGTTGAAACTCTGACATGAATCATATGTACAAGAGGTTTCCTGAGATTTTTCCTTTTTGTACCGCATTATTAAGAAACCTTAATTAAAGTTAAGTGTCTGCAAAAGATTCCTAGAACAAAGAAAAGCTGTATTAGTGCCACAGACACTTCAAAAGCTTATTATATTTTTATCTTTTAGAGAAAATATTAAAATTACTTACAAAGTGGATAATTTAATCTCATAACTGCTCTCTAGCAACTGAAAAACTTGTGTAGAGGGTGAATGTTCAGACACTGAACACTGTAATTGTGTAAGAAAACCTCCGTTTCTTCCAAACTTTAAGAAGAAGAAAAGGGTTAACACCATTCTATTTGTTCTCAGTTACAGCTGTTTTTTCCTTATCCTGTTATATTTTTTATGTTCAGCTTTTTTGATGTCCAGCTTTTCTGATGTCCAGCTTTTCCGGGGGGGACAGAAGCCCCCAGTGCTGTTTTCTTCTGAAAGCTTTCCTTTGCTCCTTTTTGTTCTATAAGCTCTCCTTCTTGTATGAGAAGACAATACTCCTTCTTCCATTTTCTTCATTGTTGGTTGTATTTTAATCAGGATTTACTATTTTCTCTCTTGCCTTAAAACACATATAATCTGATATCCGTGATGGATCCTCCTGAATTATTCCCTCTATCTCCCTTCACTTCTCCTGCAAGTGAAGCATACAAGAGATGCCTCCTTACTTTCAGGAATAGACCATGTGACCTTCAAAATACTCTACCACAGTATCTATCACTCCAACACCTGGTTGACAATAACCACTAGAAGACACTTATTTCTCTCAAATTCTTGTGTTACTGTCATGTAGACTTCTTTCTATAATGAGAACTATAAGATAGCTGAAGTGGTAAAAGTAATCTAAAACAAGTAAAGGAGGGGGAAAATTCCTGTAAAGAAGAAAAGAGAACACAGAAAGAATGGTCACCCACTGAAAAGGGAAGGAATGTGTACTGGGTAAGGTTGGCCTTGACTGGTAGCTGTCTGGAATTACTACTTCACAATAATCGTTATTTAATGGCTCCCTGTGAGGACACTAATTTGGCATAAGAAAGACTTTAATCCAGAATAATTACTTCGCTAAGACTTAGTTTAGCTGATTTAGCTTAGCCGATTTAGCGTTAGCTTGGAATTAATCTTTCTTTTTTTTTTTTTTTTTCCTGAATAAATGTTTTCACATGGGAACTTGTCTGGAACAGTTAAATTCTATTGGAATACCTTCTTGGTATGAGCTTTCCTGCTCATTTCCTCCTGTCTAGATGAGGTTTCAGCATGTTTCTTCTACATGGGGACTGTTATCAAGGCCTGATTCTGATTTCATTCATATGGCACCATTTTATACCAACATACCCAAATAACCTTATTGGAGTCATTCCTGATTTAGTCTGGTATGAGATCAATATCAGGACTTTATGGTTGTTTGAATAGATGCTTTCTCTGTTTAACAGCCAAGATGGAAAAAAAAATTTGGATCAAACTATAAATATTTTTTGTTTCATGTCCTTGCTGAAATGAAAATGAAGTAAAAATAGTTTTATGCAATACAACACATTGCATTTGGCCCAAGATGAAACATGTCATATATTCTAAGTAAAACAGTGAAAGGAGGATTCACAAAATAAAATTCCACAAACTGCTGCTATTTTCCTCCTCTCCCTTGTACTCACTAATTCAAGGTTAGACTTTTCGCTCATACTTGGAAAAATAAGTCCAACTACTACGGTTTTGAACTTGTTTCAAGAAAATGCCTTAACAGTCAGGCTATAGGCCATTCTAAGAGGAAAAGTGATCTCCTTCCCTGTGGTGTTTTTACACCCACTTTAAATAACATCCATTATTACACAGAAGTCAGATTCATCTGGTTAAATTCAGATTTTTACATCTAGGTGCCCTCATATTCCTTTAAATAACAGTGAAAAATGAGCACTTTGAGGATGTGATTCACTTTATAAGATGTAAAATAAGCGTGACATCTCTCTTTGACCTTCGAGACCTAAAGCTGCACCCTCTCCTTATGCCAGTGAGCTCTTTTACCACATGCCAGACAACCCTTCATGCCACAGAGGACATTTCTGTCCACGCTGCCTTCTGCAATGCCAAATCTACACCTGGCTCGTAGGGATCATATGCTACTCTGCTACTCTTCAAAACCAGTGGATGCTGAGCCAGGCAGATATTGACATTAGTTCAAGTGTCCCAGATGTCCAGTTTATGTAGATCACCCTCTTGGCTGAGGAATGTCTGGCTACTTTCCAGTTAGACTTAAGCCAGAGCGGATAAAGTGTAAACGCAAACATGTATAGCTTACATTCACATCTAAATATCTAAACAGAGCTTGTTTCTGACTCTGAACTGGAAGTGGATAATTGCCATTATGCTCTTTTCCTCCCTGTGATAAGCACAGGGGGCCTCTACAGCCACTGCTTTCCTCTGAGGCCTATCGCAACAGCAGCTCAGGTGATTTAAACTTCAGGCTCTCTATTTCTTTTTCCTGAAGGTGGAATGAATCCCGTCAGGAGGCATAAGTGTCATGTGGAGACGTGTAAACACAATGGATGTTTAAAACAAAATGAGGTCAATCCCTGGAGTCCCATCTGCCAGAGGAACCTCTGCAGCACCACAAAAGACGGCAACTGCTGTCCTGATGCACTGATGTCACTCTTCTTATATTATTCTTTAAATAGTTTGTGCAAAGCAGAGTGGTTATAAGAGCAGTATCCTAACACTTCACCTCACAAAATCTTACAGCTTGATGGCACTTGAGAGAGAGGTGGAAGAAATGACTCAAATATTTGGAGTGGACCTAGACTTGAACGCCCTGCCTGCCCCATGGTCTATGCAGCCACCTGGATATATAAACATTAAGGGCAACTCTTCTAAATCCCTTATGTCAGACCTATTCCACTCCATTTTCACATAACCACAGGCAGAAAGCAAGCTGGGGAAGATCTCCTTTTTTTCCGCTAACAGTGTCAAAGGTAAATTGAGGGCTCTCAGACATACATTTGAAATCTGTTGGCTAAAGAAGAAAATCTGCATGCACTGATACCCAATCCAGCCCTTTAATCCCTACGTTTATGTGGATGTAGACATATCATGCAAATTGATTCACAACTAATCAGTGAAGTCAGACTAAATTTGCAAATTTTGCAAGAATGACTGAAACCATATTTAGATTTTAAGACACCCAACACTTGAAAAAGAGCTTTAATTCTCAGCTAAAGAGACCTGAGATGCACTCTCCCAAATAATGGACAAGTCTGGTGCCCTTTGTTTGTTTTGTATCACCCTTAATTCCCTCAGCACCCCATGGGATTCTCAGCTAGCCCAGAGAGCTCTACACTGGGCTATGGTCACACCCGTGACCACAATAAGGATAAAGATGCCCCCCGTTTCAGTTACCTGGGAGGCAGTCTCTGTGTAACACAATGCCTATTTCATATGCTGTGCACACATTTTTCACGGTGTTATCTAATTACATAAATTATAACATCTCATTCCCCTACCTTAGCCTGTATAAACTAGTACTAGAAAAAGCATTTGCGATGACCCAGAGGAAAATTCAGCCAGGGAATGAAGTCTCCCTTTCTTTCTCTCCAAGAAGATCCCAATCTCAACAGAGAACGCAGTCCCCCAGTGATGCCAGGAAAGAGGAGGAGGGGGAGAATTATGCTGCACAGGATTTGTGAGGTGTGGAGCTATTTTAATATTGCTGGATGAAAAATCTGTTACTAAAATAAAAACAGGGAATGAGTCCACCTCCACCAAAGCGGAGGAATGTTGGCTTCAATAGTTTTAAATGCTCCAATAAAAATGCTACTTTTTCATAATTCTGTCTGTGTTCACTTTCAACTTGGTCTCCATAAATTGCTGACCCTTGATGAAAGCTTTGCCCCGGACATTTCATCTTCATTATCAATGCTTTGTGTTTGATACAGAGAAACAGACATCAAAACCTGAGTATAAAAAGTTACAGACAAGAAGATTATGTGTTATATGTCATGGATTTACACAGTTCTGGGACATTCCAAGTGTATAAACATAATAAAATAATCATTAAATGTTAAGGCATAAACCAGATCTCAAATGCCAAAATAATGTGCAATTATTCAAGGATTCTTGATTAAGAACTGTATATATTTTGCGCTTTAATTTCATGTTCATCTGAAAAAGCAAATATGATAGTGTTTCCAGGAAGATTGCCTTCCTTTTATTAAAAAAAAAAGCCATGGAAAGAGTGCAAATCTTGAATGAATTATTAATATGGAAAGAATGTGTTCTTCACTGCATGTAACTTGATTGGTTTCTATCTTTTCAAAGATGCATACAAAACCCCATCACATAATAAGAGGATCATTTTCAGCAGGTCTTGCTTGCACTCGCCAGCAACAGCAAGGTAGGATTAAATTCAGTGGAGACCTCAGTTCACAGTATCCGTTTCCAAACCAGGTAGAGGTTTAGGATTGTATTTGCCCCTCTACAGATGTTTGGAGTATACAGTTCAATACAGTTCCATAAATTTAAGAGCATATTTATAGAAACTCTTTCCTCAGGACTGTCTGTTGACTCAAGAGCTAAAGGGTTGATCCTTTTGAGTATGACAGGACCCACCAGTCCTTCCAGTGGACATTCGAGAGCCCGGCTTTACAGTGGGTCACCAGTGGCAGAGCACTCGATAGTCCCTCACATAGAGTATTGCAGTGTTTGTTGCTGACATTGGCAGCCTGAGACTGCTTGGACCCAGCTCATTTGAAAAGCTACATTTTCCCCTGCATTATACATTCAGGTTTTTGTAAGGAACTATGAACTTACACTTAGAGGACATTTCTTTACTTAACTGTCCATGTGTAAGGAAAAAGAGCTAATTTATTTGACTGGAAGAGTAAATATCCTCTACAGCTCATTTCATTCTATGATTCTATGATATTTTTAACAAATTGTTACTGACTGAAATGAAGTGGTGGAGTCACCATCCCTGATGGCATTTAAAAGCCAGCTAGACATAGAGCTTAGAGATATGGTTTAGGTTGGACTCAAGAATCTGAAATGTTCCTTCCAACCCAGGAAATTCTATGATTCTATCAATGTATGATAATAATTATCTCAACACGTCTGCTGGTAATCCAGCTGACTGGGCTTCATTCAGTCCATTATTCTGTGTCTTTCACATATTGCTTTGCCCTTCCAGCACACTTAGGGAAATAAAGAAAAAAAATAGTTTACATATTTATCATATTGTGAACTTTTGTGCCTCTTTAAAAACGCATTTTCTACTTTTAGAGTATTGAGAACTATAAAACCATTATGTTTTTTCTCATAGGTACTCATGCAGATGAGCCATGCAGCTTGCTGTCAGAAAATTCAATACAATGAAACTGAACATCTTTTTCACTGAACGGTTGACAAAATTGTAAAAATAAAACCATCATGTTGAAATCTGTGCATCTCCTGACAATTTTGATTATATACATACTCTGTTATCTTCTTTAAAAACATACATTCTCTCAAAAATGTAGCTGTTTTGACTGACTTCTAATTCTAGAGTGTAATGGAAAAAAGCCATACACACATAAGCGCTGAAATGAGCTTTATAATTTTTAAATATTTAGTGCCACTTCCTTCATTTGAAAGATCAGAAGCCTGCCCTGGTGTGCTATATTTCCTGGCAGAACACAAGCAAAACGGAAAAGTGTGGTCAATGCTCTGCTCTAAGAACCTGCCGCGCCAAAAGCCATTTGCTTCAACAGAATAATATACCAATTCTTAAGGAAATTTTGCCACTCTGTTCTAGGCACTGTAGGAGGATTGCAAGGAATTACAGCTCAGAAAGTGAAGGAAAATGTGTATGATATTCATTTTCCATAGGGTTGAAAGAATAAGAGTCATTGGGGAATGCCAGAAAGTTGGAGTAAACAGTATTATCTGTATTTAAGGTAATCAATATAAAGAGAAAATAGCATATTTCCCTGAACAACAAACACTGCAATTACAGCAGTGAGTAAAACATGTCAAACGAGCTACTCTGTCTTTGCCAACTGAGTTTGAATCACATTGTGAAGGGGAAGGGAGAGAAAAGAGTATGGGATTGTAATAATTGATATCGGATGCAAGTCAGATGAGCTTTCCTGGTTGCATTTGGGCTAGTGTTTTAATTGACTTTTAACACTGCTTCCAGGCTACTCTTTGTTGCTGATCACAGCTCCTGCACTAGAGGATTCCACACTAGATCTATCCATGGAACAGCACAGGAAACCAGACCCTCACCCATTTCTGCCAGAATGGTGCACGTTAGATTAAATAATTCAAAGAACAAGGCTCTTTCTCTCACATGTGTTTAACTAGTTTCATCCTGTACCTGAGTAAATGAGGCTGCATTCAATGCATTTGGGTTTGGGGAAGTTGCATCTACTGAAGAAGACTTTTACACAGAGAGCTTGTACGAGCCTTCCAGATTTAGGGCACATAATAATAGTACAGATAATACAGATAATCAGATAATACTGATAATACAGAACCCTTACTGTCATTTAGTTTGATTTGTGACACTATGTGGACCTAGGGCATGACCTCATGCCAATGAACTGATCTACCCATCAGGCTTCATGAACATTTCATACCTACAGCAAGGTAGAAGAGCATCAACAGGACACACTGAAAGGAAGAGCCCAGTGCCCAGCTCGTGGGCTGCCTGGTTTCCCACACAACCCAGCTGAGGTCTATACCCACTGGGCCATTGGCTACTCTGGGCTACCATGTCTCTTGGCTGCGTTTAACAAATTCTGTCCCAGACCTGAGAAATTATTTGAGTTTCAGAGGACTTCAGAGGGTTTCAGAGAACATGTATTTCCTGACAAAAAGTTTTCAGCTGGAAGATTCACCATCAGCCCTAGTAACCACGAAAATCTGGTTATCTGAATCTGAAATTCTTAGTTCTGAATATTATTGAATAAGATTGTTCAGCCAGATCCTTAATTCATTGCCAGAGGAACTCTCCACTCTTGGGTCTCCCACCTTGATGCCCATTATTGTCAGACTAGAGTGAAACCGATAGAAAAATAGTGTGGTACTGCATTCAAAATTAAAAAGAAAGACAACTGGATTTTATTTATTTATTTTTTAAAAGAGAATACAAAAGGAACATAGAATTGTGGAAGAGTTTGAGCCTGAGTGCCGTGAGGCTGAACAGCCAGTCCTATAATTTTAGTTGGAGAATTTACATGAATTCAAAATAACAGAATTGGTTTTGATTGAGATCTGGGAAAAATAATCCCAGCGATATCATAATGCAAGATTTAAGTTTTTTAACTTCTGTTCATACATGTAGAAAAATATAACACCCCTGCCTCAAAGAACAAACAGCTTTTCTATGAACAAAAAGCCACAAAAACCACTGACTCACCCTAGGTAGCATTATCATGATGTTCTCCTCATTTAAAATCTTCCACTAGAAAGAAGTGAAAAGATCTCAAGGCCAGCCACTGCCCTCTAAAATAAACAATGTTCTCACAGTATTTCATGATGTTGTTCCTACAGTTTTGCTTTGGCACTTCAAAAGTGATGATCTCGAGCTGCTTAACCAATGATCGTTCAGGTTGTGGCAACACCATAGGTTTGATACTGATTGATTTCCTTTTTAAAAGAAAGACTTTCTAAACCCCATCTCTAGAGAACTCCTCAGTCTTTCCTCTTCAACAAAGCATCCAGAAGAAGATGAAGTGCGTGCCTGTGGTTGGTACTGGTATTTCAGCCATAGCTGAGTTGCCAAACATTTCAGCTGGCAATGTTTGTTCCTCAGGAGCCACAGCGCAATTTAACTCCACTCTTCTGTGGAAATAATTTTAATCCTTTCCAGAACGTAGAAAGATGGATTTAATACAGAGTTGTTTTCACAGACAACCCCACTAAACCCGAGGCTGGATTAAATGTATACAAGTAATATTACAGATGCAAACTCCTTCTATTTTATGTAACAACAATGGCATCTACTTTGTAAATATTGGAAAACCACATGTACTCCTTGGTATATGTACTGAACACTAGCACAGTAACAGGTCCTGATTATCGCTCACCTAATGAGTCAGCCTGGTACAGCGGTAGATAGGAATGTCTACAATTCCTATGTCATTCCTATATCATTCTTAAGCCATTCTGATCTCAGTGAGGTTGATTGCAGATCCCCACTTCAAAAGGCACACTGAAAGTTTGCTATTTCCCTCCTTTGATTCATTCACCATTCTTGAAGGAACATGTGCCCTTGTTGTTGTTAAACCACACCAAAATCACTTCATTGTTGGACTAAACTAGAACATATTGGTTTCATCAAGGACATAATTAAAAATTATTTGAAGATGAATAATGAATATGACAGTTCTGAAGGAAAAGAATAACACATAAGTTCGCGCCTTTACTTAAAAATCAGGCATATCTCTATGGCTGCTTCAGTTTGTTAATTATCTCAGAAGAAACAGTGTCCCACCCTTTGAGCTGCTTTGATCAGAATTTTTCTTGAGTTACATCCTTCTTATTATGTTTAAGGGTGATGCCTCATTACTTTTCTTGAACTGTGGGGTGCAAGTGTGAGCTCTGCAACACTGCCTGCTTTTCTTGTCCAGGCTGGAACGATCTCCACCTCTCAACTGTTCTGTATGAGGCGCTGACACAGCATGTGCAACCAATGAGGATTGGTTGTCTCCTTCCTTGCTTCTGCTTTATTCTTAATTTGAAATTCTGTTGAGCTCCTTCATTAGCATCTCTCCTTTAGATTCGGAAGGCTGCAACAAAATCTTGTGAAAAGATGAAAAAGTATAAAGAAGTGTTATGAAATGAGGGAAAAGTATTCAAAGTGCCCATATGTGTGTGAGTTGGCATTAGGAGATATCATGTGTTTGTCTATTGTTCGTGGTGCTTCTCAGATTTTTGAGTATCTATGTGTCACAAATATGAAGGTTTTTTAACATATTCTAAATTTAAAATCAGCTTCTGGCTTCCTTGAGGAGGAGGTTAGAAGATGCTGGAGATTCGCCTTTATCTCAGCTCTTGTGCAAATTAACCCTTACAGTTCCAAGATCCAGGTTCTCGGTCTCCATATCCCTGTGAGAAAATCTCACGACTTGTACTGGGACTGAGTTTCTTTGGCCGCTTGCTAGTGAATCCAATCACAGCCCGGGAACTGCCACAGAAGAGCCGGGTTTGCGGGGTGAGTCACTGTGATACAGACCAGAAAAAATAATACGAGGTTCCATTCTGGAAAGCAAAAGTATTTAATGTCTCTTGAAAGCAATGGAAAACAAGGTCATGGTTAAAGTAGCAATTATACAAAGTTCTCAGGAACAGAGAGGTTCATAGGAAATTTTAAGCTGCCAGTTATGATTTATTGATGTTATTTTAAAGTATCACGGAAAATAAATCTGAGGATGGCAAGGCAGGCTGGAGGTGTGCCTGCTTTGTGTTTAGAATGCTTTGTGGCCACACCTGTTTACAGTCCCTTTCGGCACCAAATCAACCCTTAAAGTATTTTCATTTCAGTCAGAAATGGTTTTCTGTGTCTACATAGCAGTGGTCGTATGCAAATGTAATTTATAACATTTCAGTATATAATTTAAGAAAATTGTATTTAAACACTTATGTGGCAACTGCTGTTATTCCAGAAAGCAGACATAATTTTTTGGGATGTGGAAACATTTCCATTCAGCTTCCCACTATTCAAAACTTCACTTGCTTTGGCCACTAAAAAAAGATTGTGGACAGAAAGTTAGTTTGCGACACCTTTGTTAAAAATGCCGAAGTAAACTCTGAATATAAAGTGTTTTATAAAAATAATTTTAAGAAGAAAAAAACAAATTTCCCCTCCTTTAAATATTTGTTTAAAAAGCCATAGTAAAATTTCAGTTGAATCTGCAAGCTGTCCTTTTTGCTCTCAGAAAGCTACCAGAAATATAACAACATTATTAACATTTGGAGCACTGTGGCCAGTTCTGGGTCCCCCCAGTTCAAGAAGGACAGGGAACTGATGGAGAGGGTACAGCAGAGGCTACGAAGATGATGAGGGACTGGAGCATCTCTCTGCTGAGGAAAGGCTGAGGGACTTGGGTCTGTTTAGTCTGGAGAAGAGCAGACTGAGAGGGGACCTCATCGATGCTGAGCAATATCTAAAGAGCGGGCGTCTAGATGATGGGGCCAGACTCTTCTCAGTGGTGCCCATTGACAGGACAAGGGGCAACGGGCACAAACTGTAATATGGGAAATTCTGTCTGAACAGATGGAAAAACTCCATCACTGCCATAAGCCCTCATAAGGTTTTCATAGTACTTTTCAAATAGGTCCATTATTATCACAATATTTAGTGGTATATATTTGTTAGCACAAATTTCATACAGGATTTATATGACATTGTCCCTCAGAACTGAAATTTCTTTTCCCTCCTCACTACTCTGACAGTTTATTGATCTTGAAAGATTGCAGAACAAATGCGGTTTACAAATACACAAAAAAAGTACATTACAGTACGAGGAAAGGTAGATCCACCTGTATATGTGATAGAAGCTTTGTTGCACCTCTAAGCCATGAATTTCAGTGTTCTTAGAAATATATGGGTAGTAGATGCTGAAGTGGATATATTCAGAAAACTAAGACAAGAAATTAACGCCTCAGGTTGCATGTATGTTAGATAACAGAAATTCAGAACGATTTTGTAATATGTGAAAGCAATGTTTTGCTAAGTGTAAAAAAGGTTTGTTGTGTTATTTACACAGCATCAGGAGGAGTTAAGGTTGTGCATTTAGTTTAATCTTTGTACACCTCTGACTACTGTGTTTTTAAGCTGAAAACCCTACTGGTCTATTAGAGGAGAGGGAGAGAGATGAAAAGCCCCTGCTGAAACAGAGCTTTAAACTTTGCATTTCAGTTACAAAGTAACTCAAAATTATGAGATGATGAGCATTCATGGGTGCCAGCAAGTGGATCGTTCACAGTGCAGAAGACAGGAACTTCTTTCTCTACCTTCTGATGTCTGGCCACATCCCAGTCTGGGAATAACCATGTTAAGAAAAGCCCAGAATCATCCAAGTATACGTGGGACGATATAATCCCACGGTTTAGGGAATGAACCATTAAATATGAGGACATTAAAAAGCACAGCCTATTGCTTTTTTGGGAATGGCATATAGACAGACAGTTTCAGAAGGGCAGGGGGTGAGCTTGAATACACTCAGTAAGAAAAAAAACTTCTGGGATTTTTGTTGTCAAGCTTTAGCAAACTTTTAGGGAGTTCATACAAACCAAACTTTTCCAAGATGTACATTATGGGTGGTTTCTGGTATGGATGGCAAAAAGCACATCAGTGACACACAGGCCACCCTTCTGCCAGATGTCAAGTCCCTTCTCCAACAGATGAGGAGGGCACAAGAGCCGCCAAAGTAAAGGTTACAGGGTTGTTTTTTTAACAGCAAAAATTAGCGTATTTTTCTCTTGCTTCACAGCAGAAGCATTTTGGCTGAAATTTTCCAAAAGATTTCTTCCACAAGGCAAATGCCATCCATGAAAAATTTCAACCTAAACGGTCAGTTTGGCAAAAGTATAAGCAAGTAGATCTT
The DNA here is from genome assembly GCA_013399435.1 of Arenaria interpres. NCBI lineage: Eukaryota > Metazoa > Chordata > Aves > Charadriiformes > Scolopacidae > Arenaria > Arenaria interpres. The sequence continues at coordinate 86,831 of VXAK01011470.1, read as the reverse complement.
ATAACAGGAAACGTTTGCAGCCTTAATTCTAGGCAGTGCTACCAGTTCAGTGTATAATTTACTCAGCACCACCCCATGGCACTGACAAAGAAACTCAGCTGCTTGAGAGGCTAAGTTGTGAGCTCGGAAAGCCTGAGTGTTGATGCTGACTAGTGTTGACCACCAATATTTTCTTTTCACCGCAGCTTTTGTCCTTTTTTCTTTTTTTTTTTTTTTTTTTGCAGCACAGCTGATTGCATTCCACAGCCACGCCAGATTTTGGAATGTCCTTTACCAAGTGTGACATTCGTGGTGGTTTCAACACAGATGAAAAGAAGAGAAACTAGGGAAACTTTCCATCAAAGCTGTTGTGACCAAAGGTAATTTTTGAAACCCTTTTTGATCTTGGATGAGGACACTTTCTACCTGTTTGAGTTTGCTCTGATGGAGGGGAAAATGAGGTTATCCACATCATAAAATATATGATACATGATCATTGTGTGTCACTGAAGACTCCACAGCAGCAATGCCAAGACCAGACAATGTAGGTTACTGGGATGTAGGTTTCTTCATCTTTTCTGTTACAAGTACAGTGTCAACAGGTCCTTTTGGTCTTTATTTTCCAGCATAATGTTGCAATATCACTGTAAGGAGATATAGCACTATGCCATTTGTAGTGGGTCTAGAAAAGTCATCTTTTTCAGAGGATTTTCATAGCATTTCATAGGATGTTACTCGTGCACGTGTATTTTCTACTGGTCTAGACCTAGAAACATGTTGGAGAGGGGTATTTCTCTGGGCAGCCTCTTCTCTCTCTGAACTGATATTTTAAGTGTAACAAGACACAGCCCTGAGAGTCTTTAAAACTTTCTGAGCTCAGCCATGGACTTGTAGTGCAGGCACGGCTTTCTTGCTGTTTCCCTTGAAGAATTAAGCTTGGAAAACAGAGCAAAGAGGACCTGTACCTCTGACTCACCATTGCCACCAGGGCCAATGCCAGGGATGACTGCAGCAGCAGAAGGCAGCCGTCATCTCTTGTGCTGAAAGTGGTCGTACAGAGCATTTCACTGACACAACATCCCTTCCTGAGCTCCCAGAGATGATACCACCTCTTATCTAGAACTGCTGTGCCATGTGATAGCAATGCTCAAAAGCAAGAATTGTGGGTGAAAGCATGTATCAAACATTAGAGGGTAAAACACATATGGAAAAATGCAGAAATAAAGCAAAGTCAGAGCCTTAAGAATGAAGATTACATTAAAAAGACATTTAACCATGCCAAAAAATGTTTCAAAATCACAGAAATGCATTGTTAGGTAGTCAAATAACCTCACAGCTTCCATATAGAGATATCATGCAATAATTATGCAATTATGATTAAGGGAAAATGGTTTTGATGCAGACAGCAAGAGAGAAGTATTGTGGCTGTGTGATTTCTAATGAATTACTTGACAGATAGGCACTATCTTAAAGAAAAAAAAATCCATTCACCAAGTTTAATTTAATATCTAGGAAAACACTGAGGTGCAAGGATTACTTATTTCATATGAAGGCTAGATCTGTCATTAGAAATGAAAGATTAAATCCTCGTGATTCAAGAAACTAGTCCTCAAAGTATCCAGTGTTCACTGTAAAAGTTATTATTGTACAGAGTAAAATATGGTTTTCTTCTTTCCCTTTATCCAAGCGGAGCTTTACCTGCTGGCAGCTCAGCAGACAATAATATTCAGTTTTACATCAAGACAGCACTCGGTGTTTCTGCAGCTTTCTACTTAAGAGTTGGTGGGATTATTTTATTACAAAATATGCTTTCACTTCACCTTTTGGCAAAAAATCCCTGGTGATTAACAGTAAATTTATAAGGAGAAAAAAGCCAGGAATACAAATAAAGAGAGACAGAGAAATCACGAAGTCTATCTTTCTATGAGTTCTGTAGAGTTTTATTACGCTTCCATCTTTTTGTGTTTAGATTTGATCCTTGGAAAAGTAACTGTGACTAAAAGGAATAATAGAGTTTTAAAAGAAATATGAGCACCAAATGCCACCTTCCATTTACTCTAAATAACCAGTTAATTTTTGCTGGGAAGCTTAGTCCTGAGCCTTGGCCACAAAGATGCTGTAGAAATACTGATACCAGCTCTGCCGAGAATTCTGTAATTTACTTCATTTCATCTACTCATAAGAAGCATGGCCTAAGTGAACCAAATGGCAGCTGGAACGTTCCTGGATGGAAAATAAGAACACTGTTTTAAGAAAAATGGTAAAGTTTGAACATTTGGTTTCATTTTATAGTAGAATAAAAATGACATCCTTTGAAATATTTAATTTAAAATACAAGAGACAGTCTTGTTTGTTCTCCAAAACAGCCCACACCCCAGTGGTTAGGATGTTGGAGTAAAAGCTGTTTGGAAGATTTTCAATAAAGTGTATTTTGTTGGGAAACAGCAGTTCATTAAAACGGGAAACAAATCTATTTATCACAGTGTTATTAGAAGAATTTCCAGACTGAGGGCAACATTTCTCATCCAAGATGTAAGACTGCCCTTACAAAGAGACTTGAACTTAGTTCTTCTGGGTCTCTAAGGAATTCCGACAGAAGGATGACCACTAGGTTTAGGCTGAATTTCCTACTCTGCAACAGACTTCCCATGTCATCTTGGACAAGTCACTTTGGTCCAGATTATTTAAATGAGCTGAATGTCTAAGCCCACTGCACATTTTTTCCAGTTTGACTGCATGGTCTAATCTTACAAAGAGGCTGGAGCACATGTCGGAACAAGGTATGAAAACTCCAACTACAGACCATCAGTAGATAAGATAACAGCTTGACGGTTACACATTTAGTAGTGGTGGGAACAAACACACCAGGATTGAGTCCTGGTAGCAAAGGAGGCTGAGAAGTTGTGGGCAACTGAGTTTCAGGATCACACTCTGCTCCCAGGGCTGCAGACTTTGGATCATTGGGTTGAGCACCTTAATGCAGCTGGAGACTCTGTCTTCTGATCTGCTTATAGAACAATCAAACTACATTTTGAAGCTATTTTGCCCAAGAGACTATAGGGCCGGGAAAAGCTACAGAACCTCACTGCTTTAATGCTGAACAACTTTTTTTTATCCATTAATCAAAAAGTATTAATTTACCATTTTATACTAATTTGCCAGTGCTGTCCTTTGACTTAAATAGCTACTTTCTTCACTGGGATTTGTGCACCTGATGTATCTAGAGCTAGCAATCATACCCATCCTAAACTTGGCTTTTTCTAGGTGAGACAACAAATCTCTTTTACCATCCTTTTGTAAATGAAATTTCTCTCTGCGGCAAATTCCAGTAGCCTTCCTCCACACATCTCCCAATGTGAGCTTTTTTTTCAACATACTTCTCTATCTCTTTCCATTAGTATTTGCTGGATGGTCTTTAGGATCCCTTGGCTTTTCCTGATTTGCTGGATGGTCTTTAGGATCCCTTGGCTTTTCCTGATATGGAAAATCACTGATGGCTCTGAGACACTGTGAAAGAATTATAGGGCCTGTTCCTCTCTTCTTTTTATCCTTGCTGATGGATGAACCACTGGAAAGGTGAGAAAACCCTTAAACCCTTCTGCTCCAGGTCTATAAGTGTATACCCTAACTCTCTATCATCAAATATAATCCTGTTTTTATTACTTTCATTTTCAAGTAAGTTGATTTTTCTGTTTATATATTTTTTTATATATATATCCATCTGTATTTGACGATGCTTTTGTCATCAACAAATTTCATTAGAGCATTTTTTACTACTTGTGCCACGGTCAATATTGAAAATGTGAAACTATATAAACTATATTGGCCTGGAGGCTGATCCTTGAGGACCTCCTGCCATAAATCCTTTTCAGTGCCATCTGCCCTTCTTAATACATACTGCTTGCCTTTCGCCTCACCTACACAGGGTTTTCTTCACCAGTATTAATTACTCTTACTTACTCTCTACCAGTCCTACTTACTGTTGTGTTCAGGCATAGACTCAACTTCTCCTACTGCTACAAGACATGAGCTTCTGCTCCAAGTTAATGTAACTGAGATCTGAATGTCATCTCTTACATCACAGAAGATTACTGACTTCTCTTCATAATTCCTGACTTCTTGTGGTTGCAGAAATCCCCGTCTAAGCAGGTAACCATTGTTTAATACCAGGAGAGTGTTTGGAGCTGTGAAGTGCAGGAAAACTCCTGGTTGCAAAGGCAAAATGGAGAAGGAATATTCCATCCATCAAACTGCTGTACACTACACGCAACAAGCATGAGTGAAGTGCTTATATGTCCCTGAGGATTAAGTGCCTTCATCATCCCACATGTCAGCAGCCATTCTGCAAGGAAAAAGTTACTTCTGGTGTATCTTACTCATAGGTTTGAGTCAGGTATAAACAACATCTAAATTTATAATCACGTGCTGTATAATCCTCAAATTGTAGCATACGCAGAATGAGAAATATGGTCAAAATTATGTGCAGTTCTGCAAAATATTTTTTAAATGTCGGGTCACATTCGTTGTTTTGTCCTCAAATTTCATACAATAAATCCTAATGAAGTAGTAGAATATCTACTGCTGGCAGCTGGAAAAGCTACTGATATCTGGTTTTCTCTCCTTAATTTTCCTCTGTTTTAACATAAGCATTTTTCTAGCATGAATGGATACAGATTTTCCATTAAAAACTGTTTCAGTGGATGAGTAAATGTCTGCCAATGTTAGAGCCAGCTCATGAAGAATCCGGCTCCCAGCTCTGGCCAGCGCAGCAATTAGGACCACATGTGCTAGAGAGGGAAGGGAAGCCTCCGCATAGTGATGACAGTCCCGTAAGGTCTGATGGCTGCCTTTCCAGGCCCCAATTTCAGAGGCTTTTAAAAACATATCTGCCTGTTATAAAGTTTCTGGTTTGTGTACTTAAAATCCACCGTACTGCTTTCTATAGTATTATTAATCTCCTGTTTGACTATTTGTATTTATGTCTTATTATGTCAGGAAAAGAGTCAGTTTTCAAATGGTTTAATGCAAGAGCAATTAAAACATACTAATGTTGAGGATGTATGCAGTTTGTGTCCATATAGATAGCTATATATGTGACTATGTAGGAAAATATACAAGAATATTAAGCCTATGAGTGTTTATACCATGAATGCCTCATGGGCATGACAGGAGCCTTTGGAAGCTTCTACACCTCAGCCAGTGGCTTTGTTTTGGCCCCGATTGATGTGGGAGATGTGTCACTGGTTTAGCAGCCTGTGTCAAACACATTTGGGGTTATGCTCCCATCTCTTCTCCACAAATGGACAAATCGTGCCCAAATATCTGGATCTTAGTGCTATGTTTGGTGAAAGGGACTGTAAGCCTGAGTGGGTATGGAAACCAACGCTACTGCTATAGAGTTTAATAATGATTCAAGCAATTAAAATATATTAAGGTTTAATACATATACACAGGTTCTGACTGTGATTAAGCATAAATCCAAATGCAAACAGTAATAAAATGATAGCAGCAATCAAGGAGGAAAAGGGTCAACTTTCCAAAGTAGGATTAGAGGCTACTGACATTTGGACAGAGAGCGCTCTGACTTTAGGAACCAAACTGCATTTTTTTCAAAGAACAGCTCAGCCTTGCTCAGTGACAGCAGGCACAGAAGAAAACATGATTTCTGTGGGATGGCAGAGTGCCTGAGATGCCAGGGAACAGGCTGTGTGCACACTTGAGCCAGAACGGAGGCAGAAACTCAGGTTATTGGTCCACAAATGCCCAGTTCCATGCTTCACAGCTTAAAAGGCAATTCCAGTCCCTTCTGGATTTGCTGGACGGGCTGTGTGTTGGCCACCCAGTAGCCTGAGATTTGCAAGGGCAACATGACACATAGAGTAAGAGAATCACAGATTGGGTTGGGTTGGAAGGGACCTTAAAGATCATCCAGTTCCAATCCCCTGCCCTGGGCAGGGACACCTCCCACCAGACCAGGTTGCTCCAAGCCCCCTCCAACCTGGCCTTGAACCCCTCCAGGGATGGGGCAGCCACAGCTTCTCTGGGCAACCTGGGCCAGGCTCTCACCATGCTCACAGCAAAGAATTTTCTCTTGAGATCTCATCTCAGTCTCTCCTCTTTCAGTGTCAAACCATTCCCCATCATCCTACTGCTCCCCTCCCTGATCAAGAGTCCCTCCCCAGCTTTCCTGGAGCTTTAGGAACTGGAAGGTCTCCCCTGAGCCTTCTCTTCTCCAAGATGAACCCCCCCAACTCTCTCAGCCTGTGCTCACAGCAGAGAGGCTCCAGCCCTCACATCTTCATCACCCTGATCTCTCACATCACCCACCAGACTGTTACACCAGGCACATCACAGTCCCTGTGAATAGTTAATTGCATGAACTCAAAGCACAGGCTCATGTTCTGGGTCCTTGCTGGCCCCACTGCCCAGCAGCCCATACACTGCCTAATCCATGCCACAATCCCCCTTCCAGACACTGATGGAGGTGTAGCCCCTGCCAGGCTCCATCCCCAGGGTGGGTTTTGGATGGGGACTTGCTGGTTTCAGAGGGGAAGAGAGCTCTGATCTGGGGACGGGAGACAGTTTGGGCTATGGGTCTTATGGCCAGAGAATGGTCCTCGCTCTGGTTGTTACTGATTTTACTGGCCTCATCATATCAGAGTACACTTCCCATGAGGCAGCGAGGGCCCAGCTGTCAACTGTCTAAATTTTGAGGGAATTTATAGAGTGAAAGCTCGTAGCACAGGCACCCTCTGGGGTCAAGGATGCTTGCTGCAGGGTGCTGCAAAGAGCTCAATATTTCCAATGATTTTCTTTAGTCAGTTCATTAAGCACTGTGCTTGCAAGTGATTTTTTTTGTGTGTGTGAAGACTCTTACCTTTTTCACATAACCAAATAATAAAAAAACCCATTACTTTACCTTTGCATTGATAACATTCCCCAGCATACTCCGTCCATTCATTTGGGGCCCAGAAGCACAGGATTTTGGTCAGGATGGGCACTGCCAGAATAAAAAGCCCTGACATCTAGCGACTGAAGGCTGGTAGGAACTATAAATCCCCAGAGGGCTGAAACCAGACTCCTGTTTTTGTGTCGGTCGGGGCTCTGTGCCAACTGGCTCCTCTTGTGCGAAGTGGCGAGGGTCAGCATTGCGTTTAGGCACAGTCATTGTTGGACTCCTGCCCACCCGGCCTCGCTCATTCACATAGGCTTGTACATATGCTTATAATGCATTGCAAGGCCACTGAAACGCGGCCTTGAAACCAAGAGAGAGAGAACAATAAAGATTTAACCAACCAGTGTAGCTGGTTCTTTTCCCAGTCTCTGAACTGTGTCCAGAAGATGCAGCCAGATGTGGCTTGAAGAAAGAGCCCGTAATCCAGAGAGCGAAAGAAGAAGATGGAGATAAAAGGAGTTTTCAGGACATCAGTTAAGAAAAGTAAGAAAAAAAAAAAAAGGTCTTGCTTACATATGGGACTGAGGAGTCTACAGATGTGCACAGGATGAAACCTTATCCTCAGCTTCAGGCATACATTTCTCAGGAAATCACCGACTTCCAGCGTGGCCCCTGATATTGGCCTGATAGATACAGAAGCCTTGACCTTGTACTTCCTTTTCACATAATGTCCTCCTGATATTTTAAGGAAATGGATTTATAATATTTTTCTACATGGATCGTAGCAATCAGGACGTATGCAGCTGCAAAATTAAGATTATTTAAAAAATCTCCTGTAGGGCACAGCTCTGCTATGGAGCACAGCACAGCACTATGTGGAGAGATGTCGTGTGGAGACATGCCAACAAAGCTGTGGTTGCTCAGCCTGGGGAAGAGAAGGCTCAAGGTGGGTCTCATGAATGTGGTGGTGGGGGCCAGTAAAGAAGATGGTGTTGGACTATTCTCTGAGATGACAGGACAAGTGGCTTTGGGAACTAATTGAAATACAGGAAACTCCATGTAGGTGTAGAAAAAAGTGTTGGTTTTTTTAATGTGAAGGAGACTGAGCACTGGAACAGGCTGCCCTGAGAGATTGTGGAGTCTCCATCCTTGGAGATACTCAAAACTCAGTTGGACACAACTCTGTGCAAGATGCTGTAGCTGACCCTGGATTGAACTAGATGGTCTCCAGGGGTGTCATCCAGCTTCGGACAACTTCTGGCAGTCAAGTTGGTGTCTCTGTGTGCTGCTCCATTAGGGCATTCAGATCTGTCACCTCCTCCTGTTAAGAGCTTTGTCGTTCCATGACAGTGTCCTACATATGGCCTTGGATTCCTGGAAAATGCCTTCAGTTTGAGTTTCCTTCCTCTGGTTTTAACTGCTCTCAAGTTTTGTATGGCATTCTGAAGGTCTGGGGGTCCTATGGGAGAGACTAAGAAACTGGACACTTGGGAACGTCGTGCCCAAATGGAGTGTTATTATCTGACCATGATGCGATTAGTAAAATAATTTTTGTTGACAAGTCTGCAAAGCACACAAGTGACACGCTTTCTCCATTGCAGAAACCTCACTACTTGCTGCTGAAATGTCAGCCAAATAATATGAAGTGATATCTTCCGATTAGAGCTAGATTTTTAAAATAACCACTCTTTCTATTAATCAGTTTTATGTGTACTTCAGCAAATACCGACAGAAATATTCTTTTTAACATGGGAAAATTTGGAAAATAGAAACAGTTTTAATACAGAAAACTCCTTTTTTTTTTTTTCTTGACAACACTGTGGTGTACTTTGGATGAAGTTACAGCATGTCAAGAATATGGGGTGAAACCCTACTCCTACTGAAATCACAGACAAATAGGCCAGGGCTTCATGCATGGAGTGTAATTGGCAGGACTTAAATGTCATAAATATTCATTTTGTTTGGAATTAATGATGGAATAAGGATATGTGAAATGCTGTTTTTGAGACACATTTTGAGAATTTTGAGAACTATTTTAAGAGATACACTCATTTTACCTACTTGGTAAAATTTTTGGCCTTGATTCTTGTTTCACAGTAGCTTTGAACAGGATGGGGCTTGCTAGGTCATAGACTTTAGTCTTCTTCTATAACTTTATAATGATACTCTGACTTCGTTTATTCAGGGACGCCCTAAATGCGTCTTGTTTTTATTAGTTTAAAGAAAAACCTGTTCAGTTACCCAGTTACTGGTGGTATTTTGAGTGCATTGTGTCACTTCTGCACTAGTACACTAGATCTGAAAAAGAAAACTGGCTCGAATTCCACAATCTACCACTAAATTAAATGGGGAGAGCTACCCTTTATAAATCAGGGCGGTTCTCCAGAGGGGCTGGATGCAGCTGCAGATAAACAGGAAAGACCTGCAGCTGCTCTCCTGACCCAACCTGGTCTGTGGCTGGCCCTCAATACCATATTGAAGTACCTTACTGGCTTTGGGCCATCACCAGGGTATTAACAAAAACTTTTTCCCTTGACTCTTAAATAAAGTTTCTTTCTGATAAAAGAATATTTTTAAACAGCATCAAGGAATTTCTCGAGTGTGAAATGTTGTTGCTTACAAGTTGATACCCACCAAGTCTAGGAAGTTTTAATATTTCATGGTATGTGCTGTATCCTATTAAAACGCATTCACCTGCTAAGTTGTGTGCATCTGTCTTCTGATGATATATCAATAGCATGTCATAATTTGAAATGAAGAGGCTGTAATAAACACTGATCTTAACCCTCACTGGCAGGTTTTGTTGAGACAAATTGCTAGGAGGCTGTAAATATTTTTATAACTTTATGTTACTAAAGAAATCACAAGCAATGACACCATAAGGGAAAAATAAAAAGGTTGCAATTTTCACAGGGCCAACACATTCAGCTGTCTGATAGATTTAATTTTTTATGAACCCATGGAACAAGTTGTGCCTGGAACAGACCCTTGATCAGCATGGCATCACTTGGAGGCCTGAGGCACCTTTCTCTGCCTGCAATGTATCTTTTGTGAATAAGTACTGTGAAAATCATCTTTACAGCTCTCATCAATCTCAGAGTGCTCTGGAGAGACGTTTTAATCCCTATGTGTACAGGTTGTGCAAATATATCACAGAGAACTGAAAGGACCCCCTGAAAACTACCCAGCAGGTCAGCAGCAGAACTGCCGTCTGTGGATCCATCCCTGAAAACAACCTACTTATCCAGACATAAAATTTCCCAAAATGTCATCACTTTGAAATCATTGTCAAGCCTTTCCTTTGCTGGCCTTCTTGGTCTGATCCCCATGGGCTAGGTATGAGATTGTACTTTCAGGCTCAGGTAGCCAGGAGTGATGCAAACAGACAGATAATTTAATGGTCATTCCTTTTAAAGCAGCTCTAGGAGATGTGTATCTGGTTTTAATACTGGACATGGTAGAAACTGCAAGAAAACAAGCAATATGCATGTAGCTGTTGCAGAGCAGGGACAAGATTTTGAAGAGCAGAGGTCCCTATTTAGATTCTGATGTTGACCTCACAGAAACCTCACAGAGTCACCAAGTCCTTCTCCGCAAGAAGACGGTCTGTATCCAAACCGTTCTGGACAGATGATTGTCTAACGTTGGTCTCCAAAATATCCAGTGACAGAGAGTCTACAATGTCCTTGGACAGCTTGTTCCCATCCTCGGTCTGCTCACTGATGGGGTTCTGACACTTGGGCCTGAGCTGCAGTGTGTACAATCTCAGCCTGTTAAAGATGGAACAGCTTGTTCTATTTATTACCTTTTGCATATTTAAAGAGTGTTATCACCCCCTCCAGCCACCCCTTCTCCACTCTATACATTCCAAATTCCTTTGGCATATTTTTTCCACAGATCATGCTTTCTAGACCTCTGATCATTCCTCTTTGTGCTTTTTCCAAATAGTCTATACATCTTTGAATAAAGACCTTGAAAACCTAACATTGTGCTTCTGCTGTTGTCTTATCCTATTGATATACTATTAGAATAGATATTAGG
>VXAK01011470.1:0-75692 GCA_013399435.1 Arenaria interpres | reverse complement strand
CCCTTACACCTCTAACCATTCTATGATTCTATGATTCTATTGAGCAGACACACCTTATAGATGAAATATCTATTTATACATCTCAGAATGATCTTTTCCTCTTACTCCAGCCACATGACATCATTTGTTCAAGCAGAGTTTGTGATGTAATATAATCCTCTGAGCTTTTCCTGAAGAATTGCTACCCAACCAGTTGAACGTATCATTTACATAGACTCTTCTATACGCCTGAGTATGGTTTTTGACCCATGTTCTATTTTTTTGGACTATGTTACCAGCTTGTGATGATTATACTGCTGCTTGGGGGTCATCCCACCTTGGTGTTATCGATAAAAACAGTAATATCACTCTCTATCCAAATCCCTACCCTGGCTCTAAAACAAATAGGAGCCCTACTAATCATTACACTTTGATTTTGCACTGGTCTTACTATAGTTTTCTAAGACCATAAATCTTAAAATTGCTTGTGAGAATGTTATATGAGAAACTGTCAAAATTCTGACTAAAGTCAGGAGATATCTGGCATCTACTGAGTCTCTTCTGTCCACAAGGCCTCCTGCTCCATCAAAAGTAGAAGTGAAGCTAGTTTGGAGAGGTTTATTCTCAACAAATCCATGTTGGCTCTTACTTACCTCCCTGTTATCTTCCAAGTGCTTACAAATAGTTGAGTTGATCATTGTTCCAGTACTTTTCCAGGAACCGAAGTTAAGAGGATTCCTCTGCGAGTCCCTGACTCTTTCTTTTTCCCATTTCTAAAGATAGACTCTTGTGCTTGATATTTTCCAGTCTCTCAGAACTTCACCATTCCCTTGTGCTTTCTCAAAGACGATTGCTAGTAGCTTGGAAATTATTTCAGTCCATTTTGTAAGTGTCCTCAGGTGAATCACAGCCGGGTCAGAGGATGCAACAACATCCTACTTGGATGATGAGTGGTCAAAATTTTTTTTCCTGTTCTATCTTCAGCTCCTCTCTTTTTATTAGTGGTGTTAATTGTGTTAAACTTCTGACTGGTTAATCTTCGCATGACAAAGGAGGTATGTTGTGGACTCACATTTTCTTACTGTCACTATTCGTAAGATTTTTACAGTGTTTATCTCCCTTTCAAATGTTTCAGAAGAGATAAGAAAACACCATCCTTCTACAAAATAAATAGATTGAGACATAACTTGGATGTCATTTACACCATAAGAGATGAAGAGTCATGCTTTCAAGGTCATTGCTATTACGGTGAGGGAAAGTAGAAACAGTTGCCAGAAAAAAGGAAACTAATTTGAACAAGTTCTAGAGCTCTGCATGTGTGGATTTAGAGAAATTAGGTTTCATTACTGATGAAAGTATTATTACTATTGTATGTAGTTTGTGTTAATTAGCAGCTTTTCCAGTGATAAGTATTATAACAAGTCTGCAAAAAGTGTTAAATAAAGGAAAAGATAATGACCAGGCTTTCAACCTGATCTCACGGACTTTGTGAAGAAGTGCTCACTATTTTTATATTTTTTGGAAAAAAACCAAAGTTAGTCAAAAATAAAATTTCCAAAAGACAGAGGAATAATACAGGTTAAGCCAACTTATTCAGGATTCATAAATCCTTGCATAAATCCTTCTGATGATGGGAAAATCTTTAAATCTTCATCTTCTAAGAAGAGAAGGAATGTTGATTCTGGCACAGACTGTTAACCATCCTCCTACCATTTTTCATGAGTTACCAAAGATGAAGCCCATCAGGCACACATGGGAAAAATTCCTCCTTGTGGAAAGGTATAAAAATCCATCAGGTTTGTTTGGAGGCTTTGAGCTTCACCAGTCTATTACTTTGCTAACAGAAAAGTCTGCCTTGATTAGTCCTTTGATGAGTTATTTCAGTTCACAGACGCAGCACTCACACCTTGGCTGGATGAAAAAATGAAGGCATCTTTTGCAAACTTTGCCCTGTTGTAGCGCTGAAGTCTGCTTTTGAGGCTCAATTCAGCTAAAGCTTACGCGTGTGAGAATTGGGATACTCATCACAAAGGAAAGTGTCTCCAGCTACTCTCTTTGTTTAGTATTTACCATCAACTACTCTTAAGCATCTGCTCTCCCTGCTCTTCAGTTTGAATCTCATGAACAGCAAGCTTCGTGGGTCTTGACTGGAGAGATGATCTCCAGTCACCTGCTGCCTTGGACAGTTCAGATCAGTGCCTCGAATTGCCAGTAAAAATAGGGCCAGCTAGGATTTCTGCCAGTGAAACTATTTCTTTTGTTCAGATCATGTTCAGGAACTCTGAATTTCCAGGATTCACATTTCGCAAGTGATTCTGCCATATGGAAGGGCTGGGAATTCCTGGGCTTCCAGCATCGATCTTCTGGTCCTAGGGCCAGGGCTCTCAAGGCTTCCAGGTGCCTTGTTCCACAAAGAGGAACTGGCTATGGCAAAGAAAAAGTTATTTCCAGGGAAATATTTTTAAAATTAAGTTTTCTTTCCACTTTATAGAGAAGACCTTTAAAAACAATAAAAGGGTTTCCCAAGAGAAGGAAATTCCCTTGCAGTTTTGGTCAACACTAACTGGAAGTAAATGGAGAGAGCAGCTGGTGGATGAGGGGTATGGGAGGAGCGTCAGATTGTCTGGCAATTCAGGTTCTGAGAGTCAGAGATTTATAATGTCGTAAATTTAAACCATACATGTGAAAATTTCTATGACAGCTGTCTTCCTTTGGGTGAATAGTTTTAAGAAATATCAGACAAAATAGTTCATCTGTTGCTGAAAAACAGATAGAGAAAAATATTGATTTACATTAATAAAATAAAAATCAAGGGAAAAACCAATACCAGCCAGTTTTTTGACAAGAACTTCAAATTTGACAGGAAGCTAGTCTTTCCATCAGAAAGAACTAACTAACTAAATAAATAAATAAATAGCAAGCTTTAAAAGAGTTCTCATTTTCATTACCCTAGGAAAATATTGTGTGTTTGTGCATGCTGGTTATACATCATCCATCTCTGCACCCATCCAACTTGTGCACTGAATGAGGGAAGATGGTTAAGGGTGGAAGGGGAAATCAAAATAAAATAACAATTTGGAGGAGGGAAAAAAAGACTTAGGAGTTGAATGCCATAGAACTATAGAATGGTCTATCAGCTTTAAAATTTTGTGTGCCATATGGTGCATAATGTATATATGTACTCTTTATGTATCCTTAAAGTATGTCACAATTGTAGGAGTCACATCATTATCTGTGGGCAATGAAACAACCTATTCCCAACACTACTCCCTGGACACCAGAAAAGTCTGCAAAGGGCCCAGGTGTTTTCCAGCCCCTGAAGGACCGTACCGGGGTCTGTGCTCCCGTTTTGCTGTGTTGAGAGACAGCGGTTCCACACATTTCAGAAGTGTTTTGCCCATGTTAAGTTTTCCTGCAACATGGAACATTCAGGAGCCCAACACCAGTAGCCAGGAGCTCCAGAGCTCATCCCTGGGCTGTCACAAGTTTTTTGCTTGGCATGTGGATGCAGGAAGCTCAATGCAGAAGCTTCTGCCAGATTGATCCTTCATGTGGCCTGGCCAGCATGTTCCACCACCATTATCCAGGATAACTCAATCTCAAAACATATTGGATAACAAAGAATTGACTATAGAGACACAAAATTAATTTCTTGCTCCTGCTTCTTGAAGAAGAGAAGTAGAGCAGCAGTAGTTTAATTTATAGTCTTATGATCCGGCACTGGAAAATACTTATTGTGTCATTGACTCAAATGCCCTGCTACTTCAGAAACCACTTCATCTAATCCTGTTCATAAATTTACCTTCAAATTGGTTAGATTTCTAGTCCATACTACAGCCCCAGGAAAGTAATTACAGAATAACATTGCTTTGATTATTTGAATGGTTATGGTTTCCAGACCAAGTTCCTGGCTGGTTTATGCATAATAGCTCTTGTGCCAAAATTGTTCTTTAAATTAGATATTCCTTCCCTTTCTGTGTTATTTAATCGCTTGATGTATTCAGAGTCAGTAATTAAAAGGACAAAACAAACAACTCTTATCTACAGTTGTATTTCTCCAAAGTTATATTATACAGATCTCAATTCAAAGAAGAGCCAAGATATACTGATACTTTGGCATCAGGTTAAGAAAACACTCTCATTGTCAAGCTGGGACAAATAAGTGAAGTATGTGGGCTGGCAAATACCTGTTATCTCCCTGCTCATACATACTATCCATCCGACTCATCATTGCCCTGATCCAAAGAGCACTATTTCAGTGTTCCTGAGCGCTGGAAAGAGGAGAAGGCCCTGGTGCTCTTTTCTTCACAGAAGGCAGAGGTGGATTCAGGGCAGAGCCAGGGTCCATCAGCACATCAAAATGGGGCATTCTAAGCCTGTATAAAATGAATATACCTGCTAGAACAAGTAAAATCTTGTCAGCTGGAGGCTATGACATTGTACTGTCCCTTCTTTTTTATTTTTGTGTGTGTGTGGAGTAGAGTTTGTGGATGCCTGGACTAGACACTAGACAACTGAGCCAACTGGGAAATTCACCATTGGATTGTTTCCATTTATTTCACTGGGTTTTGGATCAGACCCCAGAATTACCTGACATGCCAGAGTGATGCAGGTTCTTGGCTCATTAGGTAGAGCAAGTGCTTTTTTTGGGGGGGTGGAAGTATTGGCCAGCTGTATTCAAGGGAGAAATGCTTCCACCCATTCCCCCAAAACCACAGTGTTCATTTTCTTGAAATGTTTTCTTTAACAATTAGAACCTCTCTTTGAATCTGCAGTGAAGCAAGAAGGTCTTTGGGGGGTTACGTTTTCCTCAAAGCTTGACCTAATACGTCAGTCAGTAGAGAAGTCATTACTTTTAAGTTAGTGGTATGTAAGTTGGATGGACATATCACGTGTGCTATTTGGGCTTAAAACAAACAAGCCAAGGAAGCCTTCAAGCAGGGCAAGGAACCCTGGGGATTGTGGAGTCTCCATCAGAAAACTCCTCATCCTTTGAAAAATCTTTGCAAGTTTTGCAAGAATTTAAATCAAAGCCATGGAAGAAGCGGCCTCTGTGTTGAAACTGCCACAGTGTGATCCTTCAGCCATCTGATTTCTGTTAAAATACAGATTCTGAGAGTGGCCCAATTTGGTTCAAAGACCAAAGATCAGAAAGTGTGAATCCTGGAGTTTTCTCAATGAGTGTCCAATCTTTTCTTGCATCACTGAACTACAGCTTGGTTTCTTTGCCGTATGATGCTATTTACATTAACTAATTGCATGTGCTGGGCAAAAAAAAAAGAAAAAGTGTTGATACAGGGATTTTGTTTTCTTTTGCTGTTGCAAGAAAGTTTGGTTCTATAAGGACTTTGTCATCTTGACATAGACGCAAGCAGAACGTATGGGCTGCTCGCAGCAAGATCTGTAAATGGTCTCCAGTTCCTACTTTTGTTTAAACTGGCATCAGCAGAAGTACATTATATTCTGCTTTACAAGCTAAATTTTATTTATTGCTTTTAGAAATATGACCTTACTATATAAAATTATATTAACTATCTTAGCTCATATTGTGTACAGAAGCTTGAATACTCTTTGCCACCGACACAGAATGTCAGAAATTAGAAACAGATGGTAATTACTAGGAACAAAGATGAGGTTTCAGAGGAGAAAAGATGCAGTGCATTCCAGAGCACATAGAGTATTTTTTTCCATGAAGATTAATGGCTATTATAAAGGCATTGTGTTTGGTGAACTCACATATCACTGACTTACCTAGAAAGTGAAGCAATCCATTTTTATAGGCTGACATAATTTAGAAGTTTGTGAAGGGGTCAGAGCGACTGATGGGAACCTCAGATTATACGAGATAGTTTTCTTCCACCTTTTGTTTTGCAATATTGTGGCTCTTGCCTTCATCTTTTCCCCTGTTTTTCTCGGCCTCCATTAACCATTCAGGTATATATACTTTTTGCCTATTGTGCTAGACACAAAGGAAAATATATCATCTTACCACATTATCAGAAACCATAAATTCCATATTTGCAAATAAGGTGTCTGTTAATCATAAGGAAGAATCTCTGGCTGTATGGTTTCAAACACTTGGCACATGACCAGTGTTTAAATTTTATGTTTGACATTTTGATCTAAAGATACAAAAATTTAAATAGACACAATATCAATTTATCTGCATAGTCTTGCAGAGACATAAAAATACAATATATAGGAAAAAGACTCATCCTAATGTTGGTGGCAACATAGTTTAATAACTAATTTTCAGAAAACCTGCTTTCTGTTGAATTATTGCTCTCTTCATCCCATAATATTAGAAAAGCTAATTTGCCAGTGAAATGTTCTATGAAGAAATTGGATTTTATAACAGGACCTCATAGCAAGTGGATGTGCTAAGAACAGAGATATTCAATTAAATTATTTGAAGTAAGCAATTATGAGCTTCAGATTTTGAAATATTTCAGCCTTTTCATAATTAGGTAGAGGATGTTCTCTAGTGTCTAAATTCGATATAACATATTTTGTAGAGGGTTATTGTTCTGCACTAGAAGCCTGCACGTGGAAGTGGAAAGAGTAATACACCATTTTAACCACATCTCTGCTGTATTCTGATTCAATGATCTAATAATATTGGCTCAAAAGGTCTTTCAAACAGTTTACACTGAGGCACTCACATGTAGTTCCCTGGCTTGTGTGGAAGATCTCCAGGGGTCAAGTATCTAAGAAGTATCACCGCAAACCATTTGTTTTATTTCTGTGGGAATACACAGTGAAAAGAGGAAGGCTAAATGAACAAACAGTTCCTTCTCCAGAGATGGATATAATGCCATTGCACCTGGCACTGGACAAGCTGACAGCAACACCGGTAAACATCAGAAAAACCACACCAACTTCTGCTCCATCAGTGATCCAGAAAAACACTTTCCAAATAGAAAGAGGCACCAATGCCAAGAGGAAACCATCTTATTTCTGCTTGTGAGCACACACGAGGAGGTCCAGAGCGAAAAAAGGAATCCATGACTAAAAGGCTGAACTAGTCTGTTGATAACTATGTTTCTTAAAAAATCTTCCTTAGGACTGAAAACCAGCTGTCACAGGCCATTCTTGAGTCTCACCCGTTCCTGCTCATGTGGACAGCTCTGGGGTGGCAAGATCATAGAATCACAGAATGGTCAGAATTGGAAGGGACCTTAAAGATCATCGAGTTCCAACCCCCTGCCATGGGCAGGGACACCTCCCAGATCCTGCCCCCTGCACCCCAACAGAGGTTACCGTGCAACCTCTGGCCATTGCCTCACCCCAGCGCCCTGCTGCCAAAACCCCCTCTGTCTTGAGATGGGCAGATGTAGATGAGATATTATTTGCTGTGAAATTCTATGCTGTGAGCATGGTGAGAGCCTGGCCCAGGTTGCCCAGAGAAGCTGGGGCTGCCCCATCCTTGGAGGGGTTCAAGGCCAGGTTGGATGGGGCTTGGAGCAACCTGATCTGGTGGGGGGAGGTGTCCCTGCCCAGGGCAGGTGTGAGACTGAGGTGGCTTTAAGGGCCCTTCTGAACCAAATCATTCTGTGATTCTATGGGGAGGTGGGAGAATTTCCCTCAGCAGAAGGATTCGACATCAGTAAATGTTGAACCTTATCTACACCTCCTTGCCAGGAAAGTTATAAAATATCTCCACAATTTTAATAATTTTAGTTTAAATCCATAATCATTCACCAAAATACAATTTTGGTCTCTTAATTAAAGGAACTGAGACAAGTTTGTATTTTGCAGCTATCATTGTCTGGTATACAGATTTTGGAGGCTCAGGAGCTTATGTCCAAATCTGTTGTGCAGGGGTGAAAACGTGCTTTAGGACCTGCCACTCATTACAAGTATGTAACATATGCATGTACAGTAGAGTTACTGCATTAGTCACAAAGCTAAACATGTATATAAATGTTTTCAGCCATGGATTGCATATTTATAAATGCCAAAGATTACATCATGCTTCCCCATCTTATTGCTTAGTCTCTGTTTTATTTTTCATTCATATCCACCATATGTTCGATAATGGTCATTTATAAAATGACAATTTTTTTTTTCATTTAAATATTAGGTATTCTCTTCAGAAGGTGCCATCTTGTGGTGCCTTTTTCAAGCAGAAAGGAGCTTCCACAGAACCACCTCACATTTTACAGCATTCAGCAAAAGCATTTTCGAAAATACAGAATTCACAGTCCCTTCTGCTCAGCTCGTTCAGATGCTTCACACGCAGAGATGCTTATGGATATTTCTGAGCCAAAGGGTGTGCTTTTACAAAATAAAATAAAGATTTTTCTCTGTGTATCTCTGTAAATCTCAGATGTCTGCAAGACTCTGGTTGCCTAACTTGTATTGTTTTCTTAGTTTATGGAAAGGTCATTTGGTTTGGCAGAGGCTATTTCTACTACTGATCATTCACATGAACAAAAAAGAAGGGCCTCTTGGCCTCTGTAAAAACTTCTCACATCATTTAGCCATGATCCAAAAAATTCCTTCTTTGAGGACTTTCTCCAAAATGCATATATTCCCATTGCTTTCAAAAATTTATGAATACAATGTGTAACAGAGAAGATAATAAATATTCTTGTTCTATCTTCAATATTGTAATGGAAGAACAGGGTTCTTTGTTCACATTGAAAAGTTTCTCCCCGAATGTCTCTATGAGTGGAGCATCCATAATTATCATACATTTTATCTGAGCTGAAAAAAATCGCTGTATCCAAACGCATCCTAGAGTTTGGGCATTTGGGAATTCAGAGCTGGATTTTAATCTTCCACTCAGGTTTTTCCAAAACCCACGTCTGAGTCCCTCCAGACTTCAAGGGGATTTCACTTTGAAGCCAAGTTTCCTGGGAAAATTTGTGCAGGCAAGAGTGAAGGCCAAGATGGGTTGTAAATGCTGTCTACTCTTTAAGCATCCTCACAGGGCAGATTTGTTGTCAACCCGAAACCTCCATTGTCACATCTTTGCCTCCCTTCCAGACTTCTGGTTGTCCTCTGCTCCTGGGACTCATGCCTTCTCCCGCTCCTTGTTGTAACTCTGTGAGAAATGTCAGGTAGATAAAAAAAGTGGAAAACCAACACATCTCTAATTAAAAGCCAAAAGAAAAAGAAGAAAAGACATCAAACTGTTCTCATCTGGTTTTTGACCCGAGTGTGTGGCTGGTGGTGCTGAGACTATCCTGGTCTCCCTCTAGCAGTGATTTTATTCTGATGTACCCCTACCCCAAGGACTCCACAGCTGTGTGATGAAACTGATAGACCAGCAGTACACTTTCATGTGTAAATAGGCCTGGCAGTGTTTGTAGGCTTGGACCATTTATGTTTGGGGATGTGCAGGAGCCAGGCTGATGTAAGAGCTCAGTGTGGGCTCCCAGCCCATTTGGCAGTGAACGTGCTGCTTCAGTGGATAGGCTGGGACATGCTCCCATGGACACATGGTCTAAGGGGCACCTGCAACACCCAGCTCTGATACAAACATTTACAACTCTCACAGGGAATAATTACCCGCATAAAGAAAAAAGATCTTGGGTACCTGCTCTGGGTAACCCTGCTCTGGCAGGAGGTTGGACTAGATGATCTCCAGAGATCCCTTCCAACCCCTATCATCTCTGTCCCATCACTGGAGGGGTTCAAGGCCAGGTTGGACCGGGCTTTGAGCAACCTTGTCTGGTGGGAGGCGTCCCTGCCCAGGGCTGGAGGTGGAAACTGGATGATCTTTAAGGTCCCTTCCGACTCAAACCATTCCATGATTCTATGTGATTCTGTAATGCAAGTGCTGTGTGTTTCTGCCTAGGAAAAGAGGAGACACTCTGCTCTCGACTGCCAGAATGATTCTGTTTCGATTTTTCAACAGTTTGGGCTTCAGCGTGTCAGAGTTATCCAGTCCAGGTATTGCGATTTACACATTTCCATTTCCAACACAAACAGGCTGAAGCTAACCTGAAAAGGAAGAGACAGAATATATCACACATAATTAAAGCATGTTCGCGAATACATTTACAGCTTATTCTTTTACACCAGCAGATTATGGTTGTATCAGCTCTCCTACTGAGTTCGTCAAGATACCTTTGTAATACATTAACAATTTTACAGAAATGCCAATTAGTAAAGTAAAATTGCTATCCAAATCCTTCACGCCTTTGGATTCAGATGAGGACGAATGGATGGCGTTCATCCCCTGATTTTCCAAATTAAAGATAGGTACTTTGCCAGTACCTACCATCGCAAGACAAGACACTTTGGAGGATCTCAGTTTCTGCTGAACTTTTAGAGAGGAGAGTTGCTGACCCCTGCAACTCTTAGTCAGCTGGTTGCTTTATCTCACAGACCCTGCCCAGCAGCAAGAAAAAGCAAGATGTCAGTGACAATACAGAATACAGAGCGGTAGGGGTTGGAAGGGACCTCTGGAGATCATCTAATCCAACCCCCTGCCAGAACAGGGTCACCCAGAGTAGGTTTGTTGACCTTGTATAAGCATGGTGTGCATATGGCAGCTCTCTGCAGTGGGCAACATGCCCCTCAGGAAGAAGGCAGGATGGAAATTCAAGGTTCTACCAGCCTGCAACTGTTCCAAGGAGAGCTGAAGATGGCAGGAGCAGCAGGACACAGTCTGCTGGGGTATGTGGCCTCTGACATCTATAAAAGGTCTATGCCTGGTTGTATGTCCTGGAGGCCTGAGCCTAGAGAGGTTTCCAAAGTCAGAAAGACTAGAGCAGGTTGCTCAAAGCCCCATCCAGCCTGGCTTTCTTATTGTAAACGCAGTCTGATAAAAAGTCCTTCAGTCCGGAAGGGTCCGAACAGTGAGAAGGGAGTCTGATAATTTGGTGCTGACTTTACTTCCTGACCCGAAGGCAGGAGGGCAGGCTCAGCAAGGCACAGCCTAGGTTGTTATTTCATTTACAGTCAGACCCATGGGATGATGGGCCTGGCTTTAACAAGCTGGTAGCCTTTCCCAAGCAGTTTGCATCAGAGCTTAAGCACATCCCTGGTGGCCAAATTAAAAGAACCGCAGCCATGAAGTCAGCCCCTTCATTAATTTGTTGAAACAAGCAGTAAAGCCAAACAGAGTGAGCAAGCCAGTTGCCCAAGTTATATGAATGGAGGATCATGCTTAGCAGAAACTTATTCTCTCATGGAATCACGTGCATTAATAATTTTAGAGGCTCTTTCCAGGGATTTAAAATAGTCACTTTTTAATCTGAAGCTGCAGGTACATCCCATCCTACATTAGGAACCCTCGGTTTCATTAGGAATTTCCCTTTAAATCTAACAATGGATTCTAGAAGAAAAGTCACTTCCACTTGCAAAACCAGCTGCTGTTCCCAGGTTTAAATCCTTCACAGATTATGTGTCTCTTTTCCGGATCCAGACAGTGCAGAGGATTAAGGGTAGTCAGACTCTTTATCCTTTTATTAACAAACACAAGGTGCCTGCATCTATCCCACCAAGAACACTTCCCACCTGGGTTCAGGTATGTGCCCTGACCACATCCTACTCCTGCGATAGATTAAGGTGCTGGTCTATAAGGGGCCCTTCTCCCTCTTTCTTCTCCACACCTCAGTTTCTGTGGCAAGGAAATTAAAGTGAATGGCTCAGAGAGGACCATGGCTCATAACAAGGACCTGGTCTGGAAAAGGGCTGAGAACAGCACAAGAGCGCCTATCAAAAAACAAATATAGAATTTAGACTGAATGGTGCCTGTGAGACCTGGCTTGTCTGCAGTCACCAGCTCCATCAGAAACACGAACAGGGGTATGGTCGTTGTTTGGAAGTGAGGTCAGCCATTCAGGACTCCACACCGCATTTATTGGTGTATTTATTTATTTGGCTTTACCTACCTCTTCTTTTTTTCATTAGCAAATTTCCAGTTCTTCTGGCACCACTCACTAGCATGTCAGGCATATTTGGTCTTCATTGGCTTAATCAAAACATCAGCAGTTGACATAACTGGTGTTATTGGCCCCCTCCCACGCTCTTGCAGGGCTAAGCGGAAGTTCATGTCTGATGTTATTGTCTTTCCCAGTCAAGGTTTTAGCCTTTCAGTTCCATTTTCCAATGCTAACTCTAAATGAACACATTTCTTGTGAGCAGCTGCATGCAGACATATTCAGGGTTTATAATCCAAATCAGTATCAGTTCATATTATCTCTTTGGTTCGGTGTTCATCTCATATTGTTCCCCTTCATAATTTCCAGAAGTATTTGCAAATCACTGTATGGTCTCTGTGTCACACCCACCTGCCTTTGAGCGACAGGGTCCATTCCTTTGTGTTGAATTAAGAAGTTACACAATCGGTAGTTATACTGCTACTGCTAATTTGCTTGTAAAACTTATACATCACATCCTGCAAGGAGAAAACATCTGCATTTTAGGCTTTTATTCAACTTCAGCTTGCAAATGAAGTGGGAAGGCTGGGAGCAGGAGAGGATGCAGTTAGACTTAGTGTCCCTTATACACAAGACACTTGATTGTTGATGTTGGTTTGTGACAGACAGAGTGAGGACCTACGCTCACACATACACACACACAGATATAGAGGGATCAGTAATTAACATATCGTTCCCTCGAGCTGGCTTATCCATTTACTTCAGCTTTGCAAGGGTTCCCTTGAGGAAACAGCTGGGCATACTCTCGGACACAAATATCATATTGAAGAGCAACCAGAACCTCAGCTAAAATAATCTTTGACATTCAGAGTTAGCACCATCGTCACAAGAACAGCCAGAGCATTTCAGGGATCTACTGACAGAGGGCATTATAATTTTTCCTTTCCTTTTTTTTTTTTTGCTTTCATTACTCCGCTTGCAGATGAAAGCAGCGTCAGTGCCTGATGTTGTATTTCTGATACACTCAAGATGCTCTTTGGAAACCTGCAGTCTGACCAGACAGCCTTTATCCCAAGGTTTTGTTAAAATAACTTCCGTTTCACTGACTTCATAGTTTCCATATATCTTACTCTACTGGGAGTCCTAAAATGTTTCATTATAATATTCATTAATGAACTGCATTATAACACTTCTAGAACTTCAGTCCAGAAGTGAGAAAGCTGTGATAGTCCAGACTGGTGTGAGTAGGGGCAGAAAACTCCACTTCTCAGAGGGACCTGGATGGAGGCAAAAGGCAAATCATAGCATCATAGAATGGTTAGACTTGGAAGGGCCCCTAAAGATCATCGAGTCCCAACCCCCCCGCCCTGGGCAGGGACACCCCACCAGACCAGGTTGCTCCAAGCCTTGTCCAGCCTGGTCTTGAACCCCTCCAGGGACATCCACAGCTTCTCTGTCAACCCTGCGGTAACAGCTGGGCATGGACTCTTCACAAAGTCAAAAGTATGGGATAAACACAATGACTATGTCAACAGCAGTAAATTAAAGGCACTTGGGATTGCTCTTTTGGCCATGAGGCCAGCTGGCATTCCATAGCCCATGTCCAAACCTGCCTGTGAGAAATTAGTAGCTGCATACATACAACCTGTTCGGAATGATCCTTTGTCTAGTCCCTGAGCCTCACCAGGAGTTGCCACAAAGTGAATTGTCTCTTGTGGACCAAAAATGCCTCATCGACCTTTCTAATAACTTAGCGATAGAGACAATCCAGTTTCAATTAGTTCTGGTTTAATGTTTAGAAATGTAAAAAAGAAAGCCAACAAAAAAAAACCCTTTGCATTTTCAGAAAATGATGCCTCCAATTAAAATTTCATGAGATTCCATTTCAGAAGTCTCCAGAGGGCAAAAGCAAGTCATCTTCTAAAAAGTCTTGTGCAATAGTCTGAAGGAAAATCTTCATTCCTTCTTTAAATGGGCAGAATTTTTTCCAGTCCTCTTTTGTTGCCATTTTGTGTTCAACTTATTATTTCCCTACTTCATGATACACCGAGGAAGTTCTGACACTCTCCATCTGTTGATTCAATTACCCCGTGTTTCATTCCTGTTTTCAGGATTGGTTTTGCCTGGTATAAGAGGCCAAGGCCAGACGTTAGGCATGCACAAGAGAAACATAGAAAAAGCGTGTTGGCCACCAAGCTCATTTCAATCAAAAGAATATGTGAATGCATTTTGTGACTGCGAAGTCAGCTGTTTCCACCGTAAAGTTATTACCATCCATAGCCCAATAAAAGACCTTGTTAAGAATTTTGGAAAACTATTATGCTGTGTTGTTTACTAAATTAACTCTTCTACGTACCATGTCATGCAATGCAATTATTTTTACCTGAAAAAGATGGCTGAAAAACAGAGATGCAAAATGTAAACACTGCAACGGGAATTCCAATTATTGAACTAGATTTTTTTTAACCTGAAAAGAATGTTGCATCACACTTTGCTACTTATGCATTCTGCTGTAATTCTGACATATTTGCTGCCGGGGACACAAGGGCAAATGACAGGAAACCAAGAGATAAGGAAGGAAGAAAAAGAAAAATAAGTACAATCATAAGTGGTTATACACAGACTTCAGTGAGCTGCATCCTTGCTTAGTCGTTCTCATCAACCTTAACTCACATAATGGGCTTTGATCGTGGAGCTGGTAACATAAAATCTATTTGAATAATAGAGTACATGTAGAGTTATGCATATAATTGCCCCTTTCCTGAGTCATGTGGGTTTGAGAGTGGCAAGAATAAAGAGCAAGGGTAGAAAATTCAAAGGAAGACTGAGATGAATACTAGAAATGCAGTCATAAAAAAGCTCAATGAGAAATATTCTGAACCAAGTGATGAATTATATTAAAACAAGCTTGGAAGCACGAGCATAGATGCTGCTTCTACTGTTCCAGACTCCTATCTGTGCAAACCCATGGGACTAAATATAATTTTCCAACCCTTTGAGTGCACTGTTGCTCAACAGGATTTTTATATCAGTTTTCCCCAAGCTTTTGAATGCCGTTCCTATGGAGATGAGGCATAGGCTTGTCTCCGCAAATGACCAGTCTTTCTGCTTCGCGACCCCACTTCTGGAAAATTCTTCTCCATATCAGTATATTGAAAGGAGAGCTGTTGTTGGTAGAGGTGGACTCTCAATTCTTTGCAAATAATGCCTCCTATTTTATGAATGTCTCTGAAGAGCATGGTGATGTCCTTTAGCATTTCAACACATCTCAAAAATAATTAGAAATAGGCTACAGTAAGTGGATATTGATGCTCAAGTCCCTGTTATTAGGTCACATATGGTCTAAATCGCGAGACTTGAAATAACAGTCAAACATAACATGCTTTGAAAGTGTTCACTTGACAAATTGTAATTATAATACAGTTCACTACACCTTATTAAATATGTCATAAACATAAGCTATGTCCCACAAATGCTTGTTCTGCTTCAGGACCTGGCCAAAGCCCAGTAGAGCAAAGGCAAAAAAAAATGACAAAGCAGATTAATGAGACATTTTAAAGTCTCGGACCAATTTCGGTGGATTTGAATTCTGCTTAAAGCTGTCTTTTCATCCTAGTTTTTCTCAGTTTTCCTATAGTAAATTTTCAAGTTTTTTATCTCTTTTTCTCAAGTTCTGAAAAGTTTCTGAGAGGTGTGTCAATACAATCAGAAAGGTTACACACAGATTGACCAGAAGTGGGTGAGATAATGAAATTGTGTAGATCCTTGCAGATTTATGACATAAAGACTTTTTTTTTTTGGTTCAGTTGATATTAACAAACAAATCCAACTTTTCTCCTATCTCAGAAAAGAGAATTTGATAGCTTCACTTCTGTAATATTTTTACAATTACTCTTACCCATGTTTTTATTTCCTAAGTAATCTTTAACTTTCCTACTCCTTACTCTGAGTCACTGCCACACTGGGACTCTGCCTTGTGAAATTTATTGAGGGATATAGGGATTTCTTCATTATATAAGCTGTTTAAATAAAGACAGGGTGACTTTCAAAGAGCTACAATTTTAGTTCAAGCAGAATTTATGGTCTTAATATAGAAACACTAGGAAGAATTCTTTGATCTGTTTTATTGCCTTAAAAATTTATGAGTCTATATGAGGCCATCTTTCTTTAGATTAGGGTAAATTCTACAGATCCTATGGGAAGTTTATGAACAGATGAGTACAAAAGCTGCTTTCTTCATTCCTCTATAATAGAAGTGGGAAACTGATGAACAGAAGGAAGATGGAGGAGGTATGGGACTCCTCACGTGTCTGGATCCTTCTCAGTGGGACTTAGGGCTGCAGAATTTGCCTTATAATTTCATACACCAGTAGTGCTGAATATTAACATGAAAAGATAGTGGTAACTTTATCTCACATTTTTAATTAGAAATTGATACAAAATCTTTCTGAAGATTACATTTGCTCACTCCATTGGCCACAAAGTCTTTATTTCATTGAATTGGTGAGGAAACCCCGGTGCAGAACAGTGAAAGGACACACCAGAAATACCACTGTATCTATCACTCCTGATGAATACTCTCTTATGATTCCACTGAAGCTCCCGACACATTCCCACTAACTTTGATGAGTTTCAGACCTGATTTGTAGAGAAATCTCTGTATTAATTGTGACACTGCCTGTAGGAAAAGACATTTCTTGTGATTAGTCACCCAAATCCTATCTGGGATGCGGATGTTCTGATGGAACTGGGAGCTGTAATCTACTTATTTCTGGTAAATTTCCATGGTCTTGACCCATCCAAGAATCCCAGTGGTGCTGCGCATCTCCCAGTTAATGTGCTATGCACTTCCCTCTGTTAATTTGTCTAGTGTCGCAGTTTTGACTGAATTGACCAACCAGAATGACAGATGGCCCCGCTCTCCCCCCCCTAAGGNTAAGTGACAGTGTTGCAATCCCTTCTTTGAGTGGAGTGCATTTTGACAGCATGAAATCCTGGTCCTTCTCTTCACCTGTGGTGTTTCCATTGCTGATGGAGAAGGATGTACGGGGAAACAGTTCAGAGAAAAGTAAATGAAAATATATTTAGGTGTCAGGAGGAAGGAGATTTAAAAGGGAAGATTAATACAAGAGAATTGTTACACCAGGCAAATGAGAACATGACGGTAACATGAAAAAATGCCAAGGACAGAGGACTGTACATGTGGCATCAAGGCTATGGACAAAGACCAGTCGAGGTAAAAGAAACAAAAGGATGATACAGACCAATTATCAACCTACACCTCTTTTCATTGGTTATGAACCCAATACAGTATCACTGAGAGCACCTGATAGTATTCTGACCAGCACGTTAATTCCCTAGTCTGCATCCTCAGCAGTAACAACTGAGAGTAGCTTTGTTGAAGTCAGTGCCACTATAATGATTGTATGGATAACCTTCAGTGTCAATACAATGGTTTGGATGATTTAATAAAGCTGAGCAAATACCACAACATATTTTCCAGAAATACTTAGTTAAAGAAAAAAAAAAAAAAAAAAAAAGACTTCACTTTGGCTGCATATCTTGCATATCTCCCCCTTTCTCATTCCTTTTCTGGGAAATGGCGTATTTATGAAGGGGAAGCTCCCACTGCATCAGCCAAAGGAAGAATTATGGAGAACTGCAGGTACGTGGACCACAGGGAACTGCATTCCTCTATATTCTTTTCATTGTTAACCTTGATCTTATCAAACGTTTATTCTGAAAGTGGTATTCATGGAAACAACACACTTAAATTATTATTTTGAAGTGTCTGTTTGATGTGACTTTTGAGAAAATAAATACACTTATCAGCTGGTCTGGAGTGACATTCCTCAAGTTGAAGAGGAAAATCTGTACTGTGTCATACATGTGTGGCTAATTACAACTCATCAGCATTCAAGCTGGTTGAAAACTAGCCCAACTTCCATTCACAGAAATTAGACCTGACACCCATATTAAAAAAATAAACCCAAACCCAACATGATTGTAAATAAAAAAACACCTGACTGCCAGCCTGCTAGAGCCTCAGCTCTCCAGTGCTAAAGCAGCTTCACGAATATCAGCTTCACAGGACAGTTAGCAAGAAGCTCTCACAACCTGACTCTGGGGCAGTTTGGGTGGCTCAGCTTCTCGGGAGTGCCCAAGCCCAAGTTTCAGAAGCCACCCGGGCCTCCAGTTCTGCACCTTAGAACAGGGCAACACCAAAAGTAGCAGTTGGTTTTCTCACAATTTACAGTTCCCTGCTGATGAGCCAATGATAAGTCAAACCTTATTTAGTGCCCCAAAGCCTACAGCATACACACATAAGTAAAGTAACATATTTTAGAGGCTGCACCTGCCCTGAAGTCAACAGGCATAACCTGGCTCTCTTCCATAAGGACAGCTGAGATTTCTTCCCTGTTGAAGGGTTTGAGGGATTGCAGAGAATAGAGCAAACGGTGGGAAACTTCAAGGAAATAAGAAGAGGGTGAAGATCAGAAGGAAGGAAAAAGAAAATGTCAGAATATTCTGTACTGGTAACTTTTCCACTTCCAAGTGTGGTCCCATATGAAAGCACCAGTCATGACCCAGGATGCTCATACAGGTTTGTACTTCTTATTCCTTTTTTTTAATCACCGAGATTCGAGGAAGAATTATAGAAAGGTGACGACTATATAAACTACAAATGAAAAGAATAGGAAGCAGAGCTACTGCAGAGACCAGCATTGGTTAGGTAAGATACAAGAAGATTTTTTTTTCCTGAGAAGATAGATAGGGTTGCTTTATTTTCACATCCTACAAAGAACTGTATTCATTCCAAGAAACCATACACAGAGAGCAGATGAAATAACGGTAGTGAAGTACTGACGACAGATATGTTTCAACAGCATATTAGAAATCACCCAAATAAAGGTTTTGGAACCTGAGGAGTTGGCTGTGTGACAAGTTCTGCCTTTCACCATCTCAGATACAAAAGTGGTTGATGACATTGGAGGTGGCTTACTCTCTCTGAAATTACAAACAGCTAAGGAGTTTTACAAGTAGAGTATTTATGACCTTCATACAGCATCATCTCTCACCTTGTACCACGTGTTTTATCTCTGTAGAAGCAGCGTTGAGGAGAAATGAACACACACAGCTTGTCTTCTGGCTCTGCAGTGGACCATTATGAACTTCCTAGTACTTTCTATTACGGTGGAAGTGAGTAGCAAAGGTGCAGAGGGAGTCCCATGGGACACCTAAGACTGGTTTGCTGAGTTATTGGCCAGTTCCCTTGGGAAGCCATCCTTGGACCTCAGGGAACAGCAAAAGAAGCAGAAAAAGAGAACTTTAAAGTTCTACACCGTGTTGAACTCTTACAAGTGTCTTCTCTGTTCTTGGCTGTATATACAGATGTAGAGCCAAAGATCAACATGGTCTATTTCATCACATGGAGAAGAACACATAGGTAAATGTAATAGTTACCAAAAACCAATAAATACGTGCCCTCAGCACTTATAGGGTCTAAAATGCTTGTATATCACAGATCATGCTATTAACAACTCCCTGCCCTTAGCCTAAAATGGGATTTGGCCTATTTTGTTAGTCCTTTCTATGTCAGTATTTTTATAAAGATGCACTCAAGTCACACATGCTCAAATTAGTTCTGAAAGAAGGCCTTCCTTCTAAAAACAGCCTCATAAAAGCAGGCACATGGAGTTGTCTAATGCGCAATCACAAGGATAAAACAACTGTTTGTGAAAGACTAAGGTTTGATTACTTCAGTGTTCAGATTGTGCTCCCCTTGATACACAAAATCGCATCATTCATGCCTGTCTCTTGCCCCCCTTTCCTGATTTCTTACACCTGGGAAGCGAGAGTTCTTGTGGTCCTTGGAAGGAGTCCTTAAATCTCTGCCAGTTCTGTTCTGCTCCCTTGTCCCCAAGGGGAGCTTCCTTCCTTGGAGGGTTCTATTGACTAGCTCCTCAAAGAACTGGAATTTTGGTTTCCTAAAATTCAGGGTCCTGACACTACTCTTTGCCTCACCCATGTCCCTCAGGACAACCCTAGGTCAGTCTGCTGTCTCCTGTGAAAAAGGCTGGGATTAGTTTAGAAGGAGCACCAGTGAGTTGGGAAAAGCACTGTGAGCATGGAGACTCAAATTCAAATGTAACTCATCCACGTGGTTTAGAAAACGGAGTACTCAGATCATTATCAAATGGTCTGGAAAAAATCTAAGCCTACTCATTTTCCG
Source organism: Arenaria interpres (assembly GCA_013399435.1). Lineage (NCBI taxonomy): Eukaryota > Metazoa > Chordata > Aves > Charadriiformes > Scolopacidae > Arenaria > Arenaria interpres. Next base: position 55,643 of record VXAK01011470.1, on the reverse strand, counting down.
AGGTTTAAAATATCTGAACTTATCCTGAACTCTAGTGGTACTTAGGAATTTCTGTTCATGAAAACTCTAGCGAAAATGACAGTGCAGGATTTTCTTCAGTATTATGCTATTTATGCAGCAGCATGCATTAAAAAAAAAAAAAAAAAAAAAGAAAAATGAAGGTTTAAATCTTTCCAGTTATAGACACAACCAATATAAAAGTTTGGATTATCAGAAGGGGTGACACTTTTTATAACTGGCAAATCTATCTATGGTGAATTTCTAGGTTGAAATAAACAGAACTCTTCCTAAATATTCTGAATAGTCAGATGGCTTTTGTTTTCCTTGTCAAAACAACTAAATCTTTGATGTCTGCATAAATACCACAATATGTAACTGGCCCTTCAAGGCATTTCTAGTCTCATAGAAATTTAACAAATATCCCATCTGAAAGTTCTTTTAAAATTGCCAGTGAATAGAGGGTTTGTAAATTGTTGCTGTGCACAAAGTAGGTAATTATGAATTAGGCACACTCTGATGCTAATACCACTCACAGTCACTCACATTTTCCACTGATGTGAACTTTTAAAGAAAGTGAAACTTCAGAGGGCACTAAAAAATTAGGATTTTGTACTTCCTATTACATGGTATATTTTTGTTGTTCCATTTATAAAGTTTGGAGAAGTAATAACATTACATGACAAAGTCAGTAGTTTTACAAGCTTCCAGTCTTTTACTTGAGAAGAAAATCTTCCTGTTTAATAAAGATGTTATCATGAGCCTTGAAAATACAATGACAGCACTTGTTAGTTCAGATCTCTGGGTCCTACGTAGACCAGTGAGTGGATTAAAACCCCTCCTTTCCTGCAGTCCTCAAGGAATATCTGGGGAAATTTAATTCTCTATTAGGGGCTGAATTACCTTCCTCCTTTCCCCTTAAATAGACCATGTTCTGAGTTCCTGTTGTTATATCTTTCCAGCAGCAGTTCCTCTTCATTAAGGTTTTTGGATTCTGGCATTTTCTGGAAATAAAATGAACACAGCCTAGAAAAAGTCCATGTTTTCAACATGCTGCACACTTTCAATAATGTTTAAAATTTTCTGCAATTTACAAACTATAATTCTTATTTTGCAGATCAGCAAAATGGAAAAAATTACTTGACTTGTAAAAACCAAAATGAGAAATGAAGACTTAAATCCCCCAAGACTGGGGATGTTTTTACTGGGAAACAGTTGCGACAATTTGACCCCTTAGCCATATCTACCTGAAAAGGCATAAACAAGTGGTCTGTCAGACCATGAAGGTGTTGGGATGAGGAGCTGGGAGCCCCATCACCCCAGTGACTCTTACACACAATGGATGTGAAAATTTGCTCTTTTCTTTTTCTTTCTGCCTACACTTCAAAGGTAAAACATTCCATGACTCCTCATGCAAGTAAGGAGTCATCTCATGAATGATCATTTTTAAAGGTCAGAAATTTATTATGCTATATATCTTTATTATCATGAACATTAGCAACACAATACCACGAGCACTCATAATGGTTCGTAAATGATAAATAGTAAGTTACAGTTCATATTCTTTCTTTTAGGTGCCTAGAAACAATTAAACACTGAAGAAATAATCCTAGTGAAAGCACTGTACTATTTGATGACCATTTGTATATTAATCAGAGGAAGAAGTATATTTTTATCACATTATCTTCCCCTTTTGGTTCACATGTTCTGAAAGATTAATTGTCCTTAATATTTCAATCCCTAATGGCATAAAGCCAAAAGAAACAAGATTTGCAAAGGGTGCTAGCTAGAAATGCCACAAAGAGAAGGCTCTGATTTTTAGGATTTTTCTTCCTGTCATTTCACACTGGGTTCCACAGTGCACGCCTGCTGAGAATGATGCCGCTAATAAGACCACGGTCAAAAGTCACTGCAGAAAATAACCACATGGATTTATGTTACGCCTATGCTCTGAACATTAAGCAGTTTTCTTTAATCACGTCTCTGCTGGAGATAAGTCCCTTTGCAGATGAACCTGGAGACCAAGTTATGAGCAATTCTCATCCACGTCAGTGAAAAATTCCTTTCCGAAGTTAAACTTTCTTCTCACAGCCCGGTAAAATAAAGTAGTTGACTCTGTATCTGGCTGAAGTACATAAGACGAGTCTTTCTCCTTCTACTGACCCTACTGGGGAAGTGACAGCTTCCAGCAAGGAGGACTAGCCGTTATCTGAGACTTCTGGGCACTGAGGGGGCAGGATTTACAGTACTTTCCTTCTCTATGTCAGTCTATTTGTAGGGACTAAATAACTTTGTAGGGACTATGAAATAATCTGAGGAGGTGATTCTACCCCTCCACTCCGCTCTGGTGAGACCTCATCTGGGCTACCATGTCCAGGTCTGGAGTCCCCAACATAAAAAGGACATGGACCTGTTGGAGCAGAGCCAGAGGAGGCTTTGGAGATGCTGGGAGGGCTGGAGTCCCTCTGCTGGGAGATGAGGCTGAGAGAGTAGGGGGAGGTTCAGCCTGGAGAAGAGAAGGCTCCAGGGAGACCCTAAAGCCTCTTCCAGTCCTAAAGGGGGTCCAGGAGAGATGGGGAGGGACTCTTGATCAGGGAGGGGAACCATAGGATGAGGGGGAAGAGTTTGACACTGAAAGAGGGGAGAATGAGATGAGATTTGGGGAAGAAATTATTTGCTGTGACAGGGGTGAGACCCCGGCCCAGGTTGCCCAGAGAAGCTGTGGCTGCCCCATCCCTGGAGGGGTTCAAGGCCAGGTTGGAGGGGGCTTTGGGAAACCTGCTCTGGTGGGAGGTGTCCCTGCCCAGGGCAGCGAGGTGGGACTAGGTGATCTTCAAGGTCCCTTCCAACCCAAACTGTTCTATGATTTTATGATTCTACAGCTAAACAACTTAAAAAAGGAATAGCTGGTCATTTCCTTGACCTTCCTGTCCCTGTCTTCCTGTGCTGAAGGATTTCCCAGTCCTAAAGTAGAAGTGGGGTATTTATGCATCACTCACTTCTGAACTCTACCTACCTTCTACTTCACTCCCTGTTATATGAAAGTAGATTATTTTTAAATTAATTTTTCAGATGTTTGCATTGTAGTATTTTAGACAGATTTCTTCAAAGGAATCTTGTTGTGATAGACCATTTGCCCACAATTCTTCTCATAATATACTGGTTGCGGGTTTATTGCTCTTGATTTCCTTCCTTCCTCACTGCCTCATCCTGTACCACTGAAATCAATGGAAATTCTAAAATTAATTTAAATACATGTTTTTAAAAAAGTAGCTGAGAAAACAAGAGCAGGCCTATGTTCTTGGCACCATCTGATGTCACCAGAAATGTATAAAAGCCTCTAAAATAATAGGTCTCGAATGTTCTCCGAACTCTGGTGTAAAATTAACATTTGCATCATCTGTTCTATCAGTGTCAGCAACTCATCCACTGGAAATTTCAGATCACTTGAGTCTTCCTTAAAATTGGAATGAAATGTAACCCTCCCTAAGAAAAATATTTTCCATCTGATTTGTGCTCTCCGTTTAGAATGTTTAAGCAGTATAGTGTCCTTAAAACCTTCTGATTTAGGTTAAAACTATGCACTGTCTTGAGAAATATCTAGTTTGTTTATTTATAATTTTTTGTCAGTCCTTGGCATGAGTCCTTGGTAACCTGGATATGCTTACCACTAATTTCTACATGAAAAGTCATGCAGACAGGCTTACGCTGCTCACAGGGATTTTTAGTCACAGATTTGTTATTCAGTTACAAAGTTTGAAATGGATCATTTTTGTGTGAACTCTTTCTCTGATTGCATATATACATATTACAATTTAGAAAACCTTTGAAAACACTGTATTTTCAATGTCAGTGGTATCAATAATTAACTATGTAAAGACATTTTGAAATATATAAAAAAGTGGAAAGATTTTGTTACATATTTTAAATGTCAAGAGAAGTTTTGGGCCATCTTTGTAGGGCCTTGAGAAATGTTCTGGAAGTTGTATTTTAACCATGTATAACAAAGTACTGGTGCTTCATTTTTTACAGCAAGGGTTGCCAGGTTAGCAAGGTTTTAAAATGCTGGGCTATAAAGCCTTCCATTGCCCATTTTCACATATTCCTTGCAATTTTGGTTTTAGATCTACCGCTGAATCTCACATTATGATTCTTTTGACTTACTGACATGCTGAGCTGATTTCTAAAATCAAAATAATTTAATGGAAAAATGGGTACCTAGTACATAGAGGTTAGAATATGTTTAAGCACTTAAAAAACCCAACAAAATTACCTCTGGATCTTATACTGGCTATAGAGGGGAATTCAGATGTCTAAACTAAGACAGATGATCCCACCCTCAGTATATCCATTTCAACGTGAACAACATCCATCTGTTCAACCTTATTATGTATATCAACTTGTACATAAACAGATATGCTGGCAACATCGGTATTGGAGTAAGGCACTTAGCTTATTACTGGTTTTTTGATTGAGACCAGCCACAAACGTACTTGACTATTTGGCATAATAACAGATTTATTGTGACTGATCCCCAAAATCCTTGGCCTGCATGTTCCAGACAGGCCCATCCTTGTCTCCAAGAGAGGAACCCCTATCAATCTTTTTATTCAACCCTCATGTTAAACCGTTTCTCTCATTCAGTTGCAATAAAAGCTTTTCTGGGGGATTTAAGCAATCATTTTCACCAATCAAATATTTAATGTTGATAATCAAATGAGTTCTGAAAGTAGTAGCTGCCAAACCCCTGCAGTCCCAAGAATGGTATAAATACAATCCCTTGAACAGCCATGCACGGCAAGCAAATTAATAACTATCTTGACTGATTTATGGGCAACTTACAAACAGAAAAAGCCCGTAATGGGATAGAATATATATGTCAACTACTACAAATTGCTGAAGGACTGCCAGACCCTAGTCACCTTCAAACCACAGACATCCGTATCATATTGCAGCAACAAACTATGGAGAAGAATTTATGTTCTAAACTAGCAGGTTGGATTAGAAGTCTCCACGGAACAATTCAGTTTTCTCACATGTTCATTGAGGAGACACTTAGAGACAGATGTGGGGAAAAGCTAAACACATGTTTTTATCTGAATTCTCTCCTCCTTTAAGCTTCCTTGATTACTCACAATTTCATGTTATTCCCTTGAGAGAGAGCCCAGGGTTCCCTTGAGGCAAGGCACTTACCTCAAAGCATCTCATTCTTGAAAAACATGGCCAAAGTAATTTCCAGTTTGCTTGACCTGTGAGTCAAAGCACCAGAGAAGTTAAGTTCCTTTGCACTTGAGAGGAACAGAAGCAACTTGGATGTCCCCGGTCTTGGCAAACATTTTGGACAGGCAACTTCCTGTCAACTCTCCATCTAAACTTAATGAACCTTACATTCTTACAATATCCCATTTCACATCACATTCAGCTTCCACTATAATCCACCATTACCATAAAATATGGTCCATTTCCTGGTCCAGCTTCCTCAGCACCACTGGCTGCATCTTGCACTATTGGGCTCAGGAACCTGGAAGGTCTGAATGCAGACCTTACCAGTCAAAAACCTCAGCAAAAAGAGTCCCAGTGAAAACCCTCAGTAAAAAGAGTCACACAAATAAAGCTGTGTAGTGTACTATCAGAGAGATGGTTTTGGCACCAGACAGTACTGTCCTTTCTGGAATCAGAATAAAAAAGAGAAGGTCTGGAGAAGGTGCTGAAGAAGGTTTTGATTCCTGTGGTGGCCAGTTTCCATAGAGCTGTCACAAGTAGTTTATGAATCCCACATATTCTGCCAAAGTCCATTGTAGGTGTGAACCTCTCGGTGGCCAATTTGGGTTGGATGGGTTAGGCTCAGTGCTCTCCACACATACCACCCCTTCCTCACTGCTTAGACTCAGAGGTTAATATTTGAAAATCACATTTGAGCAATTTTTCAGTGTGGTACAACCTGCAGATGTGCCTCTATGACACAGAATACTCTACCATCCCTACCCGGTGGCAGCTCTTTGTCACTTTTCCTGTTATGCTTTTGTCCCAACTGTAAAGCTAGGTATTTTTCTAGCCAGTGCGAAAATCTAGTGAGTACTGGGTGCAGGGGAGACAGCAGTATCTAAGCTCTTCTTTCTCCTACTTTCAAATTACAGCATGTGGTAGAAAATCAGAGGTTGAGAGCTAATAAACTTTTAGAAGGGCCTGACTAACTTATTTTCAAGTGGTTTATATATTTCTTATGGTCTATTGTTTATAACAAATGACAATACTAATAACATCCTCAGGTTCTGTTTAATATTAAAGACTTATTTAGAGAAGAATAAAGAAATAATCATGATGCCCTGGTCTGTATCTATACTGGGTTAGAGGCTCTTCAAGAGTGTGACAGCTAATTAGCATGTGCTGGAACGATGTTCTCAGTGTGTTACTGACTGAATCTTCATTTAATGTAGCAGATGCAAGAAGAATCCCTACAGCCTGACCTTGTTATATATGTGTAGTATAAAGCTCTCACCTCTACCAAAATCATTACATCTATACTCTAAAATGACTAATCAGTATAAGGCTGCTGTGAAGTATAAATAAAAATATACCTTCTCCAATAACATAAACAAAAAATTTCACCGTTATCAAATTAAAATTTTATTGGAACTTTGAGATTTTGGGAGTGAATTTGCGATATCTGTTACAGCAAAGGACGATGTAAGAGAGCACAATTGTAACATTCCTCCAAGTCCATGAAGTCACTAAGTATAGATTAAATTCACTTTACGGATGAAACTTTGCCCCAAACACTGTGTACAGAGCATATGTTTCAAATTGTCTGTATTTGTATAGTAATAAAATGTTCCTTCATTCCTAATCAAAACACGTACTAGTACATTTTAGGACACTTTTCTTCTTAGCCAGCTTGAAGGTTGATTTATATTTAGCTAAATGTTTCTTTCTATAGGAGCTCCAGTTCAGTTCTGAAGAGGGAAGCATCTCTGCATTCTTCAGATAGTGTGCATGGCAGGAATATCACAAATGTGTAGCATTATTTAGGAATGTGTGCATCGAGGAGATCGTGCATGCTTTCCATGCCTGGGTAATCTAAACCAGAATATACAATATGAATCATCCCTCCCTATTCCCCCTGCGGAGCTGGCATAACACAATGGCTTGACGACTCCTTGGCATTTTAGGAGCAGCCCCTTTGTTCTCATTGATCCCGGGGCTGATGGGGCTGTCTCCGAGTGCTGGGATTCAGCAGACACCTTTAAAGAAACTGATCTTTATTGGAAAAACTGAATTAAAAAGCAAGGGCTGTGAACAGTCATCCCTGAATCCCAAAGGAGAGTCCCTAACTGGCTGCACTGACCAGATTCGTCATGGAGCTGACCAGTTAACAAGTTTCTTTACCGTCTGTGTATCCTTAGTTGGCACTCGCGCTGGACTAAGTTTTGAGAGAATGGGGCAGCTCTGTCCTTAGGGCTGTGGATTGGGACACGGTAAACATCGGATAATTTCCCAGTTCTGCCACAGACACCCTGTGATACAAATGGCAAGTTATTCAATTTCTTCACATCCTTATTCCCCAAATGAGTGATAATATTGTTAAGACACTTCAATGCCCAGTTCTGTGCTTCTAATATGTGCACACAGGATGAGGTACAGTAAGTAGACAGACAGTACAAATATCCTTACCCTGGAGAAGTATCCACTGAATGAGAATTTTGCTCATCTAGCAGTAAATCAGCAATCTGTAATGATTTCAGCAGTTGGCTGGTTGGTAGTGAAACCATCAGCTCTACAGCATGGGCAGATGCCTCTGTAGTTATTATTTCATGCAGTTGAGGTCAGGATTTGGCCCTTACATTCAAATTGCCCTGATGACTTTTGCTTCTAAAAATAACTAGAAGCAAATTGCAGAGGACAAACGGTATGCTGAAGCACTAGCTCATCTATAAAATCTTCTTTTTTTTTTTTTTTATGAAGACTTAAAAGAGCATTTGCCGCACTGTCTCCCTTTTCTGTTTCAGCTCCAGCAGCCCACAGCTAGAAGTGGCGGTGAATAAAATATTTTGCCAGATGAACTGAAAAGAGACTCAGCCTAATGTTGGTTATGGCCTATTTACAACGCTGGCTGCAAAACCCAACCTTCCCCGACCACTCCATAAGCCCAAGAGCACAGTTTTACTTAGACTATGGAAAAGTGATATTTCTCAAAGCACTCGTCCAAACAGAGATCTGGCTGCAAGGGATATTGTGGGCAGAATCATGTTGTGCCCTTCCATGAGAGCTCAGAATATTGGTACTTTTTGTCCTTGCCATGGCTTTTGGCAGAAGATTTGCCTTTTTGAGGTTGAAAATAACGACAACAGCAGTATTTGAGTGACACGAGTGCAAGCTGTGAGCTTCGCATCGCACCTCAGTGTTAGAACCCAAGGGGCTCGTGCGTATCAGCATGACATGGAGGGCTTCCTCTGAACACCAAAGCTCCAACAAATCAAAACAGGTTTGAGATTTTACAGACTCGCAAAGACACTGTGGCATCTCTGGTGAATTCGTGCCCTCCCTCTGCTAACATATATTAGTTGTAACATAGGTATGCAAGCTGGTCTCTCTCTTCTGTGTTCCTGCTCCCTCCTAGCTGTTTTGTCCTTCAAGGGCCTCCCACAGCCTCAGTTTTTATTTTTCCAGGGTGCTAAAGATAGCAGGGATAGGGAACCACAACCTCCCTGAGAGCAGGAGGAAATGTGCAATGAGCAGGGCAGGGCAGGTGGCTCAAGGATTTTCAACTAACACGGCAGAGTGGGAGAACATTTTAATTCTGATTCATGGAGATGGTTGTGGAGAGGCTGGGCATAGTAGATATTTTCACCATCCTTCAGTAGCTTTGGGAGGCACCAGGGCTAGAGTTACACACCTTCTGAAGGTGCTAGGTAGCATGATAGGCTTTCCAGTAAACTTGCATAGCAAAGACTCTTCTCCTTCCTGAGGATGGTCACAAGGACATCATACCAATGGCAGAAGTTAGGGGGAACCACCATGGGGGTAGCTTGAGCTAGAGGGGAGAAGTAGGGCCTTCCCAGAGCATCCAGTTTGTAGAATATAAATTCACACCCAGATACTCTTCTAATGGTCTTTGAAGAATGTGTTGTCTGTACTTTGGGTGCTGAAAGCTGTGGAGGGGTTTTTCAGTCTCATTATGGTGGCATCAGAAGGATCAAATCCAGTATCCATATCAAAAATCCCTTTTCCTTATAAAGAGGGCAGCTCACACTTCAGAAACTATATGAGAGTGTGCTCAGTCAACATGCACTTGGCCTAGAGCTAATAAAGCAAGTTAATTCCATTAGAGTTGTGAAGAGGCTCCTGAAGCTGTTGACAATTGTTTTCAAGCAATTATAAAGAGAGAAGGTGTAAATCCAGTTGTTGTGCAATGAAAACAACATTTTTAATGGGTCTCTAAGCATCAATGCAGAGTCTCTAGCGAATCGTACAAGAGGATATAATTGAAGCCTTCAATTATTATGCAAATATAAAGTGTTTTGAAGAGCTGTGTATGTTCTCTAAGTACCTAAACCCGAACTAAGTTCTGTGGCTGAGCAGAGCCAAAGGTCTGTGCCTTGGCCTGACGGGCTGACGGAGTGAGACTGCAGTGATTTTGACGAAGACGTGTGTAGATTAAAAGCTTACTACTGTTCTCCCTGCTGGAGCCCAGCCAGGAACAACAGAGGAAGGCACTGGGCTGATGTCATTGTCTGGAGCTGCTGGGACCGCATTTATCAAACCAGACGTGCTATGGAGGCTAAATAACGGTACTGAGGGTTTTAAATCTAAAAAGCCTCATGCTGTTTTGAAAGCTTTAAATAAAGATCCACTTAAACTGGCAGTGAACCTAGAGAGAATCCTCTATGCTGACTGTGCTTGCATCCATTCCACTGTTTTTCAACAGCATAAGAAAAAAGGTATGTGAATTCATGCCCGGGAAATGCATGGAGACAACAGATTTCTAGCCATGTTTCTGCTAGTATCACAAGTAGTAAGTTTGTTTGAAAAAAAAAGTATTTATTCTAAGCATGAGGCATAGAAACCACTTGATCTTAATCTGAAGTAGTTTAAATGGCTCTCCACATGTGCTGCTTAAAAGATTGTTGGTGCGAGTGAGGCCAAAATTGTCCCAAATGCACCCGAAGACAACTGACGTACACAGACAAACATCAACGCATCGGTGGAAAGAAAGCAGACAGCCAATATTTATTTTAAAGTCTTATCCACTTCAGAAATAGTTTATAGTTTATGCATAATATTGTTTCCATTTTGTACAGATTTTTATTTTCATTTTCTAAGAACCTGCCTTGGGTTGTCTCTCCATATGGACTAAGTGCTTTGTCCTTCTCACCAAAAACAACAAAGCAAAAATTTAGGGGTTTCTTCACGTTTCTTTATGGCTTCTAAATGACACAGAAGAGTTAACGGCAAAATCCTTATACTATTACACGTACTGCAGAGGTTGCAAAGTGCCTGCGTCATTCCACATGGCACGGGCAGTCATCTCTATGTAACGCAGTTATATCCCTTTGAAGAAAAGTCAACCAATTTATCTGACAGACTACTTTCAGGCAAATTAAATACCTGCACCATAACAGTTAAAACATGCCTTCTCATTACTTCAGGTGAAAAAAAAGAGACACTAATTTTAACATTGCTGTGGCTATTTCTAAGAAGTTTTTTTAGTGCATCCGTAAACATGTCCTAAAAAATCAATTTTCAGTTTGGTTTAGGGAATCCGCTATGAAATATTAATGATCTAAGCTGAAAGATATTCTGGACACTATGTAGGGGAACATGAAAAGCATCCTGTTGCAATTTAGATTTTCTTCAACAAGCAGCAGCAAAACAAGTAGATTTTAAAGTCATCTGTTCAATTATTAACTTCATCAAAACCATCAACTGTAGAAATAAGTGAATTTTCTACTGTATGACAGAGTCTACAAATTATTAAAAAGTGAAACTAAATTACAAAATTTTTTCCCCAGTTCTGGACTGCAAAATGCTAAAAAGCCTTTTCTCATGATTCCTAGGAGAGACATACCAGTGTTAGAATTTCATTTTGTTGGAAGAACACTAGCAGTTTAGTAGGATATTTTTTCTTCTTATTTGAATCTGGCCCATATACTTCATTTACTATGAAGTAGTGAAGCAAGTACTGAAGCTGGTTTATTAAATGTATACATTAAACAGAAAGTCTGTATGGAAGTTATGTTCACTGAATAGTTGATATATATTGATAAATATAGTTTGATTGATATATTGATGAAGATAGTTTCCTAGTAGGTGTTTACCCTTGGAGTCATACCTGCTGAACAGTAGTTTTTAAACTTTCTACTTCTGAGGCAACACCATAGAATAGAATCTCATCTGGATTCCAGATGGTTGCAATTTTAGAGGGAAAAGGAAAAAACAACCCACAACAAAAAACCAAATATTTTTTCTTTGGAAAATCAAATATTTTGACTTCAGTCAACAATCAGAAGGAGGAACACAGTTGTATTCAGAAATGCCAAAACCCATTCTTAACAGTAAACCAGTAGCCTTTAAATCCAGATTTCCACTCTGGTGATATTTCAGATTTTGAGCCTGGTTCAGCACTAGAACCACACGGTCAATACTAGAACTGTCTCCTGGGGAGATGAAACACATAAGAGAGACCTTAATGTAACACACCCTAAAAATAATAAAACATAAACTTCTCCTAAATAACTGGCATCTATTCAGAGTTATTGGCACTTGTGTACTCATCCAGATATAGCCTTCTTTATTCTGCATAGATGATACCACTCTCAGTAACAGCATCCCAGAACTCCAACATAAAGTACAGGTGAAGCTTTAGGGGCGTTTTATTGTGGAAATGGAGGACAATCTCATCTTTCTGCACAAGTAGCAGGTGGGACAGGGGGTAAGTCTGGCTTTTTCAGAAAGCACAGGCACAATGCCCCATCCCTGGAAGTGTTGCCCCATCCCTGGAGAGGTTCAAGGCCAGGCTGGATGGGGCTTTGAGCAACCTCATCTGGTGGGAAGTGTCCCTGCCCAGGGCAGGGGGCTGGAACTTGATGATTTTTAAGGTCCCTTCCAACCCAAACCATTCTATGATTCTATGAATGTGTCCAGTAGTTACAAACTGTTAATGAAATACAGTTTTTATTTCCCTTTTCTTGTCACTTTGGATTCCGAGAAGTATCTTTGTGGAGTATTGCAATTTGTGATTCATGTGGGAGGAACACTGGCTGGAATGAGGAGTAGGAATCAGATACATATTTCAATTATGTTACTCCCCTGTATCGTAACATTGCCATTTGTCTTCAGAATATTTGAATTAAACTCATTATCTAAGCTCATTGTACATCTTCATAATCCTTTTCCCCAAAAAACTGGTAAAACTGATGAAAAGGGCTGAATCCTTAACAACATAAAGAAGTTCTCCAAATGGCAACAGTACTCTATTAAGAGACTTTAAAGCTTGCCTAATTGAGCATAACAAGCACATTCTTAAAGCCACATTTATGGAACAAGTGCTGCCTAATGGACAGCCACACTGATATTCTGTGTGAGATCATTTTTATTAGTGTCATTATAATGCTCTGAGATAACCGACTCCAGCAGTTTAATCTTACAAATCAGGCATATTCTGGCTACTGTGATGGAAATCTTCAACCGCCCTCCAAAACAGCCTGGAACAGCCAGAATAAATAGCAGTTGTGAAATATTGTTCCTAAAACTTAATTAGGTGGCAGATTCTTCTGGGAGCCTTTTAGAATTCTAATACACGATTTACAGAAAGAATAAATTATTTTTTCAGCCTCTGACATCACAGAATGATATTACTTCTATATATTTTAAAAATCATTGGAAATGTAGTGTCAACTGATAAGAGACACTGGTTTTGTTTTGGTTTTTCTTTTTTTTCACCCCCAAAAATAACTCTTCAGGACACAGGGAGCATATTTGAAAAGCTCTCAATTTCTTTTACCCTTGAAGTGTCCCAATTGTAAAAAAGCCTCATTTTAAAAAAATCCAGTGTACTATAAGACCATCGTTATGTGGCTTCTCAGTAGCATCAGACATTGGGAGAGATGGACTTATGGGAAGGTCACAAGGAAATGTAAGAGGGGGCAGGTTCTCTGCTGTGCAGCCCATCGATCCACCCCACGGGTGCTTCCAGCCTCTGGCCAAGTCTATCAGTGGGCCAAGTACGTGGGGTTTGAGTTTTTATTTAAGAAGCGTAGCATAAGTGTTTCCAGAGAAATTCAAGCAACCGTGAAGTTTCCTCGCCAAGCTGTGTTGTCGCTCGCTGAATTTACAATTCTGAGAAAGTATCCCACTTAAATGAAAAAACAAACAGATTCCCCTGGTCGTAGCCCCTTCTTCCATGCGCACAGAAATTTGGCCTGGGAAGTTTTTACAAGCCGGGAAAGAGAACGTGGGTCCCTAATGCTAACACTTGCCTTCTCTTCTCTGCCTGAAGGATTTTCTCAAGAATCCTTTTTGCCCATTATTTGGTAAAAAAATCATTAAAACCAGTTGGTTTGTTTTGGCTGGATTTGAGACTGATTCAATCCATTCTGAGCTATTTTTTTAGTGGTTTCATTATCCAAATTTGTATGCATCTTTTGGGCTTGGGAAATGTTGGCACGAGTGCAGTCTTCTTAGTTTCAAAAGTATTAAAACATCTTTCCCTTTCACCAGGGTTTTATTTCTCTCATTACACCATACAAAAAGAAGCAAGAGTTCCTCATTCTGCTGCCAAATTTCATTCTCATAATAATAACAAGAAGTAAACTGAAACAAACAATACAAACCAGATCATTTTTATTCTACCCAGCATATGCTCATATATATAATTAAAAAAGGGTTACAAGACAACTGGCTTTCCTCTACAAAATCTGTGAGAGTGCCAAAAGTTAATTCCTCTTTCAAGATCTTCATAAAGGCGTATCACATCAGAAGGGATGATTATAGGTGATGATAAATGCAGAAGAAATATTAAAGAGAATAAGGAAAGTTTGAATACTGAAAAAAAGTTTGATCTTTTATTTTGTCAGAACATGATCTGTCTGTAGATGGTGGGACACCTTTGACAGGATAGGAAAAGTGGTCACAGTATAACGATGAAAGACCAATGAGAAAAGTGCTTAAAACTAGGATCAAATTAACTAAGAATAAAACATAGCTATGTTGTTAAGAGATTAACAAAAGTCTGTTGCACATTACAAGAAATGGAAATACCATAGGCTACAGATTTTGGGTATAGATTTGGGGATTTTTGCACTCCTCAGATCTACCTACTTACCTTCTAAAATTTCTTTCCCCCACTAGACTTCTTCATGTTTTATTGCTTTGTGAAGTGTTTCTCTATCTATCCTCATTTCTAATACAGCCCTGTTCCATATTTTCCACCTCTGCTACAACCACAGTATTTGACAAAACTGAACTAGAACTCAAGGGGAAATTACATCGTTAATTCACATGATGACTCTAATGTTTGCATTGTTGAAATCAGAGTTTCTTCATGCTCAGTCAGTATCCAGAAGTGGATTGCAGAGTCTTCCTCTCTGTAAGTATAAGGATTTTTTGCATTATTATTTTTTCTTTCATAAAGATAGGTAATATTTCATAAACAGATGACTCTTGATATTCAGACGTTGGGTTGAATTGTCTATTTAAGAGTCACCTAGACCGTACAAAGTAGCATTTCTAACTAAGTGAACATGAGTCAATTTGTTAATAATATATACATTTTCAGTCCTGTTTCCATCAGAAAAGGTAGAAAAGTTAATTTTCATTACATTTTAAAGCTTGAAGAGAATGAATATTTTAAGAGTTTTGTAAAGTGTAATATCAAAGACCATGGGCACTGCTAGAAGGAAGTTATCTCAGTATTTCAGAAAGTATACAGTCAGAACACAATCAGACATTTACGCTAATGGCTTTCTATACTAATAAAATATCTTTGGGGACATCAGAAAGTTCAGAAAGTTAATTCATGATGGAATTGAAGGAAAACTATTACTGTGACAAAGTGTTTACCACATTGCAAGGTAAATTTACAAACACAGCAGTGAAGCACAGTGCATTACTCTAGTAAACGATAGAAACTTAACTGAAGTGGACCAAGAGGGGAGCCCAGCTGTGGCACAGCTGGGATGAGGGACCCTGTGTGATGAGTGAGGGCAGAGTGTTGGCTGAAGAAGGCCAGGAGCAAGGCCCCCCTGTTTTGCTTCTTCTACCCATCCTTCTGGGTACCTTTCCTTCTGGCACCCATGATTTAAAGCCATGAGACAGGAGTGCCTCAGACCAGCCCTGCCATGGAATCATAGAATGGTTTGGGTTGGAAGGGCCCTGGTCAGGGACACCTCCCACCAGACCAGGTTGCTCAAAGCCCCATCCAGCCTGGCCTTGAACACCTCCAGGGAAGGCCAAGAACTGGAAGAGATAGTTTCTTGTAGGAGGACGAATTGAGGCTCATTACAGTGCTGAAAATGTTGTCTGGTTAGGTTAGAAAACTTACATGTGCCTCCGGACCAGCTAAGACCGTCAGTAGGAAGGCTGGAGCAGCTGATGCAAGGGAGATTTATGAGGTCCAAGCTGCTACTCAGAGACACATGTGGAATTATTCCGAGGTGTTGCTCTCCAGTAATGTGTGGGAGTTTTGTAGGTAGTTTGGAAAGCAGGAGTCTAGCTGGAGGTCTGGCAAATTTTATTAATCTCAGCAGTTTTGTAAAGCTCGTTACTGGAACCTCAGTGACCTTTATGAAACTGGTGCCTTTCGACTGTTCCTAATTTGGCCTTGAATGTTCACTTTGGTGTTATTGTTTAATCTCACACATTTTACCTTGCTGTAATCTTTCAGACAGACTTCATTTGAAGTGCAGAATACTGCTTTGGATGTAGGATGTGGCAAAAATGGGCTACAAGCAGCTGTAATTAATGTTTCCTTTTGAAATCAGCTTGTTAAAAGTAACTTGAATCTGTTTTTCAAAGAAACCAGTGACTATTTTCTCCTGGCCATGTTCCAGAAGAATGCATTGGATGCTCAAACAACTTTTATTAAATGGTAGAGAAAGTCCAAAATTTGATTTGGAATGGAAACCTTAGGGAAATCACCCTGAACAGGGGTGTTAGTGCTGCTGAATGTAACCCAAGCGCACATTTAGTTAGAGTTTGAAATGGTGAGAATGAACACAGATGGAGAGAAAAGATTTACAGAGAGTTTACAGATAGTCTCTGGACAAAAAAAAAACTTTGAAAATTTAGGTAAAGGTATTAAACCACAAACAAGCAAAAAAAAGTCCTTCGCAGGTTATCGTGTGGGTTTGGATATACAGTGAAAAACTGGCATATACTGAAAATCAAAGTTTTTTCTTCAGTATTTTAAGTAAAATATTTTCTATTGGCACATAGGAAAATCTAGAGACTTGTCAATTAACCAAGCTGAGAGATCTAGATAGTGAAAGTTAACTAGGGGAAGAAAATTCTCTGGCATATGAGAGATATAACGCCTATTAAGTATCTTAATTCCCAAATGCTGGCAATAATTTTCTAACAGTTTGGTTAAAATAGTAGAGCTCAGATAATCTCATGGGCTTCCCTTGCTGTAATTAGCACAAAACAACATAAACGTGTAGGTGGATTCTGAGCAAAAACGAACATACACCTCCTTTGTGTGGTGAATTCCTACTAATTAAAAAAAAAAAAGCAGAAAAATTAATATGTTACCAAGCCAAAGATTTTTAAGATTTCTTTCATCTTTGATTCCTTTAAGTAACAGATATTAACTGGAATTCTAATCATGAATAATTATGGTCATGATTGTCTGAAACAGCTCAGCAGTTTACAGCCTTGAAAAGGTACATTCTAATTTTGGGTAAACTATGGTTTGGGGTTTTTTTAATTCTATGAAATTTAGATAAGAAAAAGTAAATTAATGGGGTGAGAGGAAAATTTGAGTTATAGGATCAGAAAATAATTCAGGTTTGACAGGGACTCTGGAGGTCACCTTATCTGGTCCTGTTAAAGGGCTAACTTCAAAGTTAGATCACGTTGTTCGGATCCTTAATACCTTCTGTCATTAGACAGAAATAGAAAAAGAATTGGGAGAAAAGCAAAGAGCAACAAAACCCTTCCAGGCTGTTTCCTTTTTTTTTATGTTCTGCTTGTTTTAAATGGATGCTTCAGAAGAGTTCACACCTCGTATAATGCAAAGCTCCGTGATATCAGACTCGGTAGTTGAAAGACGACCATTACCATCACCTCATCTGACCAGATGTGTAACACAAGCGGTAGGTCTTTCCTGACTTATTATTTATTCAGACCTACTACCTTCTGGTTATTTGTAAAAAAAAAAAAAAGAAAGTGTTACTAAGTATTAGAAGTAGTTAGGTGTGTTAAGGTACAGTGGGAAGTTTATCCTGGAAAGCTTTTGCTGACATTGCTCCCTCCTACTTCAGATTATATTCAGTACGGATTATCTGAGGAAATTAAAGGAAATTCTTTTAAACCACTGCACATTACATGAAACACAGACTAAGTACATGTCTGACAGAGCTTTAAGATTGACCCTACAGACTTTTTCTTCATAATGACCAACATAAAGCAACCAAAACTACTTTAAAGCCCTACTATCCTCTAACTTACAACTTTTGAAACAGAGAAAATTCAGCTCTTCTGGGAAAGCAGGAAGGTTAGAAAGACAGCCCATCTCTTCTCTGTGTCCACCACCATTCTGGACCAGCTCTTCACCCCACACTCGTTCTCAGCCCAGCAAATTTCAGCGCCTTCCTGAGCTGTGTCAGTGTTCCTGTTGCTCTGCCTGAGCCACAAGCTGGTTTTTTCCAAGCACCTCCACAGGCTGGCTGTTGTCCTGTGTCCATGATGACCCTAACACAGGTTCCACCTCCCTTTTTGCTGAGCCCATGGCCTCTCTCAGTGAAAACACTGGGCTGCTCCCTAGGAAGGTGAACCCTCCCCTCCTGCCAGATGTTTCTACCTCACCCAGAATACAGTAGATGGGCTAAGACCACCTTCTCTGGGTGACCCTGCTCTGGCAGGGGGTTTGGACTGCATGATCTCCAGAGGTCCCTTCCAACCCCTACCATTCTGTGATTCTACCTGGCTCAGCAACATATCTTTAGTAAAGCAGAACATAAGGTACACATGCAGTACACTGAGCAGGAACGAAACCTTTATGCCATCCATCACAATGTGTGAAAAGATGGAAACTCTGACAAGAGCTAGAACATCTCTTTCAGAAAAAAAGATTGGACTGCTGGTGGGATTGGTTTTGGCAAGAACGCTTCAATCCAAAATTAATTCTCTCCCTTCCCCACTTGCTGAAACAGTGTGGGAGTGTTTGGAGCCAACATTTGGGTTCAGGCTGTACCTGGGGGAGGGAAAGAGGGAGAGAAGAAATTGCTCATTGTTCAATACAGCAGCTGGCAGTTCTGTCAATAAGCAGTGAATCAGGAAAATATTTCCTGCTACAAAGAATTAACCAATTACTGATTAACTCTTATTTAATTAAATTTGAATTGGGTGCCTGTAGTTCACAGTTTCATGTGGGACAAGCTCTTTCCAAGACTATGCCTTCATTAGAAAGTGAGAAATCAAGTGGAAAAATATTTTAAAAAATTTTTAAAATTTGTTTATATATGCTGCTTGCCAGTCATTTTGCATGAATAAAAGAATTTCAAGGAAAATGCAATTAAGTAGAGAAACAACCATATGATGCACCTAAGTGAAAGCAAATTCACTGTCCTATAAAAACTTTCATAAAAATTCACTTTCCATAGTAGGATGAAGCCTGGTACATGCAGCCAAAGGTGCTCCAGCTGTGACAGTCTGAGGGGTTATCTCTTCTGAGCTAACTGCAGGGTCGTTCCAGGGCTGCCTCCTTCACTAACCTCAGGTGTGAAATAAAATTTAGGGGTGTCTCTTATCTTCACTCTCACTTACACTACTGCATTTTAATTCCCAGCCTGGACACTCCAACACCGCCTTCTGGCATGGGGATATCTCACAAGGTGAAGTATTTTAATTATGTGATGATGATTTAATTATATGATGATATTTCTACTAAGATATTATTTTTCTTTGGCTATGAAAAAGGAGGAACAAGGTGCTGGTGGGTGGTGCGCTTCAGCTGGTTCCCTTCTTTGCCGTGAGGGAGAGCTAAGATCAAACCTCAGCATCAGCACTCACTTCACGGTGTTTGGAGACTGCGACAGCTCCAAAGGACAGAAACAAGGCAGCTGGTTTATAAAAGCCCATCATTAGAGCAGGGGAGTGTGAACTACAAGGTGCCCAAGGTCCCTTCCAACAGCTGAATAGTGTACAACAAGGACTTCAACCCAGGACCCTGCTCACCGATTTGGGCACAGAATCTCACTTTCCACCTCCTTCCCCTCCTCCCCCTTTTCCATAAATTCTTGTCTTTGCATCGAGCAAAGATATTGCCTCGGACTTGCACTTTGCAGATGGTTTGTGAAACCTGCTGAAACATAGCCTGAGCTTAAGATTCAGAACAACATGTGAAAACAGAAGGAGAAGTTGCACAATATTTGAGAAGATTTGTTTGGAAAGGAAAAAAAATCTCTTGGAAGGCAGGAACAGGGCTTTCCAAACAAACACCGAAATCTCAGAGTTTATCAATAACTGTAATCACAACTCTCTAAACCATTTGTAAATAAAACAATTCCAGTATTAAATGTTTTAGTAAGTGCATTACTGAAAACCTAATTACATCATGTCATCAGTGAAAGTCAAAGTCAAAACATCAGTGGAGATAATGTTTTGAGTTCAAACGAAGAACCATTTTGGTGAACTCCCCAGGGGGAAAGAAAGGAATAACCCTTCCTTGGTTCTTCAGCTCAACACTGAAGGTAATTCTGAACATACATCAGCCAAACACAGGGAATACAACACCAACACCAAAAAAGAGCAAGAAGGGGTTTTACATGTAAGCTTTTGGGTGAAATGTAAAGCCTCTTCGCAAACAAGAGGATGGCCTGGATTTTCCAGTGATCCCTTTTGACCCAAATGCTATGAAAGAAAAACAAAACAAAAACAAACTATGAATCAGATCACTTCTAAGTAATGGTCCCTCAAATGGAATGTTTTCTTAATCTGACTATTTCTGTAATGCTGTCAAATCAGCCAGTCATATTTTCCTGGTACAGTTTGTCCTTCGTTTACTTTTTACCCTTCTGGAAGTTTTCAATATTAAATTATACCTTCATGTGCATTAATGGAAGTATTTTCCTGAGGAAAGAAATGGGATCGACTGGACTCTATTTGTCATGCTGGTCGTCTTCTGTTTTTCAGTTTGATTTACTTCTCCTCAGCCAGCAAGGCTGTTCCAAGAATTTTTAAGTGTTATTATCAGTCATTTGAAAAGGTTATTACTTCACTGTGTAACCACTTAATTTACATAAAATCTGCTCTGACTAATTGGGATATATCTAACTGTCTGGGTATTGCCTTTCTTGTTCTTTGACAAACACCCCATCTCCCAAAAAAGGGAAGCCAGAATATAAAAGAAGGTAAGACTCTGACAAGGGCGAACATGTGCTGAAAACTATCAGGGAGAAATATGCGTTCCCTTTCTGTGCCTCTTCCCTCCATGGTCTGCAGTTTATGTAACACCGTGTCAGACGGACCCTGGTCTGCAGAGAGGATTGAACAGCTTCAGGCAAGCCAAGGAGGAGTTCTTATGTCAAAAAAAAAAAAAAAAGCACAACAACAACAGAATAATTTTCTTTAAAAAAGTTTTTGAAAGGTTTTCTCAAGACACTTAAGTTTTATGACAGTTAGATTTTTTGATGAAGAAAAAAAGCCAAGTAATTCAGATTCACTGAAACTGTATTTTGTTGGGAAAAAAAACCAAACAAACCCTGTTGTTTTGTTGGACTTTTCATAGTCAACCGAAAGCTTCTCAGCACTGAAAAAAAAAATTGAACTTGGTCAGTTCTAGATGGAAGGGCAAGTCTTCAGCCACAAGAAGGGAAATAACAGAGCAATGGACTGGCTGGATTTGGAGAGATCTGGTGAATTGGGCTTATCATTCCTTGGAAGGCGCGAAGGAAATCCTCATGGGCTGCCTTTTCACGAGAGCTCCTGCCCCTTAAAAAGTAATAATAAGAATTAAATTAATAAATAGGAATAGATTAAAATAAAGGGATTAAATTTTACCCCTTATTTAAATGCGAATATAAAAGGCCACAGGAAAAGAGTACATCACAATTTCCCTGTAACTGCCTGCTCACAGCAAAACTTTAACTGTAGACTGGTCTGCAGATGACTGCACATCATCGTCATGATCAGCTAATTAATATTCGATTGTGTTTATCTGTTCATTACAAAATATCTGCCTGGTTCTATACCATCAATGACCAGCGCAGCCCAATTTCCACCCAATTTATAGGGACTAGGAGGCTCCTCCCAGGCTGAACTCAGTTCCCAGCTCTGACAGGAAACCACAAGCTGTGTAAACAAATGGATATTTTGATAAAGGATATATCCAACTTCGTATTTAGTAATCGTTAAAACAAACTTTCTGACCAATAATGGACAAAATTAATACAGATGAAGGATTTATGGAAAAGTTGGTTGAAGATTCATTTTTAGTCTCTGATCATAAGGAAAACATTTTGTCATGTATTTGCCAAGTCCTATAGACTTTTTGAGAGATCCACGCTTACTTCCTCCTTGCATTGAGTATTTTGCTTGCTGCAGAGGTTTAACAATTGCAGTGTTAAATCTGTGATAGTTTTGGCATGTCTGTTTGATGCAGGATTAATAGTGAACAATATGAATTGAATCTGTATTCACATGGCTGGCAAATGTATCATATAATTTCAAAGGAAATCATAGTGATACCACAACTATGTATGTAAAGTGAATATTACGTTGTATTCTCAGATCTTCTACTACTTAATATTTTTTTGCCTTACTTCTCTGTTTAGGTCATAGTTCATAAAGCCAAGAGACACTTATATGCATTTGAAAAGGCCTGAAGCTCTTTCAGAAAGACACTCAGGAGCTTATAGAGTGAAAGCTGTAAGGGAAGCACGAGCATATTTTGTATTTTATCATGCATGATTTATTTAACTGAGTAGTCAGACAGCTATTTATGGCTTAAATTATTAAAACCACCCATGATTCTTCAGACTTTCAAAGACAGCCACAATATAACATAATAGGAAACATAATGGACCAAATTTCAGCTCTGCACATATTTAAGTACTATATTGCATTCATCTTCTGAACTGCTATCTCTTCAGACTATTCCATTTCTCATTTGGTTTGACACTCACTCTCAGATTTCATTAAAGGCTGGTTTTTATCAAATTCTTTGGAGTCTCAAAATAGAATTTTCCTTTTTTTAGGATTTGGTGACAAGTAGCATTAATATACTAGAAGATTTATTTTCCCTTTAGCATGCAAAGGAATTATTTTGGTTGCTTCATCATAAGCATAAAGATTCTGGTGTGGAAATCAATGTCCTGGCATTAATTGTACTGTATTAATGCAAAGTAATTAATTAATGTCATATTAATAATAATCTTAATTCAGGTATCAACATATGAGTGCATTAAGGCCACATTCTAGTCTATATCTTGTGCCTCTGCCCACTTTCTTAAAGATCCCGGCACAGGAACCCTAAATCCATTCCCTGACTCCCTGTGGCACATATTTAAGACACAAATCACAGTTTTCAGAGGAATTCAGAGGCATTTCAATTTTGTGAAAATAACGTTTTTCAGTTTTCTATATGAGCACCTTCAGTAATTGCTCTAATTGCTCCATCTGGGGATGGAGCCATTTGAGCTGAAGAGACATCACCAGCTCCTGGAGAAGACAAGGCACCTTCACAGGTCAGGAAAACAGGAAAACTTTCTCTTTGAAAAAAGCCACAAAACATAAACATTATGCCTGTTGGGCAAAAGGCCTTTTCTTACAAATCTTTATCAGTGAAAATTAAGTTTTATAAAGATTCAAAGCCAGCCAATGGGAAGATTTTTCTCTGAAAAGGAAGGAGGTTGAGAGATTTTGAGCAGTTCAGTGATCAGCTTCACCCTGACATGGATTTTATATGGAAAATTCATAAGTTGTATGATCCTGCATGGTGTTATAAATGCACCAGATATTAGATAGGTAGGGAGACAGAGATACTAGTTATTAACCTGAAGGAAGCCAAAGAAAAACCTTGCTCACATCCTTTTCTCTATCTGCAGTTACCCCACATAGCTCTACTTCTATTAACCCACCCATATGCTGTGTGTGATCTGAGTTTGAACTGGTTATTTCTCCACACCTTGTACACAGGTATATTCTTACAGAGAATAATATTTAGCATCTGCTCATACTCTTGCTTAAATATAAATCAGACTGCTTAGTCCTACACCTAAAAAATAAAACTGAAAATAAGGAAGAAAGAAAAAAAAGAAAAAGAAAAAGAAAAAGAAAAAGAAAAAGAAAAAGAAAAAGAAAAAGAAAAAGAAAAAGAAAAAGAAAAAGAAAAAGAAAAAGAAAAAGAAAAAGAAAAAGAAAAAACAGTGAAGCTATTTCCCAGCTGCTTCAGATAAGCTTTCTCAGATGACAGAAAGATGACTGCTCTAAAGAAAAGCTGTCATTTAAAAATAATAATATATGTTTTGTCAGAGGTAACAAATACATCCTGATTGTTTTTCTTGTTGGACTGGTAATATATTATTGATGGACATGAACTTTAACCTGTGGTTTGCTACTGTCTTTTGGCAAAAGGAGCTTAAACTCGAGATAATTCCCCAAATTTAGTTTGATTGACCAAACACTCTGTGATTTACCTTATTAGGACAGCCATCTGACCACGGAGGCGGCCTCAGCATTCCAGACGGGAGCCTTTGCCACCCACCAGCTTGTGGAAATTACAGGACAGAATTTGAAAAGATGAACATTTCTTTATCACTGCAAATGTCATTGCTTTATTTTAGTTACACCTTGGAAAATGAGCATCACAAGGCGTAGTGCACAGGTCCTTTTCCTGTTGTATATAAATTACACATGAACAGACTTCTTCACATTTACAGTACAAATAGTAAATATAAGTATAATATGTTTAAAATAATGTCTTCTCTCAATTCAGATTTTATGAGACCAGTCTTTAGCTCCTTCCTCATGCCTTACATGTTTAAAAATCCAATTGCAAGGAGCATGAGCAAAGGGTATGTTGTCAAAATATTCTGCTATAGAAAACTCAAGAATATACTCATTGTCCATAACCACCTTTTGCAATCTCCCCAGCACATTGAAGTGAGGCAAGTTTCGTGTAAGGCATTTTAGTAGTATAATTTCATCACAGGAAGTCATGAGCTTAAACATTAGCAAACTTTCCAGACAGGAAAGAAAAAAAAAGAAAAAAATATCCCTTTAAGCACTCATACTTTTTTGGATTTGAAATGGACATGAAGCACAACTTGCACCATTGGATTCATGGCACCTCACTGGTTTCTACTCGTCTTCAAAAAAGTCCTGATATGTTTTTCACCATCTTAAAAGCCCACCTTAACAAACAAAGTTGAGGTTTGTTATTCAGCCTTCAACTTAACATAGAGATGTGCCTTTGGGACCTATTGCAGAGATTGTTCTGGTTGTCTTTCTGGGAAAAAAGGAAAGGATTATTCCCCCTGTCACAGAGGTGCCTCTACAGTAGAAGGTTTCTCTGCCCCATGTAAGACCAAGGACAAAGCAGGAGATACCAGGAGGTATCCGACCAGTTGTTGACATGAAACAGGTTTCAGGGATGTCATATGTGTTCGTCTTTCAGAAGGGCCTCAACCTCCTTGTAAAATTGAGCTGGAGGGATATTAAGAGAAAGACATTCCCCAGAACGAGCCAGGATGCCCCATCATGCCTGTGTGAGGAAAGGTGTTCAGGGCTCAGTCAGGGAAATGGTAAAAGGCAAGGAGAAACATGCATTCATCAAGCAGAAACAGCTCCAGAAGGAAACATCATCCCCAATGTGAAGGTCACTGCTGCACAGTTCCCAGAAGAGCTCAATGAATAAAATCCCTCCATCTTGGTCTCTCCTTTCAGGTCCAGGACAATAGGGCCTGTGTGGTGGCCATAGCATAAATGTCACTCAGTTTTTCATACAACACTTGAAAAAATATACAGATCTTTTGCTTATAAAGACAAGTCCGGTGTTAGATATTTTGAATATATTGAATTTTCATTTGAATTATTTGAATATTGAAAGGTGACGGAGCTTCAGCTCAAAATGTTAAATGTACAGAAGCTCAGCAATCCATATGGACACAATTCTTGCCTGAAATGTCCAGGGGTTTGTGGTCATCAGCAGTTCCAGTAGCTTTCTGCCCAGCCCCTCTGAGTCACAGTGCTGGCCACCACATTGCTCCTGGTGTGGAGTTATGATCTGGTTTCCTCCAGGGCTTCAGCAGTGCTCAGCTCCCTTTCTTTATACTCCAAAAGTACAAAAATTCTCGGTGTAGTTATTGCAGCTTCTGGTGGAAAATAGGGTGTATTTTCTCTTATATTTCATATGTGTTTTTTAGGCTTACAAAATTAAGCTCTCTTCCTTTCCCTGACCTGCCCCACCCTGCCTTTTTTTTCTCTTTTTCTTTCTCTTTGGTTTTTTTTGTTTTGTTTTGTTTTGTTTTTTTGGCAGGGAAGCTCCAGATCATGTTGAACTCAAAGGATGAAAAACCACAAGAATGCAAGAAAACCATTACAATCTTTGTTTAAATCGCAGCAGTACTATGCCAAGAATACTTGCTCCTGGTATTTATTCCCTATTGTCAAAATCATTGCAAATAGCAGTCTGTCTGAAACACATGGATTAAGTCATTGGCAGAAGGCAAAGCAGGAGCCCCGAGAGCTGTACGAAGCACGCCACACTGACACTGGAGATCATCCACTTGCATGGTCTCAAAAATTATTTATACTCATCAGTGCTTCAAAGAAACAAGACAAGACGCCGATAAACTGAATAACAATTATCTGACCCACTCTGCAAACAATATGAGTGACTCATTTAAACTAACATTTAGGATTGGCTGTACTGGCCATTTATTTTGGCAAAGCTCAACAAGAGATGAAACTGAAGTTATATCGGTTGAAGACAAATACTGATTATTCTGCCTCACTCCCCCACTTGTCCTGGAGTGTAGCGGTCACATAAGGCATTAAATACCTGTTTTTTCTTTCTATTTTTCCTCTGAATCAGAAACTGAGGTAATTCTGGAACAAATTATAGCAGTAAAAGGTTATAGTATATTTAACATTGAGAGTGGACTCACCTCTCAGGTTTATTACAAAATCTGTTCCCAACCCACTCAGATGATTGTGACAATATCAAGCAGAAAAATACAGACAATGTCAAATGAGTAAACTATGCAAAATTATCCTCCTACAGGTGGGTACTTCAAGTTTTAATTCTTGAACTGAGTTATCAGGAGCTCAGCTTGAGCACGGGGACACCATCAGTCCTAAAACCTCGAGTTTTAGTCCTTGAACTGAGTCTATGTGCTATTATGCAACAAGAAAACACTTAAGAGTGTTCTTATCTGTAAGCACATTTATGGGTTTCATTGCCTTAAGTTAGTTTATTCGTGTAGGTGCAGTTCAGTATAAGCTTTGCTCCAAAAAGATGGATTTAGACACGTTAACTGTACGAGCACTGTAATAACAGAGTCCCTGTATCTTATCTGATTGCCCTCAGAGATTTAGTATTTCGCATGCCAGCCTTTAGTGTTAGAGACCAGCCCAGCACGTGGTTTGTATAAATGACCCGGGGAGGCTGCATTGCGTGACACAGCAGCCCTTCTTTCCACACAAGGAAACAGCTGAGAAGGTTGAACCCCCACCTACTTCTGCATGAACTTTTGCCATGGGGCCGGATCTCCAAGACAACCAAGAACTCTGAATATAATGAAAAAAAAAATATTTTCTGCACCTCCATTTACCCTTTGTGTACTGTTCTGAAAACTATATTGGTTTAATAAATAAAACTATATTCTTCCACTGTGAAAATATTGCCATGGCAATCAAGTAGATTTACCAGTGCCACGTATTCTCAAGTAAACAGGACCATAACAGAACTGCTGGGTTTTGCTCAATTATATGACAACATATTGTCACAAACTGGGGTGGAGTTTTGGGGGGGTTTGTTTGTTTTTGTTTAGTTGGTTTTGGTTTTTGTTTTGTTTTGTTTTGTTTTTTACTGGGTGTTTATTTTACAAGTATCCTTCTACCAGTAGAATCAGAGAATCATAGAATGGTTAGAGTTGGAAGGGACCTTAAAGATCATCAAGTTCCAACCCCCCTGCCCTGGGCAGGGACACCTCCCACCAGAGCAGGTTGCTCAAAGTCCCATCCAGCCTGGCCTTGAACCCCTCCAGGGATGGAGCAACTGTACTGAAAAACAAAAAGTACTGAAAAACATTCTAGAGATGAAAAATCAAAAGAGATATTAGAAGAACTAATCTCAACTCCCTTCTCAACAGAAAAAATGCAACATGGCAGAAGGGGAAATTTAATTACTAATCCTGACCATATCATACAAAAAAAAAATCAGCTCTGGTTTTTTGTGTGTCAGCAAATTTTTTCTTGCCAGAGATCAATGTTGTCATATATTTTGTGTGCTTAACTTTCTAACAGCAAACTCATTTCAGCTTTCAGGTTTCTTGACTCATAAAACAAATTCACCTGCATGTGATTGATTTCTAGTGAAGTGTGATTAATCACTTCAGTCGTATACTGCTCCTTCTGCTTTTTCAATTAATAGGTAAGAACACTTACTGTAAAAAATGCAAATTTAAAAAATTACTTCTGAGATAAATATTCAGACAATTTATGTGTGAAAAAATAACAATCTTATGAACAACCACATAACTATGTGAATGTTCATGACTAACAAATGATGGACCAGTGCAAATATGCAGTAAATTTTTCATGTTTATTCACATAAATGTCTTCGATTCTTTGTTGGTGCTATTTAGCCAGCTTAATCTCCTGGGTAGTACTGTTTTGCAATAAATCAATACTGTTTACATGTATAAGAATGCCATCGAGACATATTTGACATGAAAAACCAGTAAGAAAAAACCAGTAAAAATTAACATAATCTAGCACTTATTTTATGAACCCTTGTTTTTCTGTGCGAGCTTTGAGGTGGCAATGTTTCATTAACAATATTTTAAATTATATATGAACAAATATAACATACAAATATGATATATTTGTATTTTCCCAGCAGAATGTTCTGTAATATGGGAGCAATATGTGGTCTGTGGATAAAGGGTAAGAACCAAGTGCTTGATCCATGCTTTCCCCAGAGGAAGAGACAAAACCAGGAGCCGAGGCAACACTGAAGACCTTTTAAGTCATTGTTTCAAGCCAGAACACAACATAAAAGTCAACCATGCAAGGAAAAGTCTGGACAAAGCTACAAGTCACACCACCCAGTAGCTGCTTCTTGGTTTCTCCAGAGGAGGGCTGCTGTTCCTTTTTAATTCTTCCAGAAACAACTCTACAGCTTGGGCAGCACGGGAAGATGTGATGCTGATGGCAGAGGAAGAGAAGGCACAAACCTGAAATAGTGGGAGATTCACCACCCTCGTTCTCAGGAAGAAAATCAAAACATAAAAGTAGTTGGTGACTTCCCCCTGCTGGCAGTGAAGGGACCCTTTTGGCTGTCTCCCAACCCTGATTATTGCTATCCAAAATGTTCTCCATGACAGCCTGAAGAGGCACATCTGGGCTCCTGGTACCCGTCCTCCTTCATGCGAAGACAAATGACTCATCCAGAGAGAGCCTGAGGTTCTGTAAAGTAACTCCAGTGCTCTAGCTGTGGCATTGGTTACTCTCAACAGCCCTCCCAGGAAAAAAAGCAGTGTTCAAACAGGGAAAAACACAGCCTGAGGGTGAATATGGTCATGCCAATAATGTCAGCAGCGGGGTTTTGCTTTCCTTGACCATGAGATGATGTTCTGTGAAGTACTGAGTGAGGATGGACCTCCTCAAAGGAAGACGAAGGGGAGTATCTTCACACACTTGTAAATGCAAGGAGGAATGTTTTAAAATATGATTGAGGGGAGGGGGAGCAAATGCCTCCAGATTAATGCAAACAGGACAGAAGCTTAAAAGGTAGTGGGACAAAGTTTTTCACAACAGAATCAAAAGAGGGAAGATCTGTGAGAGTCCATCAGCTGCTAATCAGAAATGCCTTTATTCCAGTGCAAGAGAGGTGGGAAGTAAACTTCAGAAGGAGAAAGTCTTAATACATAATCCAAACCAGGATTTAATTGGTAGAGAAAATTTGATTATTTTCTTATTCCAGGCACATTAATATGAAAGAAACAACCTAAAATCCTTTAAATGTGCTTGTTGGCTACTAACAGATAGGTTAAGAAGTAACGGTCCTAAGCTGCAACAGGAAAAAGGGGAATTAAAAGTGTAGCAAAACCCCTGGGCATGCTGTGGGATCTTCTGCATGAGGAGTGTTGAGGCACATTTCCAACATCTGCCAGGTAGAGTACAGACAGAGCTGATGCTGGGGGAGGCAGCGAGTGGAGAAGATGAACTCCTGAGGTCTCTTCCAGCCAACAGTTCTGTGATTTTTCTGTGTAAAGCCAAAGTGTGATTAAACCATTCAGGAAAGCACTAGAAGTATTCAGAAAATTGGAATTTCTTGTGGTGAAAAAAAAATCCGGGCCTGGTATTTTTTTGTTTTCCTATCAAAAGGGAACCAAATTCAGAAGATAAAAAGAGTGACTTTGTTGGTGAGCTGGTCATGCAGCGGGTGGGGGACTTGGGCATGGCTACTCGCGGCTCAGGACAAGGCTCTGCTTTGTCTGCTTGGGGGAAGGGTTTTTTTATATGCCACGATTATACCGTCTTACTTTATTAAATGATGAAAGAACCCCTACCTGGCCCTTCAGTCTCCCATACTGTGTCTGTTCTCTATTCGATATTTTGACCATTGTGTCCAGGGCCTGAAGACAGTGATTGCAGCTGCGGTTGTTTTTGTCATCTCCACAAAGGCAGTATAGCAGGAGTTCTGGTTTCTCTCAGTTCAGGGTCTCTGATATATCAAGTTTCATTTGAGAATTTCTGTTCCACTCCAGAAGTGGTGTAATATGCTCTTTCAGGTCTATTTCCACATCGTGTGACTATAGTGTAACACTAGAATGTTCTCATCCTTTGCTCAATAGTGAAAAGTTTTCCTTGCAGCTTACGTTATTTGGGTAGGAAGGAGTGTCAGTCTCTGCCTCTGCATCTTCCAAAGAAAATACAGTTTCTACAGGCTCTGAGTAACCGACTTTAACAATTTGCTTTCTGGAGAAGACATTAACTTCTGTGGAAACGTGATAAGCAGCCTCTGAGGCTTGTATATAATGATTGCCGAGTTGTGTGCTTGTAACTTGAGTGAAGAGAAATGATTCACGTGTCTGTGCTATAAAAGCACATAAGATCAATCAATCTTCTCAATTCATCAATTTTCGATATTCGTTTTCATGTTGCAATATTTAAGATGGCTGATACTTTGATTTCTGAAAAAATAATTAAACGTCTGCCTTCTGGTTAATCACGCTTAAATTCCTCCTGTGCTCAGTATGAAAAATATATTTTTATTTTGATCTTCATTCTCTCACACCGGTTCAGAAACATGTCCTCAATGCAATGGTGACACATAGCCCTGTGTTGGTATTTCTATGGCCCCAAAGCACTTTGCAAACTATTGAGGTGCTGGATTGACTTAATTAGGATATAAAAGAGGTGTCATGAACACCACAGACGTAGATGGTGGCTGCGTTGGGGTTATTTCACGGCCCTGAAATTCAGCTCCATATGGAGGGAAATGCAGTAACGGTTTACTCTTCGAAACAGGGAAGGAGCATCATGTGAAGCCATAACAAAAGCTTCCTTCAGTAAAAAGAAATGTATCAACAACCACAACCAGGCAATCAGGGGTTTAGCTTGCAGGAGAGCTGCTTGTTGCATCTGAAGCCAAAAAGATGATATTTTGCTATTGGACATGTGAAAGAATTTGGGACCACCTGACAACTTCCTTTTGTTGAACATGCCCAGACCATAAATTCAGCACAGGGGACGGCTGGCAGATGCTCCTCCCTTCTAGAGACATTTTACAAATAGTATTTTAATCCCTTCTTCAGCTTTTTTGCAGATTCCTTCCATGCCTACCTATCTCAGTGAAACATGCCTTGGTTCCTTCTAGGCTGGCCTGCAGCGATGGGATATATTCAGGCATGAAGCAGTCAGTATTTGGGAAACTCAGCCCAGGGACAAGATCTTTTGGTAGGTCTCACCTGCAGGTACACTGCAGCCATCTGCCATTTCCACCTGCAGTTGTCTCTTGGTTCTTAAATCAAATTCAAGATGAGCTGCGTGTATTGAACGACTCAGGGATTAATGGTAGGTTTAACGTAGTACAAAAACTGAATGTAGTTTTTCTGACAGAGGGTAAAATAAAGCTAAGCCACTTAAGTACTTCTGATTTAATTAGGATCATCTTTCTATACGGTCACACAAAAGCGATAAAAATTATGAAATATCATATGCTTGCACTGCGAAACCAAGAAGAAATAAACTTCACATTCTTATGAATGCTATATAAATATTCTAGCAAGTTGGCATGGTCAGAATCCCAATAGCGAGGACAAAACAGATGCTGAATATTTGAGATGTCTTCTTTTGAAAACAGTTAATTGTCTAACTAAAACCTCAGACAGATTTATCTCCAAGCTATCTAATGCCTATATACCTTCTCTTCTAATGTTTTCACCCAAAATGTGGAAGCAAACTGTCTTCAGCCTCTCCTCAGGGAGCAGCTCTTTATCTCTAGTTACATACTAACATTGGCACACTGAGATCAGAAGCTATTATAAAAAACAGAAAGTCTCTATACTTATGTCTATGCTACTCTCTTTTCTCCCTGCTCTTCCTCTTTTTCTGTAGTGAAAAAAAAAAAAACAACTTTTTAATATGAGACTCATCCAGTCAGCTAGTGTACTATTAGTGTAGCTTTACTGAAGCCAATGAAGCTAAATGGATCTAAACCAAATTATCTTCATTAATTTAATCTAGAAGAGGGTATGAATCACCTGAAATTAAACATAGTTATGCATTACAAGGAGAAGCAATGAGCTTAACTTATTTTAAAAGTTGTTTCTGTCTTTCTTTGGAAGAACAGTATTTTATACATTATTCTTTGATCATAAATTTTACCAAAACAACGTCTCATTTGCTAAACGCCTGCTGTTCCAGCCTTGGTTGTCCTCTTCACATAATTTTCAAAACATGTCAAACTGAAATTGTTTCTGATGGAGATAAATGTCCACTTGGGACGGCAATGAGATCACTGCAGTCATTTCTACTTGTGACCTAATCACAAAAACATATTAACTTGCCATTTTTATTACTGCAACAATTATATGGTCTTGGTGAGAGGGTATTAAAGTTTAGATGGAGTTAAGACCACAGCAATCCAATGTAAGTGACCTTCCACTTCCTCTCAGCCAAAACAAGACCTTTCTGGAACAAAACAGAAAAATGTCAGAGACCATCAATGTGTCCTGTGTAGAGCGCTCATGGGCTTCATGGTGGACACACCATGAATTCAATTTTATTTACAGTTATCATAGTTATGTTGTAAAATTTTGCACTTTTGTGTATTTTAGCATTTGTTCTTGATCTTAACTTTATCATAGAATCATAGAATCACAGAATGATATGAGGTTCAAAGGCACATCTGGAGATCATCTAGTCCAACACCCAACCTCTTAACCTCTTAACCTTTTTTAATATCACAGCTGTACAAAATATATGCCCAGTTCTGTGCTGTAGAAAACCTGAATTCTGTATGCCATAGAAATATCTTGTGTGCTTATTGTTCCCAGATTCCTGTGGAGGAACGAGTGTTCCTTCTGCCTGAAATACAGCTGAGAACACTTGGAGATGTTCAGGACAACATTTCGTCAGTCACCAGAAACCAAATACTGTTCATTCAGGAAATAAATATAGCCATACCATGTCCATCTCACAAATCCCCTAATCCTGCACACATCTGCCCAAATCCACACCTATGAAATAACAATTCATGGCCACCAGGACCCCGGTGAGAACCTCCAAAGTTGCTTTACTTCCGCAGTCTGGGCAGCACTCACATCTGAAATCCCCGTTCCTCTGCTCTGTTTCTCCTCCCCATTCACCTTTGACAGTTTTCATCTTTCAAGAGATCATCACTTAAAATGTCATTGGCTTGAGCTTCCAGTCAAAGACCAAGGAAATTAAAGCGTTTGGATGGTCAGTGAGGCAGTGAGTTCAATAGATTTCAACAATTAAGAGTTCATAGGGGCTACAGAGAGCAGAAAAGAAGAAAAAAAATGCAGTAACAGTTCATACGTGGTAAATTACCATTAACCCCAACAAAGCTTTCTGGTAGTTGTCAAAAGCCAAGTCCTTGTCCGAAAGCTGTGTGACTGGGCAGCCGTTTGCTCCTGCTGTTCCCTCTGACAGTTCACCCACTGCTGGATGCCTCGAGGAAGGGAAGAGGCCGAGTTTTGGGGTCCTTCAGCAGCCTGGGATGGGGCTTTGGGGGCGTCAGGGAGGGGAGACCCTCACTGCATGGCTCCCAGGTGATAAACTATTCCCTGGTCCTGCTCAAAGCTGCTGCTGGTGATTGCTCCCCTTCACCAATTCCCCACCAACCACCTCCAGCTGAGATTTCTGCTATTTCTGCAAAACTTATTTGCTTCTAATCATCCTAATCATCCTCGCTGGCCATGGGCTTTTTACAGTCATTTAAATTAGCCAGGTCATCACATTAACATCCACTCTGGACTCTGCTGCTCCCAGGGCTTTGCTGAGCCGTTTCTCGCACAGAAGCCTCTGGCACTATTTCAGCTCCCGAGAAAGGAGGCACCGATAGGCATGATCCATTCAGCATCCATGCCGCAGCTGGACATGTTCGGTATGGAGTATTTTCTCTTTTTTTTTTCCAAAAAAATGAGTTTTCAGAATTCTTTGTGCCATTTTCCTTCCGGCTGCAGCTGTGGATCACACTGTGCACCCTCAGCCCAGGCTCCCTGGAAATTGTTTGCCTCTGCTTTTCACAACCTGATGCTGAATGACATCATATCATTCCCTCAACTTTATAACAAAATTGCTTTTAATAGAAGCATCACATGCCCTTGCCAAGCTGTGTGAAAGCTGGACTTGCCTCTGCCTGCGTGTTAGCTACCACCCGCCTTTGGTTTTCACCATTGCACCCGTGGGAAGGCTGTTTTTCTAGTCCCTGGGGAGCCACAGCTCTTCTTGCCCAGGCTTCAGTCCACCAGCCTGCAGAGTTACACAATATAACTCCACTACTGTTGTTGCAATTAGTCCAGACTTTCACCAATTAAAAAAAAATGAAAAAACTGATCTGGAGAGAGTTGGAGACGCTGGGTTAGATGAGCATTGCCAGCCTAGGATAGAGCTGGAGGACAAAAAATTAAGGCTGTGTCTGCTGTGCTCCAGTTTTGGAGAAGGAGAAAACCTGATCTAAGTTCTACTGCTGTTGTAAATCACACACAAGATCTTACTGACCCATGGATAGTGAATTTAATGGATTGCAGAACTGGTTCATAATGCCCGGTGTAGGCAATCTGTTGTCCTGCTCCTTCTGTGAGTCAAAATGGTCAGAGAACTTCAGCAGTTTAAGGTTCAATTTCATAAAACCCACTCACCCACCCTTTACGCTGCCCTCCCAGAAAAATCAGTTCGCCAATTTTCATTATTTCTAAGTTGTAAATATACAGAACATGCAAAAGGGAAAAAAAATGTCGGTGCCCTCTGCCTCTGTTTTTCTTCTGCCTTGTATTTGCAGGCGTTTGCTCTTTAATTCCTTATATAGTAAAAGAAATGCCAAATAAGTTCCCAAACACACTACATGGAGCTGTTGAAACCTATATACATAAAAACAGTGATCTATGGTTTGACACTGTAGCAGACTTCTCTGAAAATGGTTTCTATTAAAAGAAAATTTGTGTTACCAAAAATAAGTCTCTTCTGAAATGAGCGAAGAAAAGGGTTGATGTGGGAGGGAAACCAAAAGCAAACAACAAAAGGAAATTAAAGCCTGGGAAAACAGAACAAATTAAACCAAAACAATCGGGTTCAAGTTTCCAGAGCTGCAGGCTGGATTATTGCTGTTATTGTTCTCGAATTTCGCTTTCAGGAATGTTTGACTGATTTAAGTGGTTCCTGAATTTCCCCTCATTGACTTGATTTTTAGAAAGTCCATGAGAACATCTGTCTTCCTGCTTCATCCTGATTAGCTCCTGTTTCATCTCTGTCCCAGACGTGATGTGCTAAACTATGTTTTGGTGGCCAAATATCAGCACCAGATTGATCATTGTCCTGGAGCTGGTACTTTCAATGTCTCAAACTATTTCACTATGGTGTGAGTGTGAGGGTGTCTTCTGTATTTTTTGGCACTTCTCTTGTGTTGATTCCTCAATAACCCATTTCTGGAAGAAGAATAAATTCGTGTACGTGGTATCTGAAACTGTGAGATGGAAAATTCTGGGTTTGTCTCCATTAGTAAGTTGACTCATCTCTACTAGGTATTCTGAAGCCATTTCACCAAAGGTTAGAGCTCCACACGTTGCAAATTCAGAAGGCAGAGCAGCCCTGTGCATCAGGTCTGTCCCAAAACAAGTAAAACCGAACTCCAATATTGTGGCTTTTATTGTGGAATAATACAAATATAAAATGAAATTGCGAGCCTCAGAGAATTTTAGTGTAGAGTACTTATTGTTTTATAGGAATTACAGTTAAATTTTGAAGGAATAACTGATATTTTCTAAGGGAGATTTAAATAAGACAAGACAAGAGTGCTGTTTTCATTCTTATTTTTATACTCTCTCAGATGACTTTTATGCCCCTTTTACCAAGAAAAGTTCTTCCTTTATACTGAGATGAGAATTAACTCTGCCATGTGCATTCCTTCTCTTGGAATTTGCAAAAAAAAAAAAAAAAAGAGAACATATTTACATTCCTCAGAGAGGTTAAATTACACTATGAAAGTGTCATGGCCACTTCATGTATTTATATTCAGCTCCAATTTCTAGTGGCTTGGATGTTGCTGCTGCTGTTCTTTGTAGGCAAAATAAATGCATTCAGGGCTTGCATTACATGTCAGATGGATTTGTTCACACGGGTCACAGAAACAAGAAATCAGGATTGGAGCAGAGGGTGATATTTAGGTAAAAAGGTGAAAAAGAGATGGGAAAAAGGAAAGAAACAGAAACTGTGCTGCAATACAGAATCCCAGAATCCCAGAGTTGTAGGGGTTCAAAGGGACCTCTGGAGATCATCTAGTCCAACCGCCTGCTAGAGCAGGGTCACCCAGAGCAGGTTGCACTTATCTTCAGGGACCTTCAACATTTTCCGAATCCATCGTTGGTAATGCTGCATCTTTTAGGCCTGGGAAAACATGTGGAAAACACTGAGTATTAGTGATGAGACAGAAGACCAGAAGAAAGACTTGTGCCCTTTCAAAAAAACCCAAAACCAACCAACAAAAAGCCAGAGTAGAAAAAATACTGAGGGACAGGTAAAGAAACAGAAACGCAGTCAACATGAAACTGAGAGTCCCCTGTGAATCCTTTGGGGGGAAAAAGAGGCTTTTGTCAGTAAGAAAATAAGTTAAAAGGTTTCCACAGTGGTAGAAGCTAAGGCACCTTTCCAGCTGCCCCTCAGCAACTGTAGGAGGCAAAAAGAGGCGCTCAATAATACAAGAATGATAAGATGATTCTTTCTTTTTTTCTTCTTATGAAAAAGTTTTAAGAGTTAGAGTTTCAGCTCTTCCTTACATGGAATGAGCTACAGGGGAAAAAGCAGAGGTGAAAGTCTATTATACACCAAGGAAAATGTAGGCAAATAGATGATCTATTTTTAGTCAGCACCTTTAAGAACAAGAAAGCATTGTACGTAAAATCTAGTTTCAATTTAATTTTGTTGAAAGATGCCACCTGAAAAATTTGAAATAGTAATTGGGAGAAAAATTCTGTTGAGAGGTTGTGGTTTTGAACTCAGACTTACCTAGATCATTTATCATCAAAGATTATCGCCTTAAAAGTATGAACTCTGCCTATTTCCACCTGGAGCCATCAGTTTGTTTGCAACGTCCCCCTTGGTTGCCACGGAGCCATCTATGATAGCAGAGAAAGAGATCTGAGGTTGTGATGGGCTCACTGTGGCAAGTTCCACCCTTCGGTTTGGATAAATATCAACATTCAGGTGTTAAATAATGCAAATTATTTCTCGAGTAACTAACTTGTTGAAAATTGCTGGCTCTCTGCCTTTGGCCCTTCATTGGTTTCTCCTTCCCCAAGGTCATTCATTCACTAAAGACCTCTGAGTGCAATGATTGCAAAAGAGCGTCGATGTCATTAAGAGGTCACTGCACTTCTAAGTCCATGATTCCAAAGAAAATGTAAACGTTATGAGCCTGAGAGAGATCTGAAAGGCTCAGTAGCCAAAGATATTGTTTTTAATATAATCCAAAATTGCTTTCTTGCAAAAAGCCTCATGGTTTCAGGGTAATGTGCCCTGATTATTTTTTTTTAGTCTCTGAGACTACTATGGTCAGATTTGTATCAGAAGGAGGTTAGTAGCAGCACCTCAACTTACATTTAATATCTCCAAGAATGTTACAAGAGATGAAAATGCAGCCAACAGGAACGCACCCAAAGTGAGCAGAGGGCTGTCATGCAATCAATCGTGAGTCTGCGTGGTCTACCAGAAATTCAGAGAAAGGAAAGACTTAAACAAAACTGGGCTTTGTTGGAACCAGAAAAAGCAAGGAGCAGAAAGAGTCTGCTTACACGAAGACTCATCTGATGTTTAATTCAGAGCTAAATTATGCTGAAGGTTTTATTTAAAGATGGATGACACCAACAGATGAATGCTGAAAACAATAGAGATCTCAGATCATTTTTTGTGCTTGTGTGTCATTTATAGCTCATGCTACCCTATCACATGAGCAGGTTCAAGTGGATGTTGGCAGAAATTTTACAGAAATATCGCCACAATATGCAGCAGTGTTAGGGACAACAGAGATCAATATAAATGGAAAGGAAAGAAAGAGTCCTAAATGTCAGTGCATTTCAGCGCCTCCAAACTCCTTCCAGAAGGATCTTTAAGTGGAAGCAGTCCCCTGTGTTGTTGCTCATGGATTTGGGTTTTTTTTCTTATTTCTTTTCTTAAAACCATCCTTCAACATTATGAAACTGCTGAAATAAAGCTTCAGAAAATGCTCCATAACAGATAATACAGAAATGAACCAGATTTTCCTTAGACACATGTTTTACACTTTCAAAAAGCGTTACCATAATGCTTTTGTCGACAACTGAAGAGCAGCATTATGGATAAAAGAAATGGCTTATAATATTTGCTTGCTGACTTTCATATGTATCTGATACACATCAAGGTAAAATAGCCTGAAAGGATATTTGGTTGTTGGTTTTTTTTTTCTTAAAGCAGTCAAGCTATACCTTCTCATCGAGTTTGCAACATATGGGTGCTGTTCCAACACGTTTAGAGATACATTAATTGTAAATCTTGCCCTCTGCCAATGGCAGTAAGATCAAGATAGACCTAAAGGACATGGGTAAAGAAAGTGGGTAAACCAGGAACTGTAAACATAAGGCTGTAACACATTCTGCTCAGCCCAAGCCAGAAATCTCAACCTTTTTTTCATCTTTTCAGCCGAACTATTATTCTCTTTAAAGAAAATTGGCCAGATTTCAACTCTGTACACCACGTGGTGGATATTTGTGTCACTGTAAGACAAGAATTTGGTTTCAAGACAATTATTTCCAGGCGTCTATTTTTGTCAGTTAGGTTGACGGTTGGACAAGATCTTTAAGGTCCCTTCCAACCTGGAAGATTCTGTGATTCTGTGACCTGGAATTATTCCCTGTAGTACTTTTTGAGATAAGATAATGTACAGAACAAGGCACAGTCGTGAACAGCAGTTTGTTTCTTATTAAAATGACTTGGACTTAATTCTTCTGACTTTTTATTTTCACAAGTATCTTTCACCAGATGAATGTTTTCCCAGCTTTTCATCCCCGGTGCTGACATCTGTCACATCTCTGAGGAGTCATTTTTGACCCATCTTCACTTCCTCTCCTATATTACACTCATATTTTCCCAAAAGCTAGCTTGTGTCTGAATCGTGGTTTCTTTCCAAATAACATCGCTTGCTTTCATACTTATAGATTCTATTATTTTACTATTTTGGACCATACACGTTACACTGAGAAAGGACAAATAAATGTATCTGCAAGTACATAAGAATGACTTCAGTGAAATTCAGAGCTATTTTAAAATTTTTAATGAAAAATGGGAAATACACACTTCTGCAGTTTCTTTAAAACTGGTTGTTAGATTTGGACTGTATCATCAAAGTCTAACTGTGTCGAATGAACTGCTCCAGGTCTATCCATTACCATGTTATCCTAGGACATCTCTGAAAGGGTGTCCCTTCTTCTGAGTTCTTAACTTGGATGACCCCTCCAAATCCCCCTGATGCTCCTGTGATGGGCCTGGGAGCAGCTCAGCAGGCTGCCGTTGCCTTTCTGTGCTCTTTTGTGGGTGTGAAAAAGAGCTTTTGTCACAAAACCTAAGAGTCTGTACTTCTCATGGTCTTTGAAGAGCACTACAGTTTGGAATTTGACTTTTGAACACCTCCCTGTTGCATCTCTGATGACAAAATAACAAAAGCAACTTGTTTGTGTTAAAAAGTGAAGAGAAATTGAACTGAAAATTGGATTGGAAGAGATGTGAGCATGTTTTAATGTAATTTTTTATTTTTTCACCCAGCTTTGATTCCAGATTACAGTAACCAAAGCATTTCAGTATTTCTGGAATACTATGTTAAATACACTGTCTAAACCCAGTGAAATCAAGAGGTTAGCTATTATTTTGTCTTGAGGGTTTAGAGAGGAAAAAAAAAAAAGGCCATATCAGAGGGCATTTTATAATTCAAGTCATGAAAAAAAATTGTTGTGCTTCCATTTT
Source organism: Arenaria interpres (assembly GCA_013399435.1). Lineage (NCBI taxonomy): Eukaryota > Metazoa > Chordata > Aves > Charadriiformes > Scolopacidae > Arenaria > Arenaria interpres. Next base: position 15,527 of record VXAK01011470.1, on the reverse strand, counting down.
TTAAAAATAATATTTGCAGTGCCAACATAGAACTGTTAAACTGTTGTGCTGTGGAGTAAACTTTGGGTTTTCAACATAAATGTATATACACAGGATTTAGAACAGGGATTTCCAAAAGGGTCCCTAAAATGATAAAGGACTAGTGTATACCAATAGATGACTTATTTTTTCCTTCTCCTTCTCCTTTCCTTAGTGTTTATCCTGATCATGTTTACAAAACCTGACATCTCAACCTTTATTTTGACCTGTTAAAGAACCCCAAATTCTTTTCCTCCACTTGCTCTGTACTCTGTATTTGTTAAATCAACTAAGAATCCACTCTACAAACATGCAGTTTTTAGGCTAAATGTGTTTTCTATATGTGTGAGGTCAGAATGGTTCATAATTTTGCAGTGTACAGGAATGCCAGGTATACGTAACATGATAATTTATGGAAATTAATTTGCTTTTGTTATCCTTACATCACACAGTCAAAACTATTCAGTTTCTCCTGTATTTATTGTGTTCTCTCTCTTACTGATAATATCTACTAGTAATTTATAATAAACTTTCTGTTTTTGCTAAGGTCATTAATGACAACATTAAATTAAAAACCACTCCAAACCTTCCTCCAGAACAGTACATTTTACCATCAAATCCACTAATATCTCCCGATTTCATGTCCATATTAAATAATTATTTGGTTGTGTGAGTGCATTATGTCTTTGCTCATATTAACTAAAGTAAGAGATTTAATATTTATTTATCTTTTAAACTACAAGAATGTAAGTCTTATGCTTATGTCAAGTTATAACAATGTTTGAATGTTCTTACTTGTAGAAGTATGTACAACTTCAGGCTTGCTTGTAACGCATTTTAAAAATCTTTTTAGTCTTTACAGTTGTTTCAGGGTTAATACAAATTCGTTGTTTCTTCAGGAGAGACAGATGTCAGTATGCAAATATGGGATGAGAAAACTAACTGAAAGTGATCAAATTGATTTAGAGAAGGGTGACTACAAATTAAAAAAAGTTGATTGAAAGGGAAACATGAGACACAAAATGGTAGTGAAGTGGAACATGAAAGAATAATCAGAAATATTGAAGGTATCCATGGGTGACTGAGAGAAAAACAGACATTTCACAAAGAATACATAAAAAAGTGCCTGTAAACCACAGGCAAAGAATTCTGACTGGATCCTTCCACCACATTAAATTTTTTGCAGACTAGTTGTCCTGGAATTCTAGAATGGAAATTAGCTTAAAAAAAAAAAAAAAAAAGAAGAAGAAGAAAATCTGCTGTCCCCATTTCCCCTTATACTTCCTTGGCATGGTTTGCTTTCCTCAGCCCATATCCATATTCCGTATTTCTTGGTGGCCTGTTTGCTCACTGGCAACTGGCAACTCCTTTGCTTATGCTCTTACAGAGAGCTATATCACTTTGAAAACCTCAGCCCTGCTGGAGCAGTTCAACCCCAAAGTCAACCTTGCAAATTTTGAAGAAAAAACGTCAAGCAAGAGGGAAACCGAGCAGAAAATGACAGTGTAATGGACAGAGAATGGTAAAGAGTAAGAAGGCTATCGGCTCTGGATGGACTAAGTAGAATTTCAGGAAACCAGAGATGGTTTCTTCTCTACTTCTCTGATTAGTATGGATCAAACAGACTTAAAATGCCCTCTTTATTACGCAATTATGCAAGAGCAACCTGCATGTGCTGACCCTGCTTTGAGCAAGACATTAGACAAGGTGACCTCCAGAGGTCCCTTCCACTCTCAGGTGCTCTGTGATTCTGAGCCTTCTTTGCCTGTCTTCTTTGCCTTCTCCCATCAGCTATTTATAAACATTGATGAATTCCACCCCCCCGCCACAAGCCTTCTCTCCAATCCTTCTCTCNAGCCTTCTCTCCAATCCTTCTCTCTCTCTCTCTCTGTGGGTAACAGAGAATTTGAAATGGAAATTCCTGCTGTGCTGGAATTGTGAGTGATTTGTGAAACAGGCAAAATCAGCTGTTTCTGCTTCTTGTAAAATGTGCAACTTTACTTCTCACTTTTAGGTATTAATTTTTAAATGATATTAAAATATATTTAACTACATATACTATATAATATATATTTTATATATTATATTAAATCATACATAAATCATATATAAATTATATAAAAATTTTACGAAATTATATGTGCTGATTTCTGCCTATACGGCATATTCACAGAATGGTATTGTCAGCTGAGTTCTGACCTCAACAATTTAGATGTCACTAATTTGTTTCATTGGAATTAAGGTCTTTGTTCCTACCTTTGTTTCCTCCTTTGTTGTGTGTTATTTAAACACACAACAGTGAGAGAGTTTCTGTCTCTGGAGACCCGCTGCTTCTCAAACAAAATATGTCTCCTGGGGGACTTGTTTATGGTTTTTATGTGCGTGTAATCTGTAACCTTTCTAAGAAAAACTGAAATGGAATAAAAAAAAATAAAATTAAAACCCCCACATTTTTGGAAATGTGGTATCCTCCAGGAGGATGGAAAGGATGCCAGGTCTGAGGAACAGGAGAAGAGAGAGGAGCTCTTTGCGAACCAAATGGGACTGGCTCGATGCTGGAAAAGTGGTGGGACCAATGAGGACGAGGGCAAGAGGACCAGAACAAGGTATTCAAGAACCAGCTGGGATTTCAACATCCTGTTTGAAAAATTGAAGCAAACCCTGTTGAGTGCAGCCTGGGTCAATAAAAAGAACCCACCTGTGGACAGGGTTTTTACCAGGCTTGTTCGCTTTTCCAATGAACTTTGTCTTACCAAGCAGGAGGGCTTGGACGCCAGTAAAGTCCTGTGTATTCTGGAGATTCTGTAAGAATAAATCACAGTACAAAGGCTGCAGTTCAGTTTAATTTCCAGTATCACCTTTTGCACATTGATTTTTAACAGATCTGCAGCTTTAAGTGAATCCTGGACAAAATTGCAAAATATTAAGCTAACATAAAAAACAAAACAAAACAAAAACAAACAAACAAACAAACAAAAAAACCCAACCAAAAATGCATTGAATCACAAAAATTAAACCCAACTAGAATAGATACCTCTGCTGTTATTTCCATTCCAAGGTTTTTTTGGTATTTTTATATAAAAAACTATTGAAGTACTTAGACTAGCACAGCTTCTATTTAGTTCAGAAGTAAACTTTTTCCTTTTCTTTCTGAAAATCTCAATGTAAGTCGGGCAATGATTACTGTTCTAGTACTTTTCAGTCATGTCTATTTGCTATGGCAGAGAACCAGACACTGGAACTCAACCAACTACGCTCTTAAAGTGGAATAACCTGTTGGATGATTTTTTTTAATTTTTTTTATTTTTTTTTTTGCCAGGGACATCTAATAACAATTCCCTAACACAGATCAGGAGTTACAATGGGCCACAGGCCATTCCCAAAAGGTAATTCAGACGTGATTTGGAAACAAAGGGAGTTTCATAGTATAGTCAAACTGTGCCATTTGGCCTTAATGCCAGAAAATGGGCCCTGGGACAGGTAAGCTAATTAGCAGGGAGACTGAACTAAGTGACAATAAAATACACAGCAGTGCATATAAAAACAATATTTCAAGATGCTAAATACAGGCAAGCGGTCCGACTGAATTTTTAATAGTAAGAAATTACCTTAAAAGTTATTGTTCAAAAAAAGTTGTCTAACAGATCAGTTGGATGGGAGGATTGATTTCAGGAAGACCGAATGACTGAAGATATTGTAGTTTAAGCACTGCCTCCTCTAGAATACACCCAGTCCCCTGATCGATGCCTAATGCAATACAGAGCTTTGGCACACCCTCATTGTTTCAACTGTGTGCTTGTTTATTTTTGGTTGGGTTTGGCTTAGGAAGGTTTTTTTTTATTATTATTTATTTTGTAATAAATTACTGAAGCCCACTTTGGGCAACGTATCCTTTGTGTTCCGTCTCTCCACTAACCCAAAATGAGGATGCCAATCTTGACCTAAGCCGGCTGCATCCTGAATGAAAATAGAAGTTTAATTCAGTGGATATCACATTTTGCCCTCCAGCCTGACAACTTCAAATCTAATTTTTGAGTTATCTTAGTACATCCAAATATATTTAAACGTGAATTCTGAGCAAAGAAAAGGTCTCCTTATGCTTTTTTTTTTTGACTTCTTCCTTATACTTCAAGGAGACTTGTGCAATATAAATAAATTTTCGGTAATAAGTCTGCATAAATCAGATATAAACAGAATGCAAGTGTGGAATTCCATTGTTTAGGACCAAATTCACTTATATGGGGTGGTTTCAATTTGAAAAGACTTACTGCCTACATTCAAAAAAGACAGAGGGTTTCAACAGCACAGTGCATCCCTGTACCACGTACATATCTAACTGCTGGCAACGAGGTGGGGTAGGAGAAGAAATGTCTGTAGCTGCCTCTGAATGTCTGTAGGTACCTCTGAAGCCTCAGATTTTATGGTATAAGATAGGATTATGGGATAAGTACCTTGGACTGAAGGATGAGATCAAGCTTTTAGAATGCAGCATCTAAAGAAGAATGCATGGAGAAGACTCTACACTGGGGAAGCAGAGGAAACACGGAAAAGACAGGAGGAGGAGAGGCCTAAAGGCATGTCATGAAGCTTCAAGGAGACAAAAGAAAGGAGAATCAAGTTGAATAAACCTCTGCCAGAAAAATCCATGCCATTCACATCTTCATGTATTTATCAGGAAAAGCAATGTATGAACAGCCCATATAAGTTCTGTTTTCTCTTTCCCTTTTTAAAATTTTATTTTCTTTCTCCACCTGTAACTGGTGTTAGAATGATGTCATCTTTCTTCTTGCTTTCCGGCTTTCAGGCATTTCTCCCTCTGTAGATTCGTGGGGGGTTGCTTGTTCTGCGAATGTCAGTTAGAATTCCCTGTCCCTGAATCCTCCCACACGGCACCTTTATACCTATATGTCCTTTATACCTATATCTACATCTATCACGTTATGTCTATGGTCAGCAGGAACAGCCTTGGGGAGCAGCCCATGCCTCTCCTCTGACAAAACAGGCTTGGCACAAAGCTGCCAAAGAAGTCCCCTTATAGCAGAGCAGAACTATTTATCCCCATTCTGAGAGCTACTGGGTCATGTGTGACTCATAAAAAATTAGGAGTCTGACACGAGTTGGGAAACAGCTTATAAACATGTGTTTTTACTAACTGTATTTGAGCAAGTACCTGAGAACACGGTTATTTATTGCCTTAGCTCTAAGGTACTTTCTACTAAATAACAATTTGAAAGTATTAGAGGGGAAAAAAATGACAGCCTATGGCATCTAATGCTTTTTCGATTAGATCACTGGACAATGGAAAATGAAAGCTGATTAAGCAATTGTTATTATCTGCCAAACACACCATTACCGGTAACTGGCTTTCCAAACAGTTTTGACAGTTAATATGGGGTTGAGAAATGTCTGATCTGAAATGGACACGGTGCATTTAACCCAAGTAGCCAATGACTCATGGAATGTATCTTGGATGAACAAATATGAGCTTAGAGTAATTGGAGTAGGCTGTGCTTCAAATTTTACTAAAGATGTCCTAATTGATGTATGCATAGGAGGAAAGTTATAATCTCAGGATCTTACAAACCTAAATGCAGATCTTTATATATTTCCACAACTCAATCTTGTTTCAAGTTCAAGTTAGAAGGATCCTATTATTACTAGTCTATACACGACCATAAATTAAAGGATTAACTTAACTAGGCATTCATCTTTATTCAGCCTTCACTAAAACAACATTAGTTTCACCTTGTATCAGTTTCCCCAGGTTTCTGCACTCTTTAGTATGTACATAAATAGTCCTTTGCGGCAATAAACACGAAATCATTCTCCCCCATGCACATACTTAGAAATAAGTATAATACAGTGGCCCATATAATGGGCTTCTACATAACCACATACTTGTATACATTTTTCACAAGTGAAAAAGACTGATAGGAAAACAATAAAAACCGGAATCCAATGGAGCAGGGAAATTGAGTGAAGTGTAGACTACAGTAATACTGTGAGTGATGTCAAGTACAGTAAACATCCAAAAAATATCATCAATTTTTAGTCAAAGTCAGAAAAATTAATGTGGAAGAGTGAACAGGAAACTCTTATAAAGACAAATTAATTTCCCAAAGTTTTTTTTTAGGAGCAGGTTTTCTGCTAGTGAGTTTTTGATTATTTCACCTGACTTTTTCATTAAAAGGAAAAAAAAGAAAAAAAACGTAAAACCACTCCGTTGCCTGTTCTATTTTGTCAATTCCTTAGGCAATACACAGAATGCTCCAGGCTATTTCCTGATGAATCTGTGCTATAATAGTAATACTATAACCAGTAACTGAAATGAAAACACAATACTATGAGAAGTGAGCAAAGCTCTTCCAATTATTGTGAAAGTGTGACTAAAGTAATTTTCTTGGGAAAATGACAATTTTTTTCTCTATACATTTACTCTACAATATTAAATATTTAATAAATAGTTATATTATTCAACTTTTTATGTGACTCTGAATTAGGCTATCTCAAGAAATATTCCTAGAGTTCAGAAATTCTCCCCCAGCTTTCCAAAATTCTAATTCTGTTCTGAATTAAAATAGGTCAAGAAACATATGGTGTCACAGTATACATCTCAACCAAATGTAGGCAGCTAAACACTACGAAGGGTCCAGATTATTTATCGCCTCAAAACCAGAAAGACTTGCTATAAAATGAAAAGAAATCTTGTCTTGACTTCTTTCATTATCATCAGCCTGTTCTTCTGTACCCTTTACATGTACAGCCCATCAAGTTACACTCAGGCCATTACACTGGATTTCAGGGAGCCTCTTATATCCTATACATACCCTGCCTGAATTTGGCTTACGCTCTCCTTAGCAAGCTACAGAGAGAGGATGGAGAATGCCAAAATCAATATACTTTTTTCAGCACTAGTAGACAAGAATGAAGGAAAAAATTAAATTCAATAAAGAATAGAAAGTCACTTTTGCCTAATAAGCACTAAAAATAAATAAATATCACCTTTTATAAATGGATTTTTCTTTAAAACTAAGTTTCATCCTTTTCTCAGCCTGTTAGTGCAGGAACCGTTCCTAGAGTGATAGAGAAACAGTGCCAATTCTTTCAGCAAACATGAACAATTTCTCTGTTTCAAAATTCATATCCAATTTTGGCAAGTGAATCAGAATGTTCTTTTAAAAGATATTTGGATAAAGATTAAGCTACCATACTCACTATGGAAAGAAAAAATATTAGGTGTAGATTTGGAAATCCAAATATATAATATGGAACACCTGTAAAACCTCTCGCTTCATAAATTGTATTAACAGAAATTCTTCATCTCTGTATCCCTTTTCTGTAGAAACCCTTCTTGATACAATCATTTGTCTTCCTAGATGACCTTGGGAGGAACAAAGTTATTAGTAGCAATGGAACAAAGAATATAAAAATGACTGGATGTGCATTTGAATGGCCGTACTTGCTTTCTATAAGTTCTAATACACCTATGTTTTCTGTATCTGTAGGAGAAAAGTTGGGCCTTAGTTGCTGCAGTTTCTACCCCTTATTTTTAAGAGACTTTTAACTAGAAGGACTTTTCAAAATAAATTTTACTAGCAGAGTTCATGGAAGAACTTCTAAGGGTTTTTTTCCTAGCAAAGTTTTCCTTCTTAAGCCCTCGGTTCTTTTGGCCAAACTCATGATAGTACCACAGAGACCACAGAGAGTATTTTCGAGGGAAGTGCAGAAGCACAAGCTCTAAAATACCTGCTTCATCACGCGTGGGCCAAGGAAAGACCAACTTGCTGGCAGCCCTGGAGGCACCAAGCAGATTCCCAAGGGAGAAGAGCTGGGTCAAGTCTCCCATCCTTAAGCTGGGATCTACAAATGTTCCCTCAACGTGCTGAACTGAGCTCCTTTGGGGTGTTCTCATTATCTCCCAATAAAGACAATTCAATTGCAAGATCATTTGACGTCTTGAGAGGAAACATCTCTGAAAAGCACCTGAGGGCAGAGCTGAACAGTTTAACAACTGATTTCCCTAAATGCACGTTTGTTTCGGGGTTTGGGTTTTCCCTTCCTCATAGATTTATCCTAATTTATTAATATTCTCTTTTTACCTCACTGCCAATTTTTGGTAAGACAGCAGTGTAACATTCCAAAGAAAAAGGAGCTGTGCAAAGAACCTCTCCTTTCAGTGTTGCTGTGCTGCTTCAGAGTGGTTTTCTCTGAATCCCATGGACACTGAATCGGCTGCTTAGCCATTAAAACTAATTAACAACAAAATACAATAAAGAGCTTCAGGTGCTCAGATCCGATGGAGAGATATGCTGGTACCTCATTTTTGCACAATCCCCACCTTCTTATGAATGATCTATAACATTGATCATACTCCAGAAGTGTATAGGCGGGAAGCAGCCTTTACAACTGACACCAGTGGAATTGAAGCCATTTGGAAAAGAGTAACTTTATATTAATATTGATATTTCTGAATATTTATCGTTTATATTTCAGTCTTTAACATGAAACGGTAGTAGGTTTTGCTCTGTATTCTACAACACAACAATATTTGGAGTAATTTAGGGGCCAGATGCAGAGAAAAAAATATGTTTGGGTGCTATGCCAGGCTTCAACGCCATGAGGAGTCAGCGCATGCAGGGTAAATTATCGTCACATATTTCACTGAAGTGGCTTCCCAGAAGCAGCTTTTCCATAGCTCTTTAAGGTCACATTTACTTAGATGATTATTTTTTTTTCATGGATCTTAATATCTATGTTCTTTTCATGTCCAAAATAGACAGGAACAATTTCTAATTAAAAAAAAAAAAAAAGGCAAGTTAAGTGCAGCGTGATTATGAGGTGGAAATATAGACACATTATTTAAAATAGTGTCTCAATTTAAAAAATTTTATAAATTGGAAAAGGCTTCCCAGGGAAGTGGTTGAGGCACCATCCCTGGAGGTGTTCAAAAGACGGGTTGACATGGCCCTCAGGAATATGGTTTAGTGATTTTTTTATTGCTTATTTCTTATTTATTTTTTTGTCAGAGTTAGGTTGATGGTTGGACTAGAGGATCTTCAAGGTCCCTTCCAACCTAGATGATTCTATGATTCTATGATATCTCAAAAATAATTAACTAGAAGAAAGTTCAGTCCATTACACAACTGTATTAGTAGCATTTATATACAGTAATGTTAATAACTAAGACTGAACTTGGCCTCTTCAAAAACATGCATAATGACCGAGTTCTTCCCCTGGATGATGACAAGGTAACATTTTTTGTTCTGGAACCACTTTCCATCAAGTTCTGGTTTCAAATCTGCCCCTCCAGATGTACCTTTTTATAGGGCTGCATTCTGTAGTTTTGACTCCTGGAAGTCACGCTCAAATTTATGAGAATCCCATTTGTACCTTCGGTCCTCATGTATACGTCAGTATAAATCAGAAACACTCCAAGGAGCTCAACAGGGAAAAGCAACGTGAGAGAGAAGAGCCAGCCCCAGCTTGGTTTGAGTGGAAAGGTTGCTAAAAATTGTTCTGTTGGGAATATTAGAGAGGCACTGCTCCTCTGCTAAAGGCCAGAGGAATGCAGCGGGCTCCAACCTTTTCCTTGCCCAAAATACCTTCTGTGAGAGCAGTGAAGCACCACTGGCATAACAATGGCTTTCCTCTGGCTTGGGATTCCTTCACACTTGGGATCACCTCAATTTCTTCCCTCCTTCCCAGCTGGCTAAAGATTTCTTAATAATATTGGAATAAAGGGACAAGGGCAGTGCAGCTGTCCTGTCCTGGGAAATCAATACCTCATTTTTCTTGCTTAATGATGCAAAAACTGAGCTGGTTTCGCATCACTGAAAATTTACAGTCAGAGGCTCTCAAGTGCCTTTTTTATGTCTCTGTCATCTTTGTTAAAGACATAAAGCTCTGTTAAGGAAAACTCTTTTTCTCGGATGACAGAACTACCAAGTATAGCCAGTACTATTCACAAAAACAGAACAACAAATAAGAACAAATAAATTTCAAGTGAATCAGTGAATTTCTACTGTAGCATTATAGGGACTGAGGCCCGACAACACTTCATATAGCAAACACTATACAGCATTTCCACAATTACACAGAATTATCATATTAAATATTTGTCAATAAAGCTCTGTCAATAACATTAAGACCAGAGGAGAGGAAAATAGAGAAGATGACACATTAGGCATAGACAGTGATTTGCCCAGGAGCTCGGGTACATGTTTATTAAGCAGTAAGTACAGATTTTGCAAAGTCAAAAAAAAAAAAAGTTATCATTTTAATAGATCCAAGTATAAAGTTCTAAATCAAGAAACCAGAAAAACAGAGCAAATGCATAGAATGGAGACAGAGGTGACTCCCAAAAGGATGGCAAAGTTAGACAAAATGAATCCACAGCTCCCAATTTGACACTGTGTCAGGAAGAGCTAATGTGAAAGGTGGAACCATTATGTTTTTTAAGGGAAATACCCAAACACTATATGGCTTTTAACAGAGAGAGGTTAAAAGGTGATGGAAGGGCTCTGAGCTCAGATACTTCAGCTGAAAACACCAAACATTTTAGCAGTGAAGCTCACTGGATATTTCTAGTACCCTAAGAGAGGTCTGATGGGTTTCCCATCTTTTGTCTTCTCCAAATCAAGACAGGATGTCTTTCTTAAAGATTTTTTTCTCATAAAACAGAAATTATTTGGCTCAAGCATGAGAGTAGCTGGAAGAAATTTAATAACTAGTTGTATGTTTAAACATAGCATGAAGGAAGGGATAGTCGGAATCCTAATCTCACACTACAGTAATTGGAGACAGAAAAAAATTCAGAAAGCTTAAAATTTGCCTCTGCCCTGAATTTTCATCCAGAGAAGAAAGAGAGCTTGCATTCCCAGGCAAAATTTAACATTTGTGATGCCTTCACCTGGCAGGTGGCTCACAGAGCGTGCTACCAACTTCATTGAGCTTAGCATAACTCACCAGTTACGCTACAAGCCCCCGTGTCTCTGCTCTGATGCATTCGGGCTTGGAAAAACACTTCCAAACCCATTACCTCAGAGCATCACCTGGGGAAAAGGCAATGTATTTTAGTGACGAGTCACAGGAAGATTAGCAGTGAATGTCTCTTACCTACACTGTGCTGTTTACATTTCAGCTCTGTTTTATTAGTTGCCAGGAGTCTGTGACCATTTTCGTTACTCCCAGTCGCTTTCTACAGACTTCTCCAAGCTTTAGAAACAATTTCATCACAACAATTAACCGGGAGAAAGAAAACCTTGTGCCCTTGATTGCTGTCACAGCTGTGGACGCTCGGCTATGTAAGGAACCCTGGCTACAAACCGCTGGTATAAACTCAGTGGCCCGTGTTGTTTGCACAGCATTTTTACTAAGTAATTTCACTCAGAAACCAAGTATCTACTCAAACAAATGCTGCAGCTGCGGGATGTTTCAGACCTTTCAGAGTCATGGAAAATCCTCCTGCTGAAGTGTTCCTGGATTCATTCTCACAACGGCGGTGTCAGAGCAGACTCTTTTCCACGCCTGGAACTGTTCCTCCGCAGCCAGCACACGGCAGTGCTTATTCTAGGCTTTTATCACTCATTTTCTCCCTCGTGCACTATGTGCAAGGATGTAAACTGGTGGGATGTGTGTGTTTTCCCATCGGTGTACAGCTGCACGTACTGAAATGCATTTCCCAAATAGCTTCCAAAGGCCTTTACTACAAATGCCATGGAGTCATTCTACTTATTTCTTTTGGCCGTGCTCCTATGTTCCTAAATCCATACAAATTATTAATTGTCCAAAAGGCTCTATGTACATACATGTCAATAGACTGCAAGTCCTAGAGCAGATCACTGCTCTAGCAATCACTGCAGAGTGACAAAGAGTCATGATTAATTAATAGTGGTCGAACAGGTAACCCCAGGGAAGCTCCATTGTCAGCACAGTAGGAAGTTGTTCTTTTGTGAATCCTGAAGAGTCTCTGACAAAATGATTCTGTAGAAACCTGGGGCTTGACATGAAAATCTACCTATTAAACAGACCTTTTTAACAACCCACAACCAATTATCATTTTTGCAGATCACTCCCAGGAGGAATACATTTTATATTTCTTACGTCGGGCTTTTCACCTTTAGAGAAGTAAGTCCCTAATTAAGCTGATTGCAAGAAAAGTGAGGCCCCCTCCAAATTGTTGCTATGGGGACTAAACTAAAATCTTTAGCTCAGTCTTTAGGAATTCTTAGCAACCCAGAAGCTTACCACCACTTATTTTCTAAACTTTCTTTTGTAAATAATAGAAGTGCCCTCAGAAGGAAAATATTTGTGTGTTGCACACCATAAGCCTAGCATCTGTTAACTGTTTTTTTGTTTGGCTCATTTTTGTAGTTTTACTCTGTTTGCAAAATACATGACTCATGAAAAGGGTATATTTTTTCTAGTATTTCAGGCAGTAAATCTGGATGTGACAGAATTTTGGATCTCCAGTTTGTTAAGGTGCCATAAGGAACTCTAACCAACTTCTAATTAGGAAATAGTTGTACTTTTTACACATATTTTGAAAAAAATAAAATTGAAAATAACTCCAACCTAACATAATCAAAGAAATTTGCAAGATGTCCTTGTTTACTGTGCACAAGAAAGGCTGAAGTTTACCTGTGGTCAGGAGAGCTGGCAGAGGACATGCAGTTAAAATGACGCTAGAGTGACACTGTATCCTCTTGCAGCAATGGAAGGAGTAGGTGGTATATGAGGAGAAACAGCATCGTGATCTTTCAACCTGACCGCACATCACTCACGCAGGAACACGACATAGATGTTGCCCTGGGAGGCTTGTGGCTTTACGACCTGACCATGCGGCTACTGGAGAGTCACCTTTCAGGAAGGGAGTGCAACGTTGTGGAGCATGTGAAATCCATAGAATCATAGAGTTGTTGAGGTTGGAAGGGGCCTTTCAGATCATCGAGTCCAACCGTCAACTCAACAATCCCAAAATCGTGCCACTCAGCACCACATCTGCCTGGCTTTTAAATACCTCCAGGGATGGGGACTCCACCACCGCCCTGGGCAGCCTCTTCCAAGGCTTGATAACCCTTTCAGTGTAAGAATTTTTCCTAATATCCACCCCAACCCTCCTCTGGTGCAACTTGAGCCTGTTTGAGAAGCAACTTGAGGCTAACCTAGTGAAGAGGATTTAAAACTAGATGCATCGAGGATGGTGCCCAAAGTGAAGCGGGTGAAGGGAAAATAGAAACACTCAAAGGACAGGGCCATCAGTCTCACCCCACTTCAGGAGGTGGTGCAGCTGGAGCCTGTCTCAAGCGTTTGCACACAAATACATGCATGTGAGAAATAAGTAGGAGTTAGACTCCACACAGAGTCAGACGTCTGTGACATCACTGGAAATACTGAGACGTGGTGGCACCGCAGAATCCATGGGAATGCAGCATCAGTCACTGCTAAGGAAGATAACAACAAGCGGACAACTAAACTCTTTGGACATGAACAAGTCCACAGGATGAGACAAGAGGCATCCCTGTGGGTTCTTGTCGATAGCATCACAGAGACACTCTCAATAGTCTTTGAAAGGTGATAGCAATCACAGACATTTCCTGACAACCATAAAGAAGGCAAATATCATACCCATCTTCAGGAAGGGCAATCAGGAGGATAGAGGCTTACTCATCTTAACCCCATGAAGGCTGTGGCCTGTGTCCTCTGGGAAGCCATTTTCAAACACATGGAAGACAGTGTTTGGGAAGACTGAGCATGAATTTACCTGAGATAAATCAAGGCAGACTAATCTGGTAGCTTTTTATGATTACATGACTCATGTTTTAATAGACATTTTCACAGCATTTTAACTTACACAGAGGCAAGGGAGTCAGAATCTTTCAGTCACAAGAGGTTAATATCCTATATTCTGCTATATATTTGTAAGACGGGGTTTCTGTAATTATGAAAAGTTACTGAATTGAATCCTAAACAAAAATATTAAAATAAACATCCCAAGACTGTGATGCAACAGAAAACGGATCTTACTCCAGAACTTCATTTGAGTCTTCTTCGAGTTTGGCTCCCATAACTTTGGGGTCAGCTCACTGTTCAGAGGTGAATGTTGGAAATAGCAACGTCTGTAGTTTAAAATTCAGTTCTCTCCTATACCCTGGTTCTGAATTTACATGTTTCTTCATGTCTTCAGAATTGCAGAACCTCAGGCACCCATCAAGTATCTGTCACAGCTCTCAAAGGCAGGCATAGTTTAACTATAATCCTGCACTCTCTTGAGTTTTACAGCAACACCATGCAAGTTTTTTTTTCAAGAACTTAGAAGCGTTTTGAAAAATCTATAAATGCAGGGGAAGAAATACATAGTTGAAAATCACAAACAGTTCACTGACAGACTATGAAATAACCCAGAAACATCCTTGAAGTTTCTGCAATTATCTTACTAGCACTGATGCCTGAAAATAGAGCCACACTGGTTTAAGGACCCTCTGTCATGTCTTCTTGAAATAGTCCAGATGTACAAAGTCATTCTTCATTTAACACATTTTTTCTGGATTTCAACACTGCTCTCTTAGCATGTTATATGGACTCTTAGGCTATCTACGATGTGTCAGCAGGAGCTACACATGTTAATTCGCATATCACCAGGCATAGATATACTCCTGCCAGCAGCAGGACCACAAAGAAAAGCCATCTTCAAGACTCCTTCATACATAATGGGAATCTCTGAAGAGGTTTTCTTTCAGAAATTACTCATCTTGAATATTGCCCATTATTCTTATTTCATCTCATTTTTACATTGTTAGCTACACTTTCATGAAGGAAGATGCAGTCAGTTCTTGCTGTTTTTTTGCCCCACCCATAAAAAAAGAACACTGAGACCCACTTCTCCAACACATGTCTTTGGATGTCTCCTAAGCCATCTTCTCCAGAGCCAAATTAGGTTTTGATAAATTTTCTTTTTCAAAGACTTTGTATACAGCTTCTCTTTTTCATTTCTCTGCCCAAAGCCGTTATGTTTATATACTAGGAGAAGTGAAATTAAATAGTTAATTCATTGCCAGTTTGGATTGTTATGTAAGTCCTGACAACTTATTTAAATTTCCTCTTAACAAAAGAAGATACTGAAACTTAGATTGTAAACACTTTTAAAAATGGAAATCTGTATAAAAGCTCTCATGAACAGCAAAATATCTAATTGAATTAAGCAGAAGCACTTGCTGATAATGCTATAATGCTATATCCATGCTTTAGCATTCAGCTCCTGGGTATCTCTATCATTTTTTACACATATTTTCCCATTCACTGAAGTGTGCCAAAAATTTATCTTTTCACACAGGTAAATGAATAATATTGAGTCAGTAGGGTCCCAAGAAAAAGGTACACATTCCTTTGGTCTTAAATTTTAAATCTAACAAACTTATTTTTTCCAGACTGCTTAGGAACATGGTTGAGAGTGTCCCCTGGGAGAAAGTCCGGAAGGGCAAAGGTGCTGAGGAAGGCTGGTCATACTTCAA